>JAQMCW010000034.1:21678489-21691268 GCA_030068335.1 Chrysichthys cranchii
GAAGTGTGTGTAAATGCGCTGCCATATATTTGAGCTGCTGTTCACATATATTTGAATATACCGTATATTGTGTAATATATTTAAAATGGATTCAAATTCATGCCATAAAATGCAAAATATAATCAGCTGTACATATTTCAGTCTTTTGAGCAGTTTAGATATTTTTCTTCTACCTCCTCTTTCTCCACATTACAGTAACAGATTTTGCCACTGTATACTACATTATATATTACTATACTATATACTGTATACTTACATTGAAATGACTGCAATGTCAAATGACAAATTGCATTACTTTCCTAGGATATCAGGCGACTTTAAAACAGCCCTTAGTTCAATTCTTACACTATCGACATGTGTTGACCCTCATCTTTCTATCTGCTGTTGCAAATAATATTAAAAATATGCACAGTATTTCTGATGCAAGTTTAATAGAGTGACACCACAACAGTAAAGTGCAGTTTAATAATACAATACTGAAGGTAGAATACATTCAGTATCCACTTGCAAAAGATCCACACAATATTAAATAGCTTCTTCATTCCAGTAATTACTACAATATGTACATTTATATTTCACATTTTATATTTCACAGAGGGTAGCACGGTGGTGTAGTACTTAGTTAGCATGCTCATCTCACACAAGCAGGTTCTGGGTTTTGAATCCTGTCATAGAGGAATGATCTGTCCAGGGTGTACCCCGTCTCTCGCCATTGTCGGATGGAATTGACTTCAGTTCCTCCGTGACCTATAATGGATTAGCGGTACGGATAATGCATAAATGAATGATTATGTACAGCACTGCACCTAACCCTTATTAAATAGATTGACATATCCCTAATCCTTAGTAAATATATTGACGTGACCCTAACCCAAACCTTTAATAAATGTATTGACATATTTTTCATCAACAGTATATTTCTTGGACCAGTATAGAAAATTGACACATCAAATCATTTTATATATATATAAAGCGAGAAGGTCCTGGGTTCGAGCCCCGGGTTCGACACGGGTGCCTTTCTGTGTGAAGTTTGCATATTCTCTGTGTGGGTCTCCTCCGGGTACTCCGGTTTCCTCCCACTGTCCAAAGACATGCGCGTTAGGGGGATTGGCTACTCTAAATTGCCTGTAGGTGTGAATGTGTGCATGTGTGAGAGCATGAACCTGAATATATTGATATTCTATGGGTCACGAAATGAATTCAAGTCAATTGCTCTAGAAAATCAGAGTAAGAAATGGCTGAAAGTGAACTGAGAAAACAACAACATGGTGCAAGTAGCATTAGCTTATCACAGCTCCAGGGTCTCTGAACTTGGGTTACTGTGCATGCTTTCCCCCTGCTTACTTAGGTTTAATCCCGGTTCTCTGGTTTCCTCCCACTTCCCAAAAAACATGCCAGTAGGTGAATTGGTTACGCAAAATTTTCTTTAGGTGTAAATGTACATCCCATCCAGGCTGAAGTCCCACCTCGTACCTGGTGTTCCGAAGATGATGTCTTTGATGGATGTCTTTTGAATTTAGTCGCATTACAGTTTCTTTTCACTGGAACTAAGGGCTTGAATCCTGTTCCAGCATGACACACATACCATGTGCACAATGTGATGTCTGTGAAGACATGGTTTGCCAAGGTTGAAGTGAAAGAACTTGAGTGTCCTGCCCAGATCCCTGACCTCAACCCCAATCAACACCTTTAGGATGAACTGGAACACCAACTGCACCCCAGACCTCCTCACACAACATCAGTACCTGACCTCAGTAATGCTCTTGTGGTTATATAAACACAAATCCCCACAGCCACGGTTCAAAATCTTGTATAAAGCCTTCCCAGAAGAATGGAGCTTACTATAGCAGCAGAGAAGGACTAAATCTGGAATGGGATGTTTGAAATGCACATTTGAAAGAGATAGTCAGGTGTCCACATGCTTTTTGTCATGTAGTGTATATGTTGCTCCTGAGCTGAGAAACACCAATAAAGATTTCCAGCTATTTGCAGTGCTTTGATAACTACATGACTTTTAGCACACACTGTGAGTTGAAAATGACGGGCTTTAATCTCTAACACACTTTAATGTTCAGCAAGTGAGCGGAGGGTTTCAAAAATCCCAGCAATGCTTCTTTGGCTGATACACTCACAGCAGTGCACCACATGCTCTAATGTCTGCGTCACTGAAAAATGAAAATCCAAGTAACAACATGGTGGTCACTGATGTACAAGGAAACCGTGTTGTGGACACAAGCAGTAGTTGGAGTACAGTCAGTAATGATACAGCTAAGGTAACCTTGATGGCTGTTATAACCAGTAAAATTACCAAAGGCTATAGATATAATGAAAGTGTACCTAATAAACAGGCAACCCAGTATAGGCTTATTGATTGAAACTAAAAAAAATGCGGTTTCCTAAATTGGCTAAATAATTGTGATAAATAACGCCAGTCATTGATGTTAATGTTGTGCAACTGATTTCGAGCAAAATAATCTGGAAATTATTTTATTTTATAGTTTAAAGACTTAAGTATACCACTACAAACATAATCATACCACAAAAAGAAAAGCACATTAGAGCTTTCATGCATTGGTTTGGACCTGTTATCCTACATCATAACATTTACATATAATCCACGTTGCATGACTGGAACTCACACCCTCGCTTTTTGTTTCTTTCTTTCTGAGAAGCTGTAAAACATGCTGTTTGGTTTGCATCAGCTAGTGTGATCTACATGCAGCTTATGTAACGTTGAGGGGAAAATTTTTTATAGTGTATATATAATACGAGTGTGTAATATAATGTTTATATAAAGGGTGAAGAGAGGAAGTTGGCATAGATTTGCATGTGGGCCATGAAACAGGATCAGAGATGTGATGATAGCAAAGTGTTGTCTGCTTACACACACCGGACCTGATAAGGGAGAGATAGAGATAATAGCAAAATTATTTACTGTTCCATATTCTCAGGATTTATTATCACTGTTAATCAGAGCTAGAGCTGCTCAGGTGTCATGCTCTTGGCAGTGTGGATTTTGGACCAGCTTTGTTTTGAGTTTTGAGTTCTCTTGATAATGTTTAACACAGACAGAGCACATTCTCTTGGCTTTAATGCCTTTAAACATTCATTTTCTCTAGAACTGCAGCATATGATGTGGAGATGCTCTATGCTCTTTGCTTTGGTCAAACATTAACTGTTATATTCATCCTTTAGCAAAGTTTCATAATAAGGCTGGAACACTTATGAAGTTCTCAATAGTCATCAGTGATTCGTTTATGTATTCATTCATTCACTTTCCTTACACTGTTCTTGACAGGCATCACATATGTTTACATTAGCACCATTTGCCCTTATCATTTGTCATATCTAAACATGTCTTGTTTATACGACTGAGCAGTTGAGGGTTAAGGGCCCACCAGTGGCACCTTGGTCATGATTTGAACTCACAACCTTCCAATCAGTAGTCCAACAGCGTAACCCCTGAGCTAGCACATACCCTTTTTTCACCCCATCATATACTAGGTGCTAGTTCTAGGCTGGTGCTAGTGCGGTTTCAGAGTTGGTTCAACTCTGGTTTGCTTTTCCACAGGCTAGAGAGCCACCACAGAGCCAAGTCATTATGTCATTGTATACGTCTCTACTGTCCCAGCAACTCTAGTTGGTCTTGCTGGTTACGCTAATCCCACCCCCACTCCCTGATTTAAGCAGTGCTTGGTTCTAGACTAGCAAAGTGTTTTTGCCACTTTTGAACCAGTTTTCCTGGATGTGATCTGGTTCTTTAGCCGTCAAAACACAAAGAACTGGTTGGAGATTAGGCTCCAAACTGGTCCTCAAACTGCCTTGGTGGAAAAGAGGTGGCAGTGGTGACAGGCTGAGAAGACCATCCCAGATCTCTCTATCCCTGTCTATGCTTTTGATGTCTGATCATCAATTTTTATCCATGCTTCAACAAATATGTTCTATGCTCAACAGTAGATGGGGTAATTTAGTGAGACTGGCTACCAGCTAGGTACCGGTATTTCAAAAAGATGTATACCGGTAGTTGTTGTCACGTGGCCAGCTGTTAGTAATTTCTTTTCCTATTCTTGTCCTAGATATTAAGTGATGTTTATGAAGTCATCTTGTCACTGCTATCAGTCATCCACCAGACCAATATCAATTTTTATTTTATCTTACATTCCAGATTTTCTTTTCAGCTTTACACTCTAGGCCAGGTCTCTTGGTTCAAAATGCATGCAAGCTGTCCTGGACCAGCATGAATCCAAGGGGTTATGAATTAAAGAGGTTAGATGGCTGGTGTTCCACATGTGTGGAAAAAATTAAAAAACTTATTGGGCAGGGGGTAGCTCAGGGGTTTAAGCTGTTGGACTACTGATTGGAAGGTTGAGAGTTCAAATTCAAGCACTGCTACTGCTGGGACCTTGAGCAAGGCCCTTAACCCACAACTGCTCAGTTTTATAAATGAAATAAAAGTAAGTCGCTCTGGATAAGAGCGTCTGCCAAGTGACCGTAATGTAATGTAATGTAATAATGTAATGTAATTGGAAAAAAAGGTTGTTAAGTGTTATACCTCCTGAGCCAATTATTAGTTGAATTCCTTAAAAAAGTTAAAATGATTATTCGGACGTAATTAATTTTGATAATAAATGATTATTTGGTTTTTGTTTATAGTTTTAGTCTTTGTTTGGTATGAATAGTGGTGTTAAAATTCCAAAGTTGAATTTCTAATTAAAATACCCCCCCCCCCCCCCTTTTTTTTTTTGTTAAACACATAGTGCACCCTGGTTGTCACTAATAGCTTTGAAATTGATAGGGAAATTTGATTGTTATGTATAAATGCATAGCCATTCTTCAAAATTATCCATTAATCGAAACCTCAAACACTGTTTTATCTGTCTGACTCGTACAGCAGTGAGAGCCTTTGTGAACCATCGTGTGGGTCAGTATCACACTGGCTGGCTGAAAATGATCACCTGAAGTGTGGCTGGATTATGAGAACTTCAAATTTATGTTGTAGTGATAGGTTTGATAGCTTGTTCTGATAGTTTTACCTGGTATGTGGTTCCTGACAACATTCGTTTACTCTTTGATGAAAGCTCTGTCACTCTACTTGGCACAACACTCTGGGGCGAAATGATGGGTCAAGCAAAAAAAAAAAAAAAACCACAGACATTTTTAATTTCATAAATAAACAGTTAACTAATAAGTAAAGACTGAAGCAACATTAACCATAAATTAATTCATAATAGCTTTTCTGTTATATTTTATACTTTTTATTTAATTGCTTGGTATGACGTTACAGACAGCTACACATGTTAGTGTCGGTCCATTCAGTTTTAAGTAACGCGTAGTTGAATTGGGTCCTATCTTAACCGTTTTGCAACACTTTTCTGACAAAAATAACTTAGACCCATTTGTTTTTGGACCGGAATACAATAGAAACTGTCCTAGAAATACTGAATATTGACCTGTAAGATACATGCTGCTCAAAATAGCAAAAGCATCTAGGTTTATTTATAGTTCTGTCCCAGTTTGCTGTTTTTTTCTCGTTCCAGCTTACCTCTATAGTGTGACTATACACTCTCAGGGGGAAAAAAATATTAACCCTGTAGCTATCAAGTCTAGGTTTTATGTGGCACTCTTTATTCATAAACTATGAATCCTTAACTATCAAAAGATCCCTCACTGTACACAGCCTGTTGACGTTAAATGCGTCTCTTATTAAATGGGAGCATGTACTCGGTTTTCACGGGTCTCTGGAGAAGAATTGAT
This sequence comes from Chrysichthys cranchii, assembly GCA_030068335.1. Lineage (NCBI taxonomy): Eukaryota > Metazoa > Chordata > Actinopteri > Siluriformes > Claroteidae > Chrysichthys > Chrysichthys cranchii. Next base: position 21,684,244 of record JAQMCW010000034.1, read on the forward strand.
TCATTAGCACTGGACAGTTTTTTTTTCCTGTTGTAAAATGACTTGGTTCATTAAAGGTTTGATGAATTATGAGGTAAAAAACAGTTGTTGTGTTGGAGCACAGAATACACAGACTCGTGTAGTGGGACCTTTTAACGGGTCAGACTGACCCTATTTTGTCTCATTTACAGTATGCTTTGCTGCTCTGGGTAAATAAGGCACTGTAGTTACACCTAGCACAAAGGTAGCAAAAAAGCCTGGCTATCAGAGAGCTGAGATTTAAACGAAAAGAAAAGAAAAGAAAGAAATAAACTACAGTATGTGCTAATATGTTCTAATTAAGTTTCTGCTTAAGTAACAGAAAATACGTAACTAAAGGTTACTAAAACGAGTAACTAAAAACGAGTTAACGCATTCATTTTTGTTTAAACCTTAACTAAGGGTGCCTTCACAAACTAATTACTAGTGCATCCCTAATCTACATAAATGATCATAAATTATATTCTGAATGTTAGATAAATGTTGATAACTAAACCCAGGTCTTCAGGTATAAATGTGAACATTAGAAACCGCCATTCACTCCTTTATGAATTTCACAATTTAATTACAGGACTTGATCAACCAATGCGGAGGCATATTATTTATCTAATTAGGTACAAGATTTTTAAAAAAGTCACTTTTTTATGTTTAAAAAAGCGTAAAAAAATTTTTTTTGTTGTAATGTTCCTGGTTTATTAACTTTAACCAGTGCAGTAAATAACATCACTAAGGAGAATTATAATGTAAAGCATTACAAAATGTGACTGCTTACCTTTAATGGTCAGGTTAAATGTGTTACAAGCTTAATTAAATGGCTGCTCTGTTAGGAATAAACCATGACGGGGCATGCTGTTATAGGAAAATAATCAATGACAAGAGTGGTGTGATGCAGCATGATGCAAAATGCAAAATATAGCTACTGTTACAGATGATTTATGTCTAATAAGGACATGTCCCAAAGCGTTTTATTTAGCTGAAAACACAACACATTTCCAAAAATGTTTTTCTGTTTGGGTTTTTTTTTACTGTTTTATTTATTTACTTTCATTTATGTTATAGCAGCTAGAAACAGTGGTTCCCTCACAAGTCCCTTTTTCTCTCTCTGTTGAAGTTAATAAAAGCAGCTGGTCAAGTTTCTTGTCGTACCAATAAACCGCTCAGCCCTTTGTCTTGAAAAATTTCTGAAAAAGTTACAGCTTTACCTCAGACAATGACATACTTTTTAAGTTTACGTGAAGCCTCAGCCATACAAGTCCCAGTGAATTAGCTGTTCCTATAGAAACGATAAAGTTAGACTGAGTGCATGAAAACATAAATCTGTGATAATGTCTTGTAACCAGCATTCAAATTAAATCAACATGCTCTGACCAATCAGAATCAAGGATTTGTTGGCGGCGTGGTGTAAATATTGAGATCATTGATCTTGCTGTGAGTGACTGATGTGCCGGTCCTCCCTCATGCAATTCATTGAAAAACAAAAAAACAAAAAAAAAAACATACTTAGCCTTTGTTAAAATATAGATATAAAATATAGAATGTTTATGGCTATATAATGTGTATATATGAATGTATTTATGCATGTTCTTCATCAGGCCAGGAGAAGGAGAGGACAAAATTAAACCTCGTCCATGGGAGGCATTTTGTTGACTCTCATTATCTCCTTTAATCTTGTTCTCTTTCACACTTTGGTACTCTGTAGTGTTTGTTAGAGCTTATTGCATTAGTTTTTATGTGTATGTGGTTTTTTTTTAACATGGCTGCGTTCAAAATGAGACTTTGCTCTCCATAGCTCGTCTTATGTATAGATACATACTGAAATATCATGTATCAAATATCAAATATAGTTACATCAGCTGGAAAGGGGTTAGGGGAATGATGGGGAAGATGGCCAATTCTTGATACTTTATTTGTATGCTTTTTATCTCAAATTGATTAAGTGCCATTCCCGGATAGGATTGGGCATGCCTGTTCTATCCGTAAGACTATGCAAAATATTTACTTTTCAGACACGTGAGTGGTGTTTTATAAAATATTTTATGAAATAACTATTTTCATTACTGTTAACTATAGAAAGTGTACGAGCCTGACTAACGGTGTGAAAAAATGGATTTTTGTCATGTGAAAAGCTGATTTGTAAATTTTTAAAGAATGATTACACAATGGTTTTGTATAATATCCTATATAATACCATATAATACTATTTTGCATGCATAAAATGATGCATATACAAATGCACAGAAAAAGAACATGTTAAAATAATTTAAAAAAAGACGATTATTGTTGATGTATAAAAAAAAGTTCTGAATGAAATGTCAGTGAGAAATCGTTTCATTTTTAATGTGCTAGTGTGTAAAAGTACATGATAGATCTAAGAGTATTGATACAAGTGCACATCTCCACTCCAGTTCATGTAAGCTCCTTTCTACACCTGCAAAAGTTTTTGCATTTTTGGCATTTGTACTAACCAGTAAGCAGTGATGCTACAGTCAGGTACCAAGTTTGATTCATCCAATCAGAACAGCAGTGGTAGTTAAATAATAAATATTTCTAACCCTTATTTGACTCCATGTGCGAGTCCATACCTATGTCTCCTGCTAATCTCTCCCAAGTATCACAGTCAGAGTTGAAACGCATGGCTGACTTTTGACCATTATAAAAGGAGATAGTAAAGTATGCAGTATCATCTGTGTCCAAGGGAGGAAATGCTGTGTATCGTGCATCTTAAACATACATATGAGCATGGTCTCATTTGATACCACTGTGACTGAGTTCTGGCAAACACCCAAAAATATGAAAAATCTAGAAGAAAATGTAGTTGGGTTTTTTTTGCCAATCATCCATGGGTTTGTTCATGTAACTGTATTTTGGCAGTTTAGCAGTAGAAGCAGTGGCTCACTGATTTGAGTCTTTGGGTTAATCATCAGAAATTTGGGGGTTCAAGCTCCAGCGCTGCCCCTGTTGGACCCCTGAGCGAGGCTCTTAACGCTCAGCTGTATAAATTCATCAATGTAAAACCTTGCTTGTTACCATTGTACCACAATGAAATGGATCAGTTCAGTTTGTAATCAAATGTACATGGTGCCCTTGCGCCTTGTTTAGGATTTTTACGCTTTCCTTCCATTTCTCTTGTAATTTTTACAGTTTTTAGGACTCTATGTAGATACATATATAAAATGTCAAAGTTTCCCCACGTGAAGGGTTTTCCCCAAGTCGCACAGGTAATCAGAAAATAACCAAAAAGCACTAATCAGACCAGGAAGTGAAGTTCATTTCGAAAAAGATGCTTGAACTCATCGTAAATCCATGACTGTCATTACCTCCAAAATAAACAGAGCAGGTTAGAGAACATCCAGTAACAGTGATGATTAGGTGTTTGATGTCATCTGATGTTATGGTTCATTGTATCTGGCTCATGTGCTCCAGTTAAATAACCTGTTCTGCTATAAGCTGGCTGAATGCCAGGAAAAATCAGAAGCTGTAAAGCCAATAGTTACAGGAAGCTTCAATAGCTTAACCATTATGTTCTTTGCTTGCCTGTTCGTATGTGTGTTCAGCCCATTCCTGCTTTGAATCCAAATCTCCTTGTGTTTAATAATAAACTTTTTTCTCCTGACCCCCTCTTGTATTTTCTGTTCTGGCCTTCTTACGTTTTGTCTGCCTTTCTTCTCAGTGGAGGGGATGAAGGTGGTGGAGATTGAGAAATGTCGCAGTGACATTAAGAAGCTGAGGGAGGAGATGGCCTCCAGGAACAACAGGTCTGTCTCTGCCCATCTTACAACAAATAATCATCTCAGCCTGTCCTGAAACATTACATGCTTATGCGATATATCAGGGGGAGCAATTAGAGGATAGCTTTTGTGCACAAGAATGTGTGTTTTTTTGTGTGTGTATATACTGACAGTGGAAACTGAACAAATCATTGTTACAGCTGACATATTAAAGAGTCCAGCCCAAAAGGAGTAATGATTCAGAATGGTCGTACTGTCCAGTCGCCACACCGTAGTGTTCTACTGCAAAAGAAAACAATTTATAGTAATTCACACCACCAGTTAAATAAGCTTTTGGTTGATTAAATTCCTGTTGGCCATTAAAAAGATCTCTAAGGATGAAAAAGATTATTCATAACTGCTGCAAGTAAGTAAGGACTGAAATGTGACATTAGTCATGGATTAAAGGATTTAAAGGATACTTTTTCTTGGGTAAAAATACCAAATCTGAGATCCTAAAAGGAGAAAGCAATAAACTACATCACCCAGGACTCAGTCTCCCCCAAGCACTCAACAAATCCTCGGCCTTCTGCTATCACAGCAAGTCAAATGGGGTGCAAAGAGTCATAACAATCATCATCCCAAAGTGGATTGGGACAATCACCATCAGCCAATTCATACCAATTAGGTCAATGGTAGGTGCAGGCTAGCCGCCAGTAGTGAGCGGTGGATTAGATTTGTGCTTAGCTGCCTCTTAATAAGGGAACTAATTCAGGAGAACTGCTTTATCCACCTTAGTACCTTAATAAGCTCACTAATGAACACATTACTGAACGTACTCATTAGTGAGGCTGCGCCTTCCTTTTGGGTATAGGTCCGAAAATGGGCCTTTTTTTGCATAGTTTAAAAAATGAGTTATAAGAAATAAAGTGTGATAGTGTGTGTGTGTGTGTGTGTGTGTGTGTGTCTTACATGAAATGATGAGGTGATGTAAAGCAACCAGACACTTGAGGCTTGCTGTTAAAACCCCCAAAGTGAGAAAAGTAAAATATGAAATCTGGAGTGTTTTATTCCTCTTAAAGTACAGCAGTTCAACCAGTGTTGACTATTTTTATTTACTAGAGAACAAACGTCATAGGTTTTATATATTTTTTGTGAATAGTTATGTGTAACGTTGTAGAACTTTAGTGAAGCGGGGTAGTTTGTTATTACAGTGGTACCTTGGTCTTCGTTGACTATGGTTGTCATCGGTTTCAGCTTTTGCTGATTTTTTTCCGCGAAAGATTTGTCTCGGTTTCCGTCGGTTGCCTCGGATTTCGCTGCTGATTTTGCGAAAACAACTAATAAACAAAAGGCAACCCACGCGTCCTCCTGCTCAGTGTGGCGTTGTTTCTCGTTGTGTGAGCATCACCCCGCGCGTCCAGCAAAACAATTCCATTGCTTTCCAGTGGTTTTGTGCTTTTTTTTTAATTGATTGCGAGTGCTAATACTACTTTTACATGTAAGTGATTACTGCGTATACAGTACATATTCGGTGTAATGTGTTTATTTTGCGTTTATTTTGGTATGTATTTTGGAGCGTCTAGAACGGATTAATTGGATTTACATTGATTCATATGGAAATAACTGCCCCGGTTTTCGTCAGTTTCGGATCCTGTCGATTGTTTTCGGACGGATTACCGACGAAAACCGAGGTTCTACTGTACTTATATTATAAAAGATTCCTTCACGAGGTTCTGTTTGTTTCTCTTTCAAAGTTAGTACAACCAAAAAATTTAATAATTTTAAAAAGTAAATTAAAAATTCAAACTAGTCATGTTACAGAGAAACTGAACAGTTCTTTGTCCTGACGACTCTCCCATGTTGAAAAACGTAGTTACAACTGTACCTCAGACTGGTGCAAAGCTCTGACACTGGAGACTCCTTCCAAAAATCCTAAAGAATGTCTCCTGACCAAAAACTCTGCCATGTTAACATTTAGATAAAAAATAAATGATCACATTAATAGAAACCTGTGATTTCTGTACAGTCTGCACTACTGTAAGAGCTGCTGTTACCGAAAAATCACTCAGTAATTTCTGTCCAAGAACAAATGAGGCAGAACTTAACCATTCCGTGGTATCGTGTACACTATTAAACCACATTCAAGGTCCAGTCTCCTCAGTGTTCTCACTGGGGCGCATTGTCTGTCCTTTTCAGTAGTTTCCTGGATGACAACAAAAAGCTGACTCCTCGCAGAGATGTGCCTTCATACCCAAAGGTAAAACTACACACCAGAGTCATATGTGATATTTCAGTAGGAAATCTATGTTCTTAAATAATATTAGATGTATAGTTGGTTCTCAGTGTTGTTTGACCTACCTCCAACACTTGAAATTATGAATAGGACATTCATTATTGCAATTTTTATTTTATTTTATGAGTACACTAATCCTGTAGATGTAATCAGCTGAAGAGATAAGCATTGCTGGATCCTTTATGAGACAAATGGGCATTTAGCCAGAGAATTTTAGCCATGAAAAACTGCAGGACAATTTGTACCCAGGACTTTATTACTCTACAAGTAGTTTGACATTTCTTATGCTTTATTACTGTAACTACAGACCAAGCAAAACTTTATAGAACAGTAATTAAATAAAGAAAGCTATATCTTTATGGAAGTGATCACTCTCAGATGTCAATGCTTTATTTTAGTCTTCAAGCCTGAAAAAGTCAAGCCTTTAGCTATACTAGGCTCATCCACAGCACAAGTTTTAACTTTAAAATATAAACACATAGTGGGCTCCAAGTGCCTAACTGGAGGTATAAAGATTTCAGCATCTGATTAGATTAGATCTAGACGTAGGTTCCTCAAATATGAATCACTTTTAATATTTCTAAGTTCGCTAAACGTTCATGATTCAGTTATACCTATTCAAATTTTTACTTTATTTAAAAGGACATCATTAAATGTGAAAATGTTAAAACACAGTGTGTTCAAAAACTGTTTACAGTGTAAACAGTGCATATGTGTACACTTGTCCCATGATTTATTAGATTCATATAGTGTGTTTGTGTCGTGTTGGAATTATGGTAATTACAGGATTTTACTCCAAGCTGTTTAATATCCTCAGACTTGGAAATGAATTGTTTCTGTGGAAATACACACAACACCTTAATTTCTTTCAGATCCTAGAAAACGATGGGCATTAGCAGTTTTAAGAGACAAATCTGGACAAATAATTTGTGACCCGTGCTGGCATAATGAGTCGGAATGAGGAAATTTCCAAAAGTGAGTTATTGTTACTTCCACATTGTCCA
>JAQMCW010000034.1:21709415-21720457 GCA_030068335.1 Chrysichthys cranchii
TCAGTTGCTAAAAAGCAGAAACAGTGAGAAGAATGGACAAGGCATGGACATTAGAGTTTGGGTCTCAGGAGGTTAAGGGACTATACTATCCTATTACTGCTAACTGTACTAAGCAGCCATGGAGTGTATATTCAGCCTACTCGTGTTCTGTTTCTTATGGTGACATTTTGTAAATGTACATGGGATGTGTTAACAGTATTAATCCTTGTGGTGTTGTTAAAAACCATTTGATTTCAGGTCACGAAAGAAAAATAAGAAATAAGGAGTAAATCTTATCTTTTTTTTTTTTTTTTTTTGATTCCCGGAACGCTTGACATAAAGTTATTTTTTCTGCACGTACAATAATATCAGGAGCACCAAGATGGCGACCTCCCTGCTAAGGCTAGGACGACTCGGAACGTTGAAGGTAAAATTAATAAACTGAGGGATTAACGTGAGACAGAAATATTTTAAGTGCAGCGATGGTTTTATGCCCAACTTTGTCGGTGGGGTTTTTGGTTTATATTTGAAATAAAATCAAAAGTCAAATACAAGCCGTTCTTGTTGACCTCATAACGCGACTTAATTCAGTGTAGCATAAACACACCAAAACGGTTCGTCAGCAAGGTTGTTTTAATATGTCTTTAGCTGTTTTTGTATGACGAACAAACTGTTTTAGCAGTCCGTGTCCCTGCCCACAGGCCCAAGGCGTGTGTCACGGTAACGATGTAGAATAATGCTGAAAGTCACCGTGTTGAACTTATAAACATCATCAGTTAGTCTGGGGTTTCAGTGGGAGCTGATTAAAGACCATACAATCTAAAACACTCACACTGTGGACATATTACATCACAGTTTGGGGACTTTTCCTCTAGGATGAAAAATATCTATCTATCTATCCATCCATCCATCCCTCCTGTTCCTTTCTCTTGGCTGTCCATCTCTCTATTCATTTTTATCTGTCTTTCCTTCCTTCCATCCCTCCTTGTTCCTTTCTTATCTATCTATCTATCTATCTGTCTGTCTGTCTGTCTGTCCTCCCTCCCTCCCTTCTGTCCCTCCTTGTTTCTTCCTTCTTTCTTTACTTCCTGTCTTTCTGTCTCCGTTCTATCTATCTGTATGTCTGTCCTCCCTTCCTTCTGTCCCTCCTTGTTGCTTCCTTCTTTCTTTTCTTCCTGTCTCTCTGTTCTATCTGTCTGCCTGTCCTCCCTTCCTTCTGTCCCTCCTTCTTCCCTCTCTTCCAATCTGTCTCTCTTATCTGTCTGTCCTTCCTTCCTTCCATCCCTCCTTGTTCCTTTCTTGTCTTCCTGTCTTTCTGTCTCTCTGTTCTATCTATTTATCTGTCTGTCCTCCCTTCCTTCTGTCTCTCCTTGTTGCTTCCTTCTTTCTTTTCTTCCTATCTGTCTATCTATCTATCGATCTAACTGTCTGTCTGTCCTTCTATCCATCCTTCCTTACTTACTTCTCTTCAGGGATCCTTGTTACTTCTTTCTTTCCTTTTTGTCTGCCTCTATTCGTTTTCTATCTGTCTGTCTGTGTGATAGTACCCTAACAATATGTAACCTGTTTACCCCCCCCACGCACACCTGCATGGCACATTCTGCCAAGTTGTGTACAAGTAGTTGAATGTTAGAGGAATACTTGACCAGAAATACAACTTTGACAAATTTCCCCACACTTCTAAAGTCGTCTAACAGCCAAGACGTGTTTGTTTGTCTAAATTGTGCTGCCATGTGCGATTACAAGGAAAGAGGAAAAGGAGGCTTATAGTTATCCGTTTAGCGTGTCTAAAACCTTACCACCTCTAAACCCAGTGTAAACACCAGGCAGGTTTGGGAGTGATATGTTGGATAGTGCTCAGCACCACCATCATCAAAACACCAACCGAGGGAATAGCTTTTGGAGGAGTGGTGTCCATCATTCAGTAACGTTTCAGACTCTTGCAGAATCGATGTCAAAGCACATTCAGGCTGTTCCTGTGGCCAATAAGACAGTTTCTCTTTACTTTATCACCTGTCATTATATAGTGAGCTAAAAATGTCTTTTGAGGCTGGGTTGTTTAGGTATTAAGTCTGCAATTGGTGAACAGAAAATTTTGTTTATTTTCTTATTTGTGGCTAAACCTTTCATACACATCCGAAAAACCTCAAAATAATGTACTCTGAATAAATACTTTCCCTGTCTTTTATCAGTGCCTCGGGCAGGATGGCCGGGGCTCTCTGAGAACCCCGCTCACTGCGGCTTTCTGCTCTAAAGCTGAGGCACCCAAGAAACCAGCAAAGAAAACTTCAAGTAAGAGTAAGAGCATGGCTTTTCTGTTTGATCTCCAGTTATTCAATTTCAGATATTTTACATCGTCATCTTTAATTCAGTGCTTCAGCTGCCTAACATCAACACCGCAGACATGTTTTGGCTTTTTTGGCCTGGTTGCGTATGGATTTATGAGTCATTACTGCTGGTCGCCATTGTGTTTTTTTTATTTTAGAGTACAGACAGAGGTAATGTGTTGGAATTATATATTTTGATTTAATGTACCCAAGTTATCTACACAGTAAACGGCAAAATAGTCAGTGCTCCATGTTAATGTGTGCCTTATTAAAAATGACTGGGCTGTTTAGATTAAAAGCACAAAAGGATATCTAAATTCAAGTTTCTCTTTCTCTTTTTTTTTTTTTTTTAAATCAAAATGGAGCTTGCTTTCATGGCAAAAAGATGTACAGAGCCTTCCACAATTATTGGCACCCCTTGTAAAGATGAGGGGAAAAAAATCCACCTTTTCAGTGAAGTAGCCTCAGCACACATGGGGGGGAAAATTGAAATAAATTGTCCCAAGAAAAACGAATCCCTCATTAAGAAAATATCAACCAAAAAAACCCTTGCATGTATCAAAAGTATTGTCCCAGGCACCCTTGGGAATTATGTGAACGCAATGCATCCGGAGCATGTTTCTCATTTATATTGTACATATTTTTCAGTTGATTGCAGTGTAGTTGTAGGAACTTTCACGCTGTAATTCATGACTTCCTTATTAACCAGGATCCAAATATGAAGTGACACAGAAGCCAGATTTCCTTTTCTCCTCAACATGGGAAAGATAAGAGAACACACAAGGGCACTCCCCTTTGCTGGGGTGCCAATAATTGTGAAGGGCACTGTAATATAATGTATTTTATTCATTTCTTGGTTACTCACCCATGCAAGTGATATTTTAAAGCAAATCACATATTACTATATATAAAAATTGCCATATGGATAAGTTTAAAAAAAAAAAAAAAAAAAAAAACCTTAAAGGAGCAGTTTGGGATTCGTAGCCGTGTCTTTAAACATATTAATTAATAATTTCTTAATTCTAAAGGGACATTAGAAGAAAAAAATGTGAGTTGCAGTCGTATTGTCCAACAGATATGGATTGCTTCTTCAATTTAGGTTTCTATTAATAAGTGTTCTGCCCACATCTGGAACAGAGGCGCTCACTTCTGTTCCTTTTTCCTAAAAGTTCATAAAACTCATGACGCAGAAGTAGTTTCAGCAGACAGGATGGAGTCGGTCTGGTTTTTCAGTTCCACTGCAATTCACCTCACAGGCAGCAGAGGGCGCTAAAAGTTACAAACTGCTCCTTTAAAATAAGACTACCCTATGTTTGAGATTACAGAGTACACGTGTTTTGTCCACTTGTGTAAATAGGATGGTAGATCTGTTTTTACTCTTGACATTGGTCATGGCAGGGATGTTGCTTCCTGGAGTCGATGGTTTCCTGCTTGTGTCAAACATAAACAATGTTTATCCCATTTGCCGTTTTCTCAGCCTTAGAGGCTCCTGACGAGAGGGCTGCTCTGCTAGCCTACAAGACCACTGTTGCCTTCCCTACTAGACTTTCCACTGCAGGATTTCTCAGTCAAGGTGTTGCACTAGGCGAGCATGACCAAAGCCGGGCTTCGAGTGAAGAATCTATCACTGGTGCTGATGCCAAACGAGCTGAATCAGTCACCGACGATTCTGCCAAAGCTGAAACTGAAAGCTATGATGTTGGTGCAGCAGCGGAAGCTACACCAGTTGCTGAAACAGCTACTGAAAAAGATACAACAAGTCCACCTAGTGCTGACGTGGAGGCGCCAAAATCCAAAGCCACACCAAAAGACGATGATACGTCTTCTTCGTCCTCTTCCAGTGACTCCGATTCTGACTCCGATTCCGATGATGAAAAACCAGACAAGACTGAAAAGCCTGAACCAGTGGCCAAGACTGGAGATAAACCAGGGCAGGAAGAAATGCTCTCGTCTGTGAGTAAACAGCCCTCTTCAGATGTGAAGACAGGAGCTGTTCTTGAACGTGTACAACCTTGTTTTGCTGAAGAAGCACCCAAAGGAGCAGTTAAAAGAGCACCTCAAGCTGCCGAAGCTGTGAGCGAACCTACATCCAAAGAAGTGCCTGCTCCAAGCACAGCAGCGGCCCCAGCAGAAGAAATAATCGACCCTGCTCATGTCTTATGTACAGCTGAAAGCATTAAAACTCAAGCAGAGGTTATACCAGAAAAAGAAGCAGGTGCAGAGGTGAAGTCTTCAGAAGTTCCTGATGCCGTCACTGAAGGAGCCCCTGATGTAGCTGCTGGACACGCACCAGAAGCCGTCCTCGATTCTGCTCCCAAAGCTGCATCTGAAGCCGGACTTGAAATCAAAGCTGCACCAGAGACGATGCAAGCTGTAACTCCTGCAGAAGAGTTAGGCGACCCCGCTCCTGTAATTACTGCTGCAGAAGGAGTCCGAGCCGAACCTGAAGTAGCAGCTGCACCAGAGGGTACACACTACATCACCCTTAAAATCCTTTTCACTCCACAGAACGGTCTTCTCACCACATACACATTTATATCTTAAGTCATTTGGAAAAATATAAACATCCTCCGAATGGCCCAAATTGGTATTTATATTCCTGACAGCCCCTTTCAAAGATACCTGCTAGAGTTCGCTTTGCTTTACAATACCAATTCAGTCTATGTCTAATGAGAATGCACCATTATTAACCTACAGATACTCCACCTCTTTAATGCCAGCATGTCTGCCTTTTAGGACTCTGGGTGCTCCTGACTGATTCCGTGCATGAATGTGTGAATGAATGAGTGTTGGGCTTAAAGTCTTAGAAATGATGATCTCCTAAAAATCTGGAAAGTCCTGATTTGTTTTCTTTTCTCTGCAAAGTGCAAGGTTTTAGTGTAACATCCATCCGTTTTCCCTTTGTAGATGCTTCCCTGGTGCTATTTTGGTGATTACAAGTGATTTTTTTTTTTTTTTTAAATGAAGCTTATTCAGTCTTCTCACACACTGTATCCTACTTTAACACTACAGTACTGTTCATACTGAGTTCCTCAAGCCAAGTAGTCTTTTTACGTAGTCGGGGTCTTTCTCATCTTTGACATTTTCACTGTGAAAGCACTGCGTCATGGAGCAGGAGTTTGTAATCAGAGGCTTTATTATTAGCTACATTGTTAATATGTTGCACTTTTATGTACCTGGGAATGACCAGAAATGTAAAAGGACTGTCCTCTTTCACTTAAATGTATCTTAAACGTACCTTAAAAAAAAGCAAAACATATCATCTGCTTTGATTTCTCCAGTTTCTTTTCTTGTCTTTTTTTCTTGTATCTTGACAGACAGCTGTTTGGTATATAGTTAAGTGTAGAGGTTTGTATACTCTTTAGACAAGTCAAGTGTGCTTTTATGGGAAAATAATCAAGTATGGGGTAATGGGACGTGGCCTGATGTGAAGCCTCTTTCTTGAAGTTGAAAAAGCAAGACAGCAATAGCAAAGACCTTCCCACGATAGAAATCTTAATGCAGAAGCTTTACTTCTGACTGATACAAAACGATGGCACTGAAGACTCCTTGTAAAATACTACGCTAAATACACTGTACGCTGTTCGGCTGCCCCCTGCTTCACTTGGTGAATGGGTCAAATGCAGAGGAAGAATTTCACTGTGTGTCACGCTATGCTGTGGTGTGTTTCACGTGTGACTATCACTAGCACATTATTTTACATTTACATCTCCTTACAAAAACACTTCACCATGTGAACAGTTATACACTTTTTAGATCGGTTTATGTGGACCTGAACTCAGTGTGAGTTAACAGGCATATTAACATAAAATATAGAATTTGTTTTGTTGCCTGAACTATTGTCAGAGGTGCTCTTGTGGAAAATTAATCAACCCCTTTTGGCCAAAGTTGAGAATTCAACAGTGTTGTGGTTTAAGGAATTTTAATTTACAGGAACGACATATTTAGATTGTTCGGTTTCATGGATGCTCTTTCATTATCGTGAGTAACAAACTGGTTATATAGTGTAAAAAAACAATAACAAAAAGCCCAAAACGTGCACACAAACGCAGTATTATTGCACATTTGCGTTTCCTTTTCTAAATCTAAAGGATACAAACCTTGCCCTCAACTGTATTTTGGTTACTGTAGTTGCTATATATTTTTTTATTTCATATATTCTTTCTTTTTTTTTTTTTTTTTTAATATCATGTTTGTCTTAATGTTAATGGTGAATCTCTTTTAATGCAGCTTGAGCCAGTTGATGTCATTTGAGGGTAATGTTGTTATTAATATGTTAATCACTGCCGCAGTGTCGGATGTCACAAGTGGATGGTGGTGGTTGAAGTCGCCTCTTGCTGATTTCTCACCTTTTCTTTTCCTGTGTCTAATTATCATGCGATGCCTTCAGATCTAAGTGATACATGCGACTCCAGTCTTCACTGACCACGCCGCCTTCTGCTGCCTTTTCACCCTGTTCTCCTGTTTCATCTATAAAGTCTTAATGCTTATGTCCAAGTTTATATATAAAAAGGCAACGTCAATCCTTTACTTGCGTACAGCTGTGAACGAGCTTGGATTTGATTCATTTTAGCAGTTATAGTGCAAAAACGGAGCACTGAAAAGTGTGCCAACTAAATTCTTTTTTTTTTTTTTTAATATTCCTGTTTATTCACTGCAGCACATTTTAACTTACATTTTATATGATGGAGAATAAAATGGAAAAATCACTCGGGTATGCTCAAATGAAAGAACCTGGCTGCTAAGGGACGGCCCACGATGACGTTGGTTGCCAAGCTCAGTTGTCTGTAGATCAGACGAGAGGCCTTGGGCCATTCACGCTCCATTCATTTTGATGTATGTGACAAAGGGGGAAGGTTGGGGTTGACTGACATGGAGAGACTCCTGTAAAACAATGCTGGTAGAAGTGTGAATATTCCCATCAGGCTTTCCTTTCAAGTCAGGATGTAAAAAGCAGTTAATGTGTTAAGACAAATGTTGGATGCATTTTGTTTCTAACAAGCTAAAGGTCTAATTCTGTAAGAATCATCGTTTGCCGACATGTATTATAATATTAGACGTGTAAAAATATAGATTTGATGATGGATAACGAGTGTAGACAGTAATCTGGACCAAATATTTTACCAGCTTTTTGAGTTTCATCAGGGTCTAGGGTAAATTTGTTTGTTTAAATAACAATTTATTCCTGTGTGGTTGTGTCATTTTGTTTAATCAGTGTCACTTTTGCGTACTTTTATTTTTCCTCTGTTTTATGTCTGCCTTTTGTAGAAGCTGCCGCAGCCCCAGCACCCAAACCCCAGCCCGAGCCTGAGCCTGAACCGTTCGACAACACCTCGTACAAGAACCTGCAACATCACAATTACAACATTTACACATTCGTGGACATGGATGTGGAGATGGCCAAGCACCGTCTGCCCCAGCCCTCTACGGGAAGACCCTCACCCAGGCACTGATCCGCTCCCTCAGGGGGGCCTGTGATCTCTTTCCTGTTCCCCAGAGTGATTAACATCCTACTTCTTTTGCTTTGTGCTGGTTTGTCCTTCAGATGGTTGACCATATTGCAACTTTCTGGTGAAATGCTTGTAATTTCATTAAAGTATATTAATTAATTATTTCAAAATGACTCCACGGTTTACTGTCGGCGATCCAGGTTGCTGATGTAACTGAGAATCCTGTGCTTTTTGTTTTAGGGAAAATTAACAGTCACCAGTTTACTTTATTAGTTATCATTATCCAGAGTAATTCAACAAATGTATTTGTATTTAAAGTGATCCTGATGAGGGACGTAAATACAGACGGTGGGAGGGACAGTTTTGGTTTTGTAGAACGCAAGATTTTTCAGCTGCACCAAGTGGGAATGGGACACCCCGTTTTCTTTGTAAAGACCACAATATGAATGGCTGCGCATTAAGATTTTTGTCAGTATGCTGACAAATAAAAGCGTCATTTAAGTGTTAAAAGCACAAAGGGGTTGGGGGACCGGGCAGGGGTCCTCAAACATTTTGTAGCCTCCTTTAAATTCTACACAGCTGCTCAGTAGAGATTTATTTTATAACCATAATCTAGCGATTCAAATCCTAGGCTCAGTAATATTATGAATATTTAATTGAGCATTGCTACTTTTGTTCGTAATAGAATACATTATTTACAGGCTGGCTATAAATTGAGTTATTGAGCTCCAGCTCCAGGGTCCCTGGTTGACTCGTGAGCTCGGTTTACTCTCTGCGTGGAGTTTATCTACATGACCTTCCCATGTCTGCGTGGGTTTCTTCCAAACTCGGAATAACATGCCTATAGGTGAATTGATGTTAAAGGATCACTAGTGTGAGTGCAATGTTCCCTGACAAGGACTCCTGTCCCATTCCAGGCGTTATCCTGCTTTGTGCTCAGCGTTCCCAGGATGGGCTCTGGATCCACAGCAACCCTGTCCAGGACAAAGCGGTTAATGAAAGCCATCGTTTTGGATCATACACATTCAATTAAAGCAGGCATGTCCAATCTTATCCGGAAAGGGCCGGTGTGGGTGCAGGTTTTCGTTCCGACCAAGCAGGAGTCTCACCTGAACCTATTGAATGCTTCGATCAACTGGTTAAACAGGTGGAATCAGGTGAGGCCCCTTGGTTGGAAAGAAAACCTGCACCCACCTTGGCCCTTTCTGCATAAGATTGGACACCGCTAAATTAAAGTGATCAGCCAAACAGACTAGCAACTATAGGACTTCAGTAAGAAATATAATACTTTAATCATTTCCACCACTGTAAAAAAAAAAATTAAATAATAAATAATAATAAAAAAGAGACCTCAGGGGCTCCCCAGACCCCATTTTGTGACCCGGTGTTCCAGGGGCGAAGGAACAGTAGGCTTTCTACGCCTGCGTCTCCGCCCACCTTATGAATATGCATAAAGAAACATCCTGCGTGCCTCTTACGCAATGACGCACCACAACAAGACTAGCCGCTGGTTGCCGCCCACTTCGTGAATATTCACATCCAAGTCGCCTTGCGTGCGTTTACGTGATGACGCAAGTCATCCACAGTGGCTCCCGATTGCTGCAGCCGCTTGTCAGTGTGATGAAGATTGGCACTCAGGTAAGCTGTCACTCAAAACTCTGCTTTTTCCTCTTACCTATCAATCAAAACAATGCGAGCAACGCGTTTAAAACCCTCAGCCTGAGCTCTTAAACGGACTTGGGCGAGGTTGTATGTGGACTGGGGGGAGTAATTTTAAAACTAGTGCGCCGCCCGAAAACCATGTTGAGGAAAGAAAGTCATAAAATATGTGCTTTTTGATGAGAGAGGAGGATTTTATTACAAGAGCGATGACCGAGACTGAGCCAAGGCCCAGCTTTAGCAGCCCACACTTCCTCCCTCTGTGTACAGGGCAACGGAAGTGCCTTTTATTTTTATTATTATTATTATTATTATTATTATTATTATTATTATTATTATTGTATCCACATGTCCATCGATTGGGGTTTTTATTTAATTATTAGGGTTTTTTTGTTTATTTTTTTTAAATAAGAGTCGGAGTTACTATAGATTGTATTTGGTTCTATTTAAAAAATAAAAACTTCTATGTGTTAATACTTGGTCACGCCTTACGTTAAAACACTTATTCCAGTGTTAATTGTATACTTGTACACAGTGATGGAGTCTATTCAAGTGTAATTAGCCTCTTAGCTATGTCTTAGCATTGCTAGCAAATTGTGGTAAACAGAGCAAAGCTAGCTAGCTGGCTACTTTTCTGTCATTGCTTGATTTACTTTGACTTTCTGTTGTAATTTGTACTTTAAGGCAAAAATAAAGCGCCTGAATGGATCCCTAGTGTTATATGACGTGTTGTATGTTTTGTGTGAACGTTTAAAACTGTGATTATTTCACTCCGTGTTTAATGGAGCATTAGCGAGCTAGCGGACCTGAAGGCCAGGCCTGTGTCTGTACTGCGGTGTCATGGTTACTGTACGCACTTGTATGGCGAGTTTTACATCGTGTGCATGTTGCAGTACGAAGCATTTCGTCAAAGTCAAAGGTTTAATGTGGTTGTGTTTTCTTTTAATGTGTGTGGAGGGAAAAGGCAAATGACGCTTTAAGGCCCGGTTTGTTTTGTGGGCCAGAGCTATAGCGCTGCCCATCCGGCTCTGTGCGCCGTGGAGAGCTCTGATTATCCTCCGCACATCAGCTCCTTGTTCAGGGTGTTTAAGTGTGGTAACTGTGCAGTACATGAAGTGTTGGTTTTAAACTGTTTTAAAACGTATCCAGACAACACAAGGGGTGTTCACATATCCAGTGTGTGTCCGGTTCAAACCCTGACTCGGATTATCACTGTGATGAGTGTAAAACCACTCCTGATGAGACACAAAGCGAACAGGAGGAAAGACCCGGAGCTGGGGGTCCGGCCGGGGGTTCAGCTTGATATTGCCTAACAGTTTAAGCGCTGTGTGTGTTTCTTGGCAAAGATAATGTATTATAAAATCTACCAAAATCTAGTCAAGTTCACAATTTTATTTTATCCTGGATTACCCCTGCCTGGACATACCAGCGCTTTCCCTGCTCTAACACGTCAAAGAGTCTGTATCGACTCAGGAAAGGTCTGGATTGACCACCAAAGGGTCTGTATTGACTCAGGAAAGGTCTGGATTGACCACCAAAGAGTCTGTATTGACTCAGGAAAGGTCTGGATTGACCACCAAAGGGTCTGTATTGACTCAGGAAAGGTCTGGATTGACCACCAAAGAGT
>JAQMCW010000034.1:21864275-21876753 GCA_030068335.1 Chrysichthys cranchii
CTCTCTCTCTCTCTCTCTCTCTCTCTCACACACACACACACACACACACACACACACACACACACACACACACATTACCCTCTCTCACACACATACACATCACCCTCTCTCACACACTCACACACACATCTCTCTCTCTCTCACTCTCACTCCCCTTTGCTGTATGGAGGAATAACCCGAGGTAACCCTGGTTCCGTAGAACTTGTATGAACTCATGAACGCAGTCCGACTGTTCAGATACTAAGCTCGTTACGCGTGTTTATTAGCGGCTTAGAGCTTTTTACATCTAAAAACTTTCCGCTTACGGCGCAGCTCAATTAAAATAGTCATTAGATTTCAGTTGAGGTGAATTACAGCTGTACATGTTTCTGATTCACAGAAATTTTGAATTGAAATTTGAGCTTGAGCTCCGTGAGGTCACCTCTGCACTACTCTTTACGTCTTGTCTCCATGATGAAGCTCGGTAGCTCCGAGTCTCTCCTCTCTCTCCTGCTTTACGGTCTGGAGTCGTCGTGGCTCATCTGGTGAGCAGGTGGAGCTTCAAAGAACCAACTTACACACACAGAAAACGCGTGATCATGTGCTCAGCAGCCGATTTAAAGCAACATATAGAGAGACACACACACACACACAGGCTGTGCGTGACTGCTCATAGTTTATTTATAGGCCTTCCAGGATTAAACACTGTTTTCTGGGGAGTGATGCTGGTGGACTGTTCTGCTAACCCTTGAGCTCTGATTGGCTAAGAGAGGGGACCCCCCCATCCCCCACTTTTCTCTGTTGCTCTTACATTAGGTTTATGTTTTTAAGTGCATCACTGGCCACAAGATGAGGCTTCCTTTATGCTCTCTCTCTCTCTCTCTCTCTCTCTCTCTCTCTCTCTCTCTCTCTCTGTCTGTCTTTCACTGTCTGTCTTTTGCTGTCTGTCTGTCTCTCTCTCTGTCTGTCTGTTTTGCACTTTCTCTCTCACTCTTTCTCTCACTCTCTCTCTCTCTCTCTCTTGCTCTGTCGGTCTCTTGCTCTCTGTCTGTCTCTCTCTCTCTCTCTCTGTCTGTCTCGCACTTTCTCTCTCTCTCACTCTTTCTCTCTGTCTCGCTCTCTGTCTATCTGTCTCTCGCTGTCTGTCTCACTCTCTCTCTCTCTCTGTCTGTCTGTCTCGCACTTTCTCTCTCTCTCTTTCTCGCTCTGTCTATATGTCTCTTGCTGTCTGGCTCTCACTCTCTGTCTGTCTCGCTCTCTCTCTCTCTCTCTCTCTCTTTTGCTCTCTCTCTCTCTCCCTCCCTCCCTCTCTCCCTCTTGCTCTCTCTCTCTCTCTCTCTCTCTCTCTCTCTCTCAGTTGTTCGCTTTAGCAGTGGTACAAAATATCTAAAAGCAGTTCTCAATGTTCGTCACCGTGCTCTAATGCTGCGGTGTTCCACTTGTCCTCAGAATTTGGGGTGTCTGATTCCTGAGTCAGAAATGTCAACTTGAATGCACCCTAAAGTTGGATTTCCGACTCAAAGTCAGGTGATCTTCACCAACCCCCGAGTTAAAAATCCAAAATGGCGGCCCCCTGTCTGAACAGTAAGCGAAAGCTGTAGTGTTGTCCTGTTTATTAAACTTTTGTCTTTTTTTTTTTCCTATTGTCTCATTTAATCAGTCATACACACCGCGCTGTCCAAGGTTTATCTGTGCTCATACTGATATGGAGTTTTGATGCACTAAATCCCACATAATGTGCTGTTTTCAGGCTGTATTGCTAATTGCTACCCAGTAATGAGCGAACCTGGCTTCCCCAACCCTGTGAAATTGAAAAAGGAAGAAAAGGCAGTTGAAAGTCCAGTTTAACACTTAATAAGCTTATTAGGGACATATTTTGATTAGATTGCTCGCGTGTTCTCTCTGTCGCGTTCCCACATTCTCCATCATTCTCTCTTTCTCTCTTTTGTGCTGTCTTTCACACTGATTTTCCTCTTTCTCTCTTTTTCCTCTTTGTTACACCCCCTTTTCTCTGTTGTACTCCATTTCCCTCCGTCTTGCTCTGTTGTGTGTGCGCTTTCTCTGTCTGTCTGTCTGTCTCTCTCTCTCTCTCTCCCTGTCTCTCTTTCTCTCTGTCTGTCTGTCTGTGCGTGTGTCTGTCTCTCTCTCTCACTACATATCCCTGACCTTTCAAAAAAAACATTTTTTCAAGAATTCTTCTGGAGAAGCTCTGATTTAGTTTCTCTGGAGAGTCCGAGACCGTATGTACACCCAGTTCATCAAGTCAGGTGTCCTGGATCTGGATGGCCAGTGATATTTTACCCACTTGAATGTGAAATGTGTCTCTGGAGAGCCGAGTGAATCTGATTACTTTATGCTGTCCAGTATGCAAATCAGATGGAAACATTTGATAACCAACTTTTCTGTGCTGTTCCTTGTTTTCACTTTGATGAAAGATTTGGTTGTGATTAAACTTTCTGTAAAACGGTCGTACACCTGTTCTGTAGAAGATGATGACCTTTCCTCAAAGTGTTGCAGCTTTGAATAAAGCCTATTCATCATATGGTTAGAAAACTGGGACTTTATTTAAGCTTAACCTCGGTGATGTTATGGATAAAGCTGCAGGATGTGATATTTGGGGAATTTAGTATTTTCTGCTAGGTAGATGGTGCTGTACCCTATTGTAGGAAGAGCTTTTCTTTTAGCTAACATTTCTAACATTAGACAGTTAGCTGTAATCTTGCACTTCTCTGACTGCTCTGTGTTACTCATCTAGTCCTCTTGTCACTAGTCTGACATGTCAACAAAATGGGACCATTCAGGCCAGTCGTGTGCCATTCAAGTCAATTCTTTCCTTGTCTTTTTCTTCTACATCTCCTTTTGGTCTCCTTCAATGACATTTTTCTATTGGTGTCCAATACAGTGCTCTCAACACATGACCCAACCAGTTTCCTATCCTTAGTTTCATCTCTTTGTACACCAGAAATTTCGGGATGGATCTTTGGCCGTACTTCTTTTTGGCCTTGATGACTTGGTTGCATCCTAACTGAGACTCTTTACTGGCCTTATCGAACGTGTATTTGGCAAATATCACATAAGAGTTTTGTTCCTTTTGTATCGCTGCGTTACTCTTGTATCATTTTGTTTATTAAAGAATGATACGACCTTTTTGTCCCTTTTTAGTTGCATTTAACGTTGAACTTCAAGGGAAAAGTTCAGTAATGATTAGTTTATCACATGTGTTGCAGTAGCTATAAACGGTCATTCCCGCTTGTTTTGTTTTTTTTCTTGATATTGATGAGGAAAAAATGCAGCTTGCTACCTGAAAACCAACATCCCCCATGTTGTAGACTTTACTGTGGAATGGATGCCTGGATCCATCTTCTTGTATGAATGATTATATGTTCTGTTGTTAAAGAAATGGATTTTAAAAACATTAGGCTTATTAGGCCTGGATTATATGAATCTCCTTGCTTTGTTTCTCCAGCTATGTGGTTTTCCAGCTACATGTTTTTGCAACCTTGTGTCCAGTGTACGCTATATTGAGCTCATGCTTATCACATTGGGTTGGTGTGTGTGTGTGTGTGTGTGTGTGTGTGTGTGTGACTTACTTGGGCTAGCTGTGGCTTAATGCTGCATTGGCTGCAGGTCTTTTGATGGAGAGATGAAAGCACGTCAAGGCCTTCGATAAAAATGACCAGTTAACATTACAAAGCATCTACTAAACATTTGAATTTTAATTGATGTCAGCAAGGACTTGAGGTCAGCAAGCAGTACAGTCGTCCCTCGCCATATCAGGTCACCTATCGCGGCTTCACTTCATCGCGGTTTTTATATGCATTATAAAAAATATAAAATTGTTCATTCAAACATATTAAAAGAATATTAAATGGAAATAAAATACAGTATGTATGTCATCAGCGGATGAATACACAATGAAAACGCAGTGTACGCCACTACCGCTTGAGCTAGTTTGCCCATGTGAGATTGTACACGGCACGCTATTGGCTGATGGATGGGAGGCGACCAACCAGAGCGTTGTGTTCTGTATCCTGGGCGCTGATTGGCTCAGTGACCGTTCATCTCATCGTCATCACCTTCGTCATCAGTGCTGCAAAACTAATTCATCATCTTGATCATTCAAGTTGTAGTATATGTCACTGGTGAGTACCTATATAGAATTTTATATGTTGTTAAAATGACATAGGTTTAAGAGTGTAGAAAGTGTTTAAGAGCAGGGGAAGTGTTTATAAGAGTGTGGGAAGGGTTTATAAAGCCTTAAAATATATATAAATAATAAAATATAAGGTTGCTACTTTGCGGATTTCACCTATCACGGGGGGATGACTGTATTTCAAAAAAGACTTGATTTCCTGTGTTCAGACTGGGATTTATGTAGCCAGCAGCTCTACCTGTCTATGACTGCTGAGGAAACTTTTTTGCTCTTCTCTGTGTGCAAGTTGACTCAAAGGAAGAAAATTTAACCTCTCCAAGGAAATTGCCTCATGTACATCTTTCTTATTTTCAGTACTGAGTGTGTCTTCTTCTACACAGTCCTTCCGCCATCCCTAATCAACACTAGCGGTATGTGATTTGATGTGAGGCGTCATTAAACATTCAACACCTGATAGAGGTAGCTGCATAATTGAGACAGATGGCATGGTGTATTTACTGCATGTTGTTTATTTAAGCCCAAAACACTAGCTTCTGCTAAGAGTGTGGGGACAAATGAGTAGGGATCTAATGAAGGAGTAAGTGAGAAAGGAAAGAAGCTGATGAGGGAGAAAGCAGGGGAAGAGTGGAGCTAGTGTGGAAACGTGACTGGAAGAGAGAACGCCATGGTTCAAATAAGGGAAGAGGTCTGGGAAAGGGACTGGAAGAGCGCAAGTAAGGGAATGGGACTGGAAAGGTGAAAGCAAGGGAAGGGGAATGGGACAGAGAATGCAATTGAAGGGGACTTTGGGTGGAACAAGATAGGGAAATGGTCTAGGATGGAGCAAGCACGGTAAGGGCCTGGGATGGAGAAAGCAAGGGGACGAGACATTGTAAACAAGGGAAAGGGGCCTTGGAAGGAAAACAAGGCAACAAGCCTGGCAGGGAATAACCAAGAGGTAGGACTGGGAGAGAGCAAGCAAGTGAGTTGGGACTGGGAAGGAATTAAATGAGATGAAGGAATGGGTAGGAACAAATGAGGTATGTGGTCCTGAGAGTGCAAGTAACGGAAGGGGTCTCACAAGAAGTAAGCCAAGGAAAAGGGCTGGATGGAAGGAAGCAATGGAACAGGAGTTCCTTCTTGGACTGGGAAGCTGAAAGCAAGGGAAGGGGTGTTGGAAGGAAAAGGTGAGGCAAGAAGCCTGGGAGTAACTAAATGATGGGATTGGGAGAGCACAAGCACAGGAGAAGGAACTGGGGAGGAACAAATGAGGGAAATGGACCTGAGGAGGAGCAAGTTACGGAAGGGGACTAGGAAGGAGCAAGTCAGGGAAAAGGGCTGGAAAGAACCAAGCCAAGGAGCACAAGTTCCTTCTTGGACTGGGAAGGTGAAAGGATGGGAAGGGGTCTAGGAGGTAGCAAGCAAAGGAGGCAAAGTGGGAGAGAGCAAGTACAGGAAAAGGACTGGAAGGGAATGGTGCTCTGCCTGTGTACCTTCCAGGTTGCAGATCATTCTGCATGTCACAGGAATTGGATGTCTGTGCTGAACTTGTGGACCACACAGGTCTGTGTGTGTTTCTTCGTTCTCTTTTATGTCATTATCTGCTGGTCTGCTTGTTTATTCTTGTCTTGGCTATTTCTTATCTGTGTATTTTTGTCCATCTTTTTCCTCCGTCCTCTCTCTCATAACTGGGAGAGGCTGTCACAGAACATGCTCCTGTGTCTTAGCCAGCAATGAGCAGGAGCACAAGACTTTACGTCAGTGGAAAAAGACTTGCCTTACAGCTACTGACAATGTGGAAATTGTGTGTACACACACACACACGCACACACACACTACTTTGTACTATGGGACTGTGTTTATTTTTGTTCTGGTTGATTCAGTGATGTCACTGCTCGTGAGCAGCTTGTGTGAGAATGTGGGTTTCGTGATGTCTCTGTTCAACACTGATAAAAACACACCCCTCTGCTTGCCTTCTGGCCAAAATGGCACAATTAAGGTCTGTATTGCTCTCAGCAAGACTCTTGTCAATATGTGCAGATGTTAAAAGTTATTATATTAAGTACCCTGCTGCACTCATGCAGGCACACTTGGAATTTAGTACGTGTTGGATCACACATGTTGTTAAATGAGGTCATGTGCTGTAGCGGTGGTTCATATGGTGTACGTTGTTGCTGAACATATGCTGCAGCAATTTTGCTGAGTACTAATTCTGAACTTCAGATGAGACGAAAATCACCAGTGATCCCATTTCAGTTACAAATGGCATGTTTGGTTTTTTACCCTCTTTGTCCTGTTTTTATTGCCTGCTGCTTGTGCTGAGCGGGTGTGTGATGCTCCAGTGACATGTCTGACAGTATGAAAGATCCAAAGATCTTTCTTTCCTTTGTACTGCTATAGAATGCCTTTGTCTCCTACGCTATAGGTTGTCAGTCATGTTAAATCTGTGTTCCATCCTCACCATTCACTCATACTCAAGTGTATGCACATGTATCTGCTCGTGTGTGGATTGGTTGATGGCGTGCCATCGGTAAGTGGGCCAAAGCATCTCGGAGAAGTCTGGGTTGCCATGGAAATGGATGTGGGAATGGGTGGTGGGTAGCCATGCAGCTGTGGCTGGTTGGCCGAGTTTCAGGTTTCAGGAGGAAAAGGAAGTGGGGTTTTTTTTTTTTTTTTTGTATGTGTATGTGGGGGAATATATTCTTGAGCAGATTACTGCTGTATGTGTTCAGCCACCTGTGGTGTTATGACATTGTAGAGGCAGTGATCGGAGCACTGATTTGAGAAACAGGGCTCTGAATTATGGATCAAGGATGACCGTTTTGAATTCTGGTCAAGTTATTGATTCTGAAAGCCAAGTTCTGAAATTTCAAAACCAGGTCGATTGGTCTGGATAGGATTGGAGTGCAGTACTGTTAAATGACCATGTTCAGAGCTCATGATTCTGTCTACGTAAATTATTTTTAAGTATTCAATGCTCAAAATGTCATTTTCTAGAACGTGGAATGTCCTTGGCCCGAAATTCAGATTTTAAGGCTTTCAAGGCAGTTTCTAGACCTAGAATTCATAACTCTGCCTCTAGAATCCAGGATCTGGAACTTTTGAATCTAGAATTCAGGACTCAAAGCTAAGTACAGTGGTACATTTGACTTACGAGTTTAATTTGTTCCATGACGGAGCTCGTAACTCAAATTACTCCTATGTCAAATCAATTTTCTCCATTGAAATGAATTGAAATGCCATTAATCCGTCCCCCAAAACACCGCAATTTTTTTGTTATTTTTTTTAAATAAGAAGAATGTACTTTTAAATAACAAATATTGTATAAAAACACAAAACAATAGAATGTACTGCAGTAAACTGGTTTTATTAATTATAACGTACAGCATTTACCTTGGAGATCAGACGACTTGAAGATGCTGACATAGGTGGAGGAGAAAGGCTGAACTGAATAACTGAATCTTATTTGCTGATTTTTGCGCTTTTTGCCACGCTTTCCTCATTTTCATCTGCAGGGGTTTTTGATAAAAACCTGTCCAATGAGGTGTGTTTCATCCTCCCTTTCAGAATGGTTCTGAAATGCATTAGGCAAGTGTCATTAAATAGCGCCGTTGCACGCCCAGGTGCAACTTTTTCTGGGCGTTTCTTTTGAATAAAGTCTGAAAGTAAGAAAATGCTTTTAACGCCCTTGGCTGGCGTTATAGCCTTTATCGACTCCTTCTGCTTCAGTATGGTGCAGATGGTAGAAGTGCTACGCTCAGATTGCTTCGCCAAGTCAACTACACGCACACCTTGGTCATGTTTTTCGCTCATTTCTTTCTTTAATTCAATGCGCATCAGCCGCTGCTTCTTCTCAGCACTGTCCTTCGCACTCGCTTTCTGCAGACCAACTAGCACCAACTAGCGGTGGGGTATCTGAAGCTGGCTTGTAACAGGAATTTTAGGTCTCAACTCAAAGCAAAAAATCGTCCAAGAGATGGGTCGTATCTCAAAAAACTTATTAGTTGGGGCACTCGTAAGTCAAGGTACTACAGTATTTGGAAGTCAGCACTCTTAACATGGTTTCCAATTACTCAACCTTCGTCTCTTGATTACCTAGCTCCGTGGCTAGAATTCACTGTTCGGTCTCTAGATCTCTGCTTTTGGAATTTAGTGCTCAGTTTTTCAGTTCAGAAGACAGATGTCTTCCTCTCGAGTTCAGAACTCCATCTCAGTTCAGAAGGTCAGATCTTTGTCTCTGGAATCTTGATCGCAGGTTCTCAAACTCAGAATTCAGAAGGCTGCCTCCGGAAGCCACTGCTTCAACTCTGAACACAGCAGTCAAGTCTCTGCTTGTAGAATTTAGACCTTAGCTTCCCAGTTCAAAATGCAGATCTCTGCCTTTTGAATTCAGAACCCGGTCACGGTTCAGGAGGTCAGGTCTTTTGCCTCTGGAATGTCGAGCTCAGGTTCTCAAATTCAGAAGTCACAGGGCTTTCATTCTATAATTTCATTCTGAATTCAGAAGTCTTATCTCTGCCTCTGGAGTTCTGAGTTCAGTTTTTCAATTCAGAAGTCAGCTCTCCACCTCTGGAATTCAGGATTCAGTGTAATGTGGCAGTGCTTAGCGGTTTCACTTCGACAAATGATCCCAATTACGCTCTAAAGTCAGCCTGTGCCAGATTGTCGGGGTCAAAAGGAGCGTCTGGTCTTAAGTTAACCTTTTAATAGAATTAACAAGGAATTTGAGCTACGATCTGGAACCTAAAGCAACTAAGCCTTTTAGTATAGACATCTGCTTCACACACACACACACACACACACACACACACACACACAGACAGAGTGGTCTGTTTGTGTGTGTGTGTGTGTGTGTTTGTTTTTTTTATGTGGACTCGGTAAAGGTGATTGTGGTTCATATAAATTATTGTATTACTTTTAATTGCATGTTTCCTTTGTAGTGCAAAATTGCCAGTAAAACAGTGTTATGTGGACTTGCAGGAATTTTTTAATATATGTGGAATTGCTTCACTAGCGTTTAACTTTATTATTTCCACTGCATCGCTGCAAAAAAAACAAAAAGAAATGTCCAGCCTCAACCATGAAACCTAACATGTAATAAGTATAATATAAAACACTTTAGGGATGATGTGAGAAAACAGTCAATGATGTGGTGATGTATATTAGATCTGACATGAAATGGAATTGCTATTAAAACTGAGAGGGGTTTATTTCCTAGGAACAGCTCACCCAAGGTGTCCTACATTTTATATCATTTTAGTTTGAATAATTGTTGTTAGACTGGAGTTTGAAGTTCTCCATCTAGAAGACTTTCCCATGTAAGAAAATGTGGAGCTCCAGCTTTACCTCTGCCTGTTTCAAAACACTGACACTGGAGACTCCTTCCACAGATGCCAACGAAACATCTCCTCACCATATCAGAGATTCGGGGTTTTTAAATTTCACAACGCAAATGCTAGTTGCGGCTTACGGTTTTTAGAAAAATGGCTGATGTCAACCAGGAGCACCACGGGTCTTGCTGCGTGCACGGAGAATACGCAGCTTCTCCGAATTCCCTTATAAGGCTCTCATACTTGGGATTGTTCTGCACATGCTGCGGGTTGCGTACGGGCAGCGCTTGCGTCACACACATCTTTAACTTTGAAAAGACCGGATGAGCTGCTCTGTGCTTGCTGTTATCATTTGAGTTGTTTTTTAATAAGACCTGACTTATGTACTGAAAAACATGTTTTTCAGCTGGATTTCCCAAATGTCTTGGTCTTTGATGCAAGCCTGTTCCACATGGCTTTTTACTGTACGGTTACTCGGAGTTACTCGTCTGAAATAGACTGGGACTTGCTTATTTTCACAACTTTGAAGCTCTAGTCAAAAATAACACTTTCCCTTGCGTAACCCATTGCCTCCTTCACTGCCAGCCCAAACACTTTACATGCCAGGCTTCATATTAGCTTTTAGCAGAGTAGCTGTGCTAGTGCCAAACACTCTCCAAAGTCCCCAACTGTCTCTGTGGTTTTCTTCCAAGCGTTATTTTCCTTTCAGATTGTGAGGCTGACTCTCCCTCTGTTCTTTACTTCTCTAGGAGATAAGGATGGCAGCAAGGTGACGTCAGTGATGGCGACTCCAGGCCAAGGTCCCGATCGGCCCCAGGAGGTCAGCTACACGGACACGAAGGTGATCGGGAACGGCTCGTTCGGCGTCGTCTACCAGGCCAAGCTGTGCGAGTCCGGGGAGCTGGTGGCCATCAAGAAGGTGCTACAGGACAAGAGGTTTAAGGTGAGAGTCAAAAGGGGGAGAGATGAGACGGCGTTAATCTGCAGCAGGCTGAAATTTTAAGCGGTGTTTGTGCTCCTGAGATTAACACTGTCCCATTTGTAAAGGAACACAAGTGTGAGTTCAGCCAAAGGTGTGGATGAGGAGATATCTTTTTATAGGTGATGTGACCATGGTGACATCAGTCTGCTGAATTTGATCCACTGTGACTAGAGAGAGCACGTGTGTGTGTGTGTGTGTGTGTGTGTGTGTGTGTGTGTGTGTGTGTGTGTGTGTTGTGGATGTTTGAACACTTATGTTTTAGAAAATAACTGCAATGCAATCTTAAATCAGAGAAAAGCTGCTATATAAGGAATAAAACATGACAGGGGCATGCTGTCATAGGAAAGTACCAAAACGTTCGGACTATTGAGCGCACCTGAATATAAACTAAATTTAAAAAGAAAGAAAAAAATTCATACATATATAGGCCGCACTGGTCTATAAGCCGCAGGTGTCCACGTTGTAACATATTTAACACAAAGATTTTTTAAAATTTTTAATTAAATAAATACTTTTTTCCGAACAGTGCCAGTAACACAGCTGGTTAAAAACAATAACCGACCTGCAAGAAAAGTCATTGTTCGCTACTTCATCTTCCTCCTGCGCCCTAAAACCACTGAAGTCGTCTTCTTCAGAGTCGGAATTGAACAGCCTCAGAATGACTCAGTCACACATTTTCTCCGTCTCTGTTACGTTGTCGCTCTCAATGTCACTTTCGTCTCGAGGCAAATTTCATAACGCAGCAGTCCAGCCTTTCGAAACCCGTTGGTGATCATGGATTTTTTCACACTGCTCCATGGTGTCTGGATCCACTGGCAGACTTGATCAAAAGTTGCTCTTCGCATGTGGCCAGTTTTGGTAAATGATTTCATTGATGCCAAGCTTGCATGCAGCAGCTCTATGTCCTTCTTCAACACCCAGATCGATTGCCTTTAACATAAAAGCTGCATCATATGCATTTCTTCATGTTTTCCATGATGAGGAGGTGCGCGTGATGCGCAAAATGACCGTTCAAAACACAATCAAACTAGCATCTTCCTCGGCGCATTATCTCTTCCACCTGTCTGTCTCACTCTTGCGCTTCCTTCTAGAGCGCCTACTGGAGGCTGTTAGTCCGTAAAAATCTATAGATTAGCCACATCATTGTATAGGCTGCAGGGTTCAAAGCGTGTGAAAAAAGTAGCGGATTATTGTCTGGAAATTACGGTAATCAGTAATACGGTGGTGTGATGCTGCTCCAGCTACAAAATAGATTGCTTTTTACGCAAGGCAAACACCGCAGAGTGTTTAATTCCCCTTATACCACAACAGTCGGGCAACATTAGATTTTTTGAGTTGTTTGTCCTTATTTTGTTTGTGTGTTACATTGTTCACTCACTTGATCACTCTTCACCCCATGGAAATATTAAACTCACCAGCCGGTCATCACATTGAGCGCCGTCTCCATGGCAGCCTGTAGCATCAACCCGTCGTGATTGATTTACTCGCTCTAATGAAGTGCTCTTCCCCGCCGCTCTCGGTCGGATTGCACAAATTGGTGATACAGTAAGAGAAAGAGGCCATTTAATTATTTCTCCTCCACTGTTCCATAGACACACACACTGACCTGCACTTATTACTTAAGGGAAAAGAAATTACATCACGCTGCGTGCATTTCGCACCTTATTATATCTAACAGCGCCTACCGGTAAGGGAGCTCATCCCCCCTGAGGGAAGTAAATAAAGTTGGGGAAAACCCTGCCCGGATGCTACCGTGTGGTGCTGAGTCATCTCTGAGCCAGTGATCGACGTTTGATTATTCAGCCATGGCATGTTGCCCGGTGGCGTACGTGACCGTGGAGAATGAAGGGTTGAGGTGGAATAATCTTTCACTTGACTGCAGTGTCATTACTGCACTGTTGGGTGTGCCTACATTACTGCTAACCAGCTTCTTTATAGATTAGCTACTTAAGAAAGTGGCTGACAGCTTTCCTTGTAATGGCATTGTGTGTGTGTGTGTGTGTGTGTGTGTGTGTGTGTGTGTGTGTGTGTGTGTGTGTGTGTGTGTGTGTGTGT
>JAQMCW010000034.1:22074130-22086972 GCA_030068335.1 Chrysichthys cranchii
CACTTCCACATCATTGCATTCCGTTTTTATTTACAATTTGTACTTTGTCCCAACTTTTTTGGAATCGGGGTTGTAGAAAGAAATACACATAAAATGCGTATCATCCAAACATAGCCTGAATAACACACCGTCATCTCACACAACACTGTAATTGGTAACTGAGCACTCATCCATGGCTGAATGGTATTACTTACGCTCAGATTTCACTTCCTCATTCAGCTGAATTAGAGATCTGTATGAAAGCAATTCAGATTTAAACATGAGGTTCTGTATAAAAATAAATAAATAAATAAAAATAAATAAGTAAATCTGCAGAGTTGGGCCACCTGGGCTGTTTGTGAGAATCCTTCATTTGTGCCAAAAACATGTGAATGGCCAAATAAGTGCAAATGCATTATCTGCATAAATGCACAAGGTGTGTCTGTTTTTAACACCTTCTATTCACTTTACTCATGAGCAATGGTCCATGCTGACACAATTGCGTCGCATAATTGCTGCAGATTTGCCAGCTTATAAATCTGATGCTGCAAATCTCCTGCAAATAGCCTCTGATTTGTATTCCCGGCTCAAATGTGTGCCAAGAAGACATTCCCCACATCGTTACACCACCACCACCAGCCTCAAGTGCTGATATGGGGTGGATCGGGAACTCTGATTCCTCCTGTTGAGGCCAGATTCTGAAGCTGTCCCCTGTATGTGGAAGCAAAAATCAAGATTCATCCCACCAGGCGATGGTTTCCCATCTTTACCTGTTTGGTTTCGGTGAGCCTGTTCCCATTGTCGCCTCGGATCT
Organism: Chrysichthys cranchii; assembly: GCA_030068335.1. Classification (NCBI taxonomy): domain Eukaryota; kingdom Metazoa; phylum Chordata; class Actinopteri; order Siluriformes; family Claroteidae; genus Chrysichthys; species Chrysichthys cranchii. Next base: position 22,074,924 of record JAQMCW010000034.1, read on the forward strand.
CTGTTCTTGGTTGACAGGAGCAGAAGCTGACGTGGTCTTCTGCTGTTGTAGCTCAGCTGCCTCAAGGTTGTGTGTCCTGAGATGCTTTTCTGCTCAACACAGTTGTAAAAAGTGGTTATTTGAGTCATATCACTGTGTTTCTATCAGTTTGAACCTGTCTGTACATTCTTGTCTGACTTCTGTCTCTTCAACGAGAGGTTTCCACCTAGAGAACTGCTGCGTAAGGATTTTTTGGTTTGTTTCTTGCACTGTTCTGTGATGGATAAGAGATAGATTGGGCCAGCCGTTAACCATTCTTGTGTGTAGATATGATTTATTATGATAAATAGAAATAACTTTCGATATGTAGTTTGCTTCCAGATTAATTTAAAATCATTCAAGATAAAATCCGTGTAAACATTTGCATTTATTTATCTACATTTTATTTACCGACTTGGTAAGTAAATGGCTGGACTGTCTTATTTGAATGAATTGTTATCATACGTATCATTTCTCATGAAGACAAGGGACATTTTTCAAACTAGAATTCAGAATAAAAACCTAGCCCTTGTATTTATACTCAATACTTGACATTACAAGAATGAAAGACAAAAAAAAAAAAAAACAATAGTGAAGAATACTAAACTATTTACTTTATACATTCTTAATATATTTTTATATTATATGACAGTTTATGTGATACTTTTCCCTAGGAGAGAAAAACTGTGTGGGAGGGGCATACTCACAGTGACACTAGCCAATCGTCTGTGTGTGAGCTCATGTGTGTGGAAAAGGACGGATAGCGCTTTCTCTTGCATGTGTTAGGTAGGGTGAGTGTCCATATAGCATGTTTCTCTGGAAGAAAAGTGCTGACGGGGCTAGGGAGTGCTTCAAAAATTGCTCCCATGCTGGGTGTGGGATTTGTTTCTATGACAACAATATGCTGACAACGTATCACCCACCACTCTAAAATTGTATGACAGACTAGCATCGCCCCTTTGCGTTTTATGACCTATTTATCATTCTTCGGCTTGGGATAGACAAACACATCCAGAACAAACCCGCCTCCGTTTTCTTGGTTACCAGGGTGACAAGTCTTGGCGATATGATTGGATGCCTGAGAAGGAGACAGTGACAACCCCAATGCCTTTCTGAAAAATTCAGAGATTTTTAAGTAGAAGCACTTGGAGCTACACAAAAAAGGGAACAACTGAAAAAGACGTCGAAAAAGACGTCGGCCGCCAGAAAATATATGGACGCTCGCTCTTACGCTGCCCGGTAACACAGCATGAGCAACAGTTCAGAAAGGCGTAGCTGGCTTCCCATGTCTCAGAGGAAGTACGTGTTAGCCTGGTACGATAGGAAGAGCTAGCTAGTGGGTTGAAGTAGCAGGCGAGCAAATTGGATGAGAAAATGGAGCAAGCAATATTAATATCAGTTTAAAAAAATTCATAGCGATTACTATTGAAAGAGAACTGTACGTTAAGGTTTAAGGTTGGAATAGTTATGCATTGACATTCGGCTAAACTAACTAAACATGTCTCTTTACAGAACCGCTCTCTGGAAGACACACTGAATGACACAGTGGGACATTACTCCCAAAACGTAAACGGTCACAACGCGGTTATCCAGCAGCTAGAGGCGGAGCTTGCGGATGCCCACGCCCAGGTGACCAGGCAGAGGGCGGAGTATCAGGCTCTGCTTAACATCAAGAGTAAACTAGAAGAAGAGATCGCCACCTATCACAGTCTTCTGGAAGGCACAGGGCCGCCCTTTAGCGGCGTCAGCGATCCTGGATTACCTCAAAATGGTGATTTTAGAGGCATGGGAGCACGAGACGACAGCAATATCAAAAATATTGGCCCACCTGAAGATGATAAGGTCAACGATAATGGTGCATTTGAAGATGCTAATATTGGAGGGAACAGTTCGGGTGGAAATGACGAAAGGTAAATGAGAGCAAGAGACATCACAAATCTTGTTATGCATATGATATAGATATGGGAGTTTTGCTAATTGTACACATTGGGATATAGCGTGCATAAAACAGCTGCCATAGGTGTTATAGATTATGTCACACATTACAGAGCGTTAACATGCAAATCATTTTTGATATAATGGCTGTGTGTTAAATGCATGAATGTGTGAAATGAAGGGAAATGGGTGAACACTTGAGGTAGACTTCCAGAAAACTTTGAATCACGTTTATTCCCAAGAAAGAAAAAAAAAATCCCAGACATGTCACCACCGGTTTCAGCCCCTGGCAATATAGAAATTTGCCAAATAAAACTTCACCCTAGTCACCAAATAGGTCAGAGCCATCATTTGTCAAGCAAATGCCTGGTTGTCTGAATTTATTATTGTTAATACTTTTTTAATTATTATTATTGCATGTGCTGGCTAAGCTGTTTGTGATTTTTAAAACCTGTTTCTGTTCGTTTGAAGCATTTCTGTACTGATCACATTACTTCTGTGATACTTGAGAAAAATTGGGATTCATATTATCAACATGTAATGAGCTGATGATACACAGGGCAACTTTTTGGGCAATGTTGCTAGCAACAGGCAACCAGGTGAGAAACAGGGTGACTTATTAAGGCAACAAACAATGGGCAACAACCAATCAGATAAGAGCAAATTTATTGCCAAGGACACAGACACTTGAAATCCCCGCTAGTTAGCTAGCAGCCTGCAATCCGATTCAATCTCGATGGAAAAGGGGGTAGATAACGACACTTTACTCTTGGCTGAAAAAATAAAATTTTTTTTTTTTAAAATCGACGACTTAATTTCAACCTGAACCCATAAGTCAGGATGTCAAGTGTTTTAGGGGTTGGTGATGTAAATTTCCCATGTTAGGATTTAAAATTACTTGCCAGCATAAAAAGATCTCAAGAGTCTCTCCATTTGTTCAATATGATGGAGTATTAGGGCCACACATGAAGAAATTTTTTTTTTGCCCTGACGAGATTAAAGCCGACATGTCGAGAATAAAGTTGAAATCAAATGTCGACTTTAATCTCGACATTCAAAACTAGTTGGGAAAGAGAGCCACCGCTCCACAGCTGCAGCCTCAGACGCGCACATGATGTGAACGCAGGTGTACCCATCGATATCCTTGCATCTGCCCATTTCCAGCAATTTCAGTTTGCAAGAATGTGGCCACTTCTTCCAAGTGTGTATGATTTCTCCTTCTGAACAAACAAAGTTTTCGGCACGACCTTTTCAGTGTCCTTGCACTAATGATCACACTGTGGTTCTGCGCTAGAACAGCGAAGATTTCTTTATCGCTAAACACGATTCTGAAGTACAATTTGACCAAATCATCTACACGAGGCATGTTGAGTCGTCGCCCAATTGATCGGTCTGAGTTCAACTTTATTCTCGACATTTCGAGTTGAATCTCGTCATGGCAAAAAAATATTTTTCTTCATGTGTGGCCCTATGTGTGGCCCTAATACTCCGTCGTAGTTCACTCCACTGACACTGAGACGCCACCACGATTTTAGGAGTTTAAAATTTCTGATGTGAAGCTTGTGGGAGGTCATGTGATTCGCTACCCTCATTCTGATTGGCTGATCTCAAAAAGTTGCCGGAGACGATCAGAAACGTCCAGAGAGAAATTTTGTTGCCCAGTTGCAGTGTGAAGGTATTCAATCACAATTGCCCAGCAACATTGCCCAAAAAGTTGCCCCGTGTATCATTACCAATAGAGTTAGGTGAAGGCTCCTTTCATCTCATGCTTCCGTTTGCATTTTTCCAGCCCAGAAATGAAATGAACTCGGCTCTCAATTACAAACCTCCTCAGCTCTGCCCTTTTTTTCTGTAAAAAGTAGCTCCCATTGTTTTACAGTGCTTGCAGGGTCCATGTTAGGCTCCTTAGTGTTTTTACTGCAAATACGATTTGCTCCAAAATTACAAACTGCCCCCTTTAACTAAAAAAAAAAAAAATCCAAATCATTAAACATAACCAGCAAGACATTGAGCTATCGGGAAAAAAGAAAAAGTTAGTTCTGCTTTCCAAGAGTGACCTGACATCTGTGGCTTTTTATCTATCTCACATGTTATACCCAGAATTAAACGCTGGAAAAAAAAGAAAAAGACTAAGGTTCCTTTAATAGACAAAAACACTGAGATTATTTAAAGGTAGGACTTATGAAATCATACTAATACACCATGACAGCCTGTCTGTCATCTGTGGGAGGCCATGAAAACTGAACAGACCAACACTGACACACCCATTTCTAAAAGGTGCCTGCAAATGTATCCTAAAAGGCCCATTATTTAAAAGGATATGTATGAAAGAAAAGAAAGGTCAGAATTATCAGGTTTATTTTCTGTGATCAACAAGTCATAAGCAAAAAAAATAAATAAATGAATGAATGAATAAAAATTTAAAATACCGGTGGTTAGCACTGTCGCCTCACAGCAAGAAGGTCCTGGGTTCGATCCCCGGGGTCGACCTAGGCGCCTTTCTGTGTGGAGTTTGCATGTTCTCCCCGTGTCCGTGTGGGTTTCCTCTGGGTACTCCGGTTTCCTCCCACAGTCCAAAGACATGCACAGAGGAGATTAGGCTAATTGGCTACTCGACATTGCCTGTAGGTGTGAATGGTTGTCTGTCTCTGTACGTCACCCTGCGGTGGATTGGCGACCTGTCCAGGGTGTAACCCCGCCTCTCACCAGAAGTCACCTGGGATTGGCTCCAGCTTCCCCCTGCGTCCCTGAACAGGATTAAACAGCAGAAGATGAATTAAAAAAACACCAAAACACACTGCTTTGTAAAAATTATAAACCCTTTACATGGGTTAGGGTTAGACATTTTAATTTTTGCAAAGCAGTATGCCTTGGTGGTTTTTTTTTTTTTGCTTATGACATAAACAAAGGATAAGTCTAGCCTTTGGGTTGTGTTTTTATGACCTTGGATCCAAAGAGCACCCGTTTTTAATATCAGTATTTGTGAATTAGCAATCCTTACCCCAGTGCTTTTTTATCTATTTCATATTAACTTAAATGCAGCAAGTCTGCATGTCGCTTTAGTGATTTACTTCATCATCTTGCTAAATCAAAAATGCTCAAGTACTCGCATACTTTTGCATTAACCAGCTACATTTCCCCACCACACTGAGAGAGACAGTTCTGTCTGTCTCACAATGTGAACTGGATTTCCTTCGCCATCAGGGACAATCCCTCTTTCCCTAAATGCAAATATAACGTAACATCGATTCACAGGACACCGTCCTTACACTGCCTCCTGAATGGACCACAGCAGTCCTGACGGTTGTTTAAAGTGTCCTGTATACTGTAGTACTAAACATCCATGTGTTAACCATCACAGAGTATTGTGTAACAAGCTCATAACTAACACACCCTCGGTGTCGGTCTTCTGCTCGTCTAAACACATTCTGTCTCTCTTTCTCTTTCTCAGTGTGGAGTTTTCATTAGAGCAGGCTCTGAGTGCTGGTAAGTGCCGTGTCATTCTGATTATTCGTCCATTCTTCTTAAATCGCTCCTGACATTCTGGTTCCCTGCCACTCACTCGTCTATACAGAACACCTCATTATACTCCAGTGGTTAACAGCCAGGATTACGACTTTCTCATGCTGTCCAAACCTACACGTCAATCCGTTTACACCCGTCACTTCAGCCGTAATTTCTGATGATGTGAGTGTGTTTGTCCCCTGAAGCATAAGGCATGGTAGATAGATCATTACACAATATAGGGTTGATCGTTTTGGAACGAGTCCGTTATGTTACCAAACTGGGAAGCAAAACAGAAAGAAAGCGAGAGCGAGAGAGAGAGAGAGAGAGAGAGAAAAGCACAAAGCAGGAAGATTTACATGGGTTTGACACCTTTAGAGATCTCAGACATTCATGTTATAAATAAACGACCCGCCCCTCCTTATGCCAAAATAACATGACATTTATATCCCAGCGCTACTGAATTATTAATATTTTTAATACCTGATTGATCCAGAGATTATTCGTTTTGTATATCAGCAGCTCAGCGTAGTGCTACCGGACATATCAGTGCTTTATACAGTACGGTGGACCCTCGGATCGCGAATGCATCAGATGGCGAACAAATCGACGTACGGACTAAATTTCCAAGCATATTTTGTACCGACCGACGAACAAATCCTCGACTGACGTACAGGAAGCCAAACTGCACAGAAGTGCACAAGTTCCGGTCAAGCGCTCGTGGTGTGAACGTGTTTCAACACATTTTTCCGTTGTGTTTCTCTGTATTTTTGCTCTATAAGCTTCATTATGGGTCTCAAGAAAGTGGAAATGGCAGTGAGAGTAAGAAGCCTAAGCGTATAACAGTTGAAATAAAGAAACAAATTGACAAAATTAGAAGTTTTTAAAGACTTGCAAACATCCTGTGATAAGTCCACTCCAGTATTTCTCAGTTGTTCCTACAAAACAACAATGTTCATATTTAGGTTAAAGCAAATCAAAACAGAATGTTGTGTAACGATTTCTTTTTTACTTGATCTCCTGCAGGGCCCCGTTACCTAGATCCTGACCCGACGCTCAACAACGGCATTGTGGAAGAAGAGGTGATCACTCAGAAGGACCTGGAGCTGAATGCTGCCAACACTGCCATGAACAAGCAGTATGACCAAAAAGAAGCTGGACGAGGAATGGAAGAAGACCCGGTCATCCTCGAGGAAACTGAGAAGAAGGAGGAGACTGTGAACTCGGTGATGGAAATTCATATGGAGAAGAAGAAAGAGGAGGTGGAGACAGTGAGCCCAGTGGAGGACACTGCGGCAGAGAAGGAGGAAGAGGAGGAGATGGTGAATCATGTAGAAGACATTCAGGTGAAGAACGTGGAGGAGCATGAGAGTCCTGAGGTGGAGACACAGGTGGAAAAGGTGGAGGAGGCAGCAAGTCCCATAGTGGAGGCTCCTGTGGAGAAGGTGGAGGAGGCAGCAAGTCCTGAGGTGGAGACTGAGGTGGAGGAGGCAGTGAGTCCTGTGGTGGAGACTCAGGTGGAGAAGGTGGAGGAGGCAGCAAGTCCTGAGGTGGAGACTCAGCTGGAGAAGGTGGAGGAAGCAGCGAGTCCTGTGGTGGAGACTCAGGTGGAGAAGGTGGAGGAGGCAGCAAGTCCTGAGGCAGAGACTCAGCTGGAGAAGGTGGAGGAAGCAGCGAGTCCTGTGGCGGAGACTCAGCTGGAGAAGGTGGAGGAAGCAGCGAGTCCTGTGGCGGAGACTCAGCTGGAGAAGGTGGAAGACACTCAGGCAATAGAGGAGGTGGAGTTAAAACCCGCTGCAGAGATCATTAATGCAGAGGAGGAGAAGCAAGAAGGCAAGGAGCCGGAGAACCCAGCAGAGGAGCAGAACGTAGGAGAGTGAGGTTTCCACTGCAGTGTTTCCCAGCATCAGTGTCAGTGGTGTCAGCCATCCATTTTAAGTTACTGCCTTAATCTCTTTTTCTATATTTCTCCCCGTATCTAAAGTGTGCATGTCTGCCTATTACAAATTGTCCAACAATAAAAGTAATTGTCCAACAATAAAACAAGTATGACCTCTGACCTCTAAAGCTTGGTGTGTATTTTGTATCAGGGGGGTTAAGACATTGGACCACTGATTGGAAGGTTGCGAGTTCAAATCCAAGCACTGCCAAGCTGCCATTGTTGGGCCCTTGAGCAAGGCCCTTAAGCTTGTCTGCTCAGTTGTATAAATGAGATCAATGTAAGTCGCTCTGGATAAAGGCGTCTGCCAAATGACAGTAATGTAATGTATCATCTGGGTGTTTCTCAGTTGTGTAGCCAAACGGACACAACTTTGTTCTTGGGTTTGAGAACACTGGCTGATTTCAGCCATGATTTTATAATAAAGTTAATAACATCTGAGCATAAACAACTGAGCAGTATTATTCAGGTTTAGAACAGGAGCTGATCTGAGACAAGTAATTTCGTCAAAAGGAGCTAAATCACACCACCGTTACCCCGTTCGCTGACCCGCATCTCCATGCGTACATCAGTAACCGACATAAATCATGCTAATTATAATGTGTTAATGCAAAGCATCTTGTAACAAAAATCCTCACATTTCTGCGGGTGTCTTATTTCGGATAAATCCGACAAGGCAAGGAAAAAAATCCGGGTGGTGATTATTTTTCCACAAATTCAAGCACGTCAACACTTATTCTCCTTTCCAAGACTGGTTTATTTATTAGCTTGAAAGCAGACAGGTAATCTGGCACAAAGTCAAAGACAAGAGTACGGAGACACAGAGCAATACTGCATAGACATTTCTCAGACGACACACGGCAGATTACAGCAGGAAAGGTGCAGGAAAAAGTACCAAATGTCCAATTTACCAAGGGCTGTATAAAACTGCTATGACTTTTTTTTTTTTTCTTTTTTTTGTCGAACTGTGTGAAAATTCGAAGGAAATTTATTTATTTTGTTCCTTGAAGGATTCGCAAGCGTCTAGGAGTCTTCAAGCGCTGTCCGAATTCAGGTGTTGGAGTCCACTTTGCACTCGGGTAGCACCGGCTGGTCCTGTAAGCGTGTTTGGTCGCCGTGTCACCTTAGCGAGAAAATGTCTTGCCCCTGGAGAGAGAAAATCAGAATTAGCTAAACGATCAAAGAAGACTTTTAAATGCTGAAAACAATGTTAGGTTGGGACTTGACCAGAAAACAAACCCGTATTGAAAATTCTACACGTTCTCCGTCTGCTTGGCCAGAAACACCATAGGGAACGTTTTATCGCGAATAAAATCATGGCTCTGATTTGTTTGTAGACACAAAGACCCAAACTAGGAGAAACTTCAGATTTTGTGGTTGAAACAACAGAGAAGATTCCACGGTAGTGCAAAACCAGTAACACTGGTTAAATACTGTGAAATATAATACACAAACAGTATTGCTTTTCGTTTGAGGCATGTGGAAAATGTTCTGCACTGAAAAATAAAGCCTTCATTACCTTGTTCTGACATCGCGTTATCTCCCTGAAGTCAAACTATCAACGGGGGGGTTGTTTTTTAAAAGCCAGTGTTGGACAGTGACCCTGAGCCATCTTTAAAAGCGGACCATCAGTACATTTATTGCTTTTCACTAGGTACTTGTTAAAAACCTTACATACTGAAAGGTAGGAGCTTTACTGCGTAGCTTGATCTCTTTAATGAAAAACAAGCAACATGGAAGCTATTCAGACGTTCAGGAGTGAACGCAATGCTGCGTCCCACTAAAGGTCGGAACTTGGTCATTTCCGACCTCCAACCAGGAGAGGAAAAACCTAAAACAAAGCAAAATGCAGAAAATGCCTGCGTTCCTACTCAGGAACTTCAGGTGGTCAACTCCTAGTTCTGGAAGTAATGTCAAGGCAACGTGGCTCCTCACATCATCAACAGCAAGCAAAATCAGCACACGGGAGCAAGGATGCAATAGTAGGAAGGGGGGATATTTTTCCCAAGTTGCTCCCGTTCATATAAAGCGAAAGCCCTTGCTTGCCGACTCATCGTTTTCCACTTACTAGTGAACCACGTTGCTTTTCCGTAAACATACTAAAAGGCTAACATGTCTAACACCACGTACAGCTCACGGCACGACTCGGGAGTAACGTTATTACATTTCCTAGGCATACTTCCATCAAGGAGTTGGATTGATGCTGCAGAGGAGAACAGCCAGTCTGGATCGGGCTGCACTAAGGATATGGCAAATCGAATAACCACCGCTTTACACCCCGCGTTGAGCAGAAAAGCATCTTAGAATGCACAACATGTTGAACCTTGAGCTGGATGAGCTGCTGCAACAACAGGAGACCACATCAGGTTCCAGTCCTGCCAGCCAAGGACAGGAATATGAGACTACGGTGGAAACCGGAACACCCAAATTAGCCAGTTGAAGAATGAAGGTGTAAAAAAAAAATAACTAAAAAAAAAAAAAAAAAAACACCAAAACATCATTTGGCCTTTTTCCAATCTCAACTCTCATGTTACGGTGAACCCGTGTTTGGTGTGGTGTGTGCTTGGAGATGCTGCTCCGTTCAGTGCAAACTGTAAAGGGTTGGTATTCGAGTCGCCACAGCCTTTCTGTCCGCTGTTCTCCTCAACAAAATGGTGCTGCCCAAAGAGCTGCTGCTCGCCGTTTTGGTTTTTCACACCACTCTGTGTAAACCTAGATCATCCGGTGCCACCAAGATGGCACAAGAGATCACATTTCCCCCCATTCTGAAGTTTGTTTTGAATATTAAGCCAAGCTCTGGACTTGTATCTGCATGCGTTTGTGCACTGAGCCACGACCGCATGACTGACTTTCTGGAAAACTGCACAAACGTGCATGTAAGTGTACAGTGAGCACATACACATATACACATATACACACACACACACACACACACACACACACACAAAACTGCTGTGTTATTTATTTATTTATTTTTATAAATAGACTGTTGATAGATTATTCTCAAAAGCTCCTTCCTTAAGCAAAGAGCTACATTTTTTTTTAAGCCATTTTACCGTTTAAACATTAACACACACACACACACAGGAAATGTACGAACGAGGGGACTTCCTGCTACTCTGGACTTTGCGACCATAAAAGTTAAATCAGCAGCCCAACGATAAACCGCTTCCTCGTGGGCTGCTTGACAACCATAAATTGTGTGCAAAAACATATCCTAGAGTAGTGATAAAGCAAAAAGTGAAACAGAAAATGTTTATGCCCAAGCATGATTTATGTTATATGATTTTGGCTGAACTTCACAGGACGTCAGAGCCTTTAGTCTCACAACATTCATAACTGTGCGGTTTTAGCTTTGGCCACGAGCTGAAACGATGCTGAAACGTACTGTCGGAGCTACACAGAGGAAAAAAAAACAAACAAAGAAGGTTGTACACTGATGCGTACAAAAACAACAAATGAATAAGGGTTTTATTCAGGTTTTTCCATTTAGTCCATTCTAGAAAATAAACCCTAAACCACTGTGCCATGACCAATCTGATACTGAGAGGAATGATTATTAAAAAAAAGGGCTTTTTGTTTTGTTACATGGAATTTTGCCCTGTTGCCCTGATCCTACAGAGCTAACCGGTGAGTAAACAGGGACGAGGGCTGTCTTGCAAATTCCTCCTTGCTAAGTCATACGTGGGTTTCGTTGGAGTGTTGACATGGAGCCAAATCATCAGTCATAATCTGACACCCGCACATGGCGCCGAGACAACCTTTTTTTGATCCCAGACCTCGAGTGTCAGCTGATACCAATACCCTTTCGGCTGTTCCCTTCAGGGGTCGCTGTTTTCATCTAACTCTATTCTCTGCGATACCCATCAAATACTGCTTTCTTTAAAATTAAAAATAAAGACTTTTTTTTTTTTTTTTAAAATGGCCGCACTGAAGTCATGGAGCAGCTTTTAAAATCAAGAGGCTTTTAAAAGCCAGCATTTCAACTTTTTTTTTTCGTTCTGGCAAACAGCTTCAGTTTCCAGGGAGCTATACCAATTTTTATGCTCTCTTAAATACTTGCTACGTATGGACTATGATTCAACCACCCAAATGCCCCTCCATTACCCTGCTCTTTCCAATCGTGTATTAGAGCGTACGGTGGCTGTCAGGAGCCTGTAGCGTTCTTTCAAATACAGTGGAACCTTGGATTGCAAGTAACTTGGTCTGCAAGTGTTTTGCAAGACGAGCAAAAAATGTTAATAAATATTGACTTGGTGAACGAGCGAGGTCTTTCAATACGAGTAGTATGCATACGCTTCGTGTGCCGAGCCTCACGTATTCACAACTTCTCTCTCTCACTCACTGTGGGATTGTGGCTCACTCGTCTAGTCAACATCTGCGCTAGCGTAGAAAAAGCCTGAGGAATTCCTCACTTCAAATGAGATCAGGGAGATGTGTACAATGTAGGAAAGAGTGCAAAACTTTGTAGAAAAGCACCACCTGAATAAGGCTGTAGCAGCGCGAGCAATGAATCTGTTTGATGACGATGCAATGTCGCATTTCCACCAAATCCTCAAAAGGAGGCAAAAGCAGAGATCATTGGATAGTTTCCTTGTTAAAGTCGCACGAAAAGAAAAAGATCCCAGTGAGCGACAGACTGCAGTGATTCTG
>JAQMCW010000034.1:22168098-22182705 GCA_030068335.1 Chrysichthys cranchii
ACTGAGCCAATCAGCGTCCAGGATACACAACACAGCGCTCTCTGGTTGGTCGCCTCCCATCCAATAGTGTGTCGTGTCCAATCTCACGTGGGCAAACTAGCTCACGCGTTGTCAGTACAAAGTGGAAAACAACCAGGAGACGGTGGGTTTAACTGGCGGAAATGGTGACCGGAAAAGCGTACGGGAAAGAGGCGCAAAACTCACGGTACCGGAGGAGCTGAGTGCTGAGGAGATAGATTCACAGGACATGAAGCTACTGAAGTGATCAGAGCTCATACACATGAAGTGAAAGCGCCGGAGAAGTCACTTCCTGTTTATATCTGTCCTAGCCAATCCTAGCGCCCCCTCATGGTCACTTGACTGGTCCCCCTGACAAGCGGAAGTGGCGTACACTGCATTTTCATTGTGTATTCATCCACTGATGAAACACATACTGTATTTTATTTTGATTTAATATTCTTTTAATATGTTTGAATTAACATTTTGGAATATTTTTTAATATTCCAGAGTCCCGCGCAATTTTCAAAATTTGAAAAACCGCCATGCACTGAACCCGCCATAGGTGAACTGGGGTATTGCGGGGGTTTACTGTAGCTGCATGTCAATCAATCAATCAATCAATCAATCAATCAATCAATAAATGAGTGAATAAATGAAAGAACATTATTGCTGCTTTAACAGCAAGAGTGGCTTCAACATAACTATATAAAGAGCAAAAAGCAACATATAAATCTATGGTGACTCCAACACCATGCCAAATGTCAACACTTGTCTTGGTCTTGGCATGTCTAGCGCGTCCTGATGAGAAACGGTACTCTGCTTTATAACTAAAAACACGTTAGGCTTGTGAGATCATGTGCAATAATACCTTGGGCCTGCTAACCATCACTGACTGACGACGGTGTCTCTCGAGTCTTTGGATTTGTAAAAGCTGCATGAATGCTGATTTGTCAGGAAAAAGAAGAGGCGTGGCCAGAAATACATAATGTGTTGTGTGCACATTATATAATTACAAACAAACAAAACCCACACGAATCTAGCTGCAAATAGATGCTGGCGTGAGCATTTAGTCCATTTTCTTTTCATTAATTACCCATTAACTAAAGTCAATAACTCTTGCAAAACTGTAAATAAACCTAACAAGTAAATTGCAGAGTAAATTCGAGCAAATGACATAAACCATGTGTGCAAGTGCTCTGTTGTGAACAGCAGCACAGATATTTCTTGCATAGTGAAGCAGCCCTGATAAACAACTCTAATTTATTTTCTTAATTTAAACCCCTGCTCATGGTTTAAGAGCGAGGACATTCCACAGATGCAAGCCTTGGACAATTTTATCTCTTTGGCTGCACGGACGAGAGAAGCTAAGATTCATCAGAAAAAGATGTTGTGTTGCTTCTCTCCCAAGGCAGACAGCAAGATATTAAGTGTTGTATAGCATACAAAACATGCTAACAGGACACACATACTACGGGATATCGCTTAATATAGTTTTGTCCATCTTAAAGCTGTAGACCTCAAGTTTTCTGATGTTTAAATTGTCCGACTCGATGGCTATTGCGATAGACCGACTCTATACAGAATGTCCGATTCCATCAATGGTCTTGACCCTAGGACACATATTACAGCGTTAATTTAATTTGGAATGAATTTTAATGTTGTAATAAAACTTAGAACGAGAGACTCCGGGTTCTTTTGTGTGTGCTGGTGTCTAGTAATGTACTTGGCACAAAAATGCCCTCAGAGTTCAGCTTTGTTTCCCGCTGTGCTCAGGGCACTTTCATTTCAGTTGTAAATAATCCAACTTTTGGAACACCCCCAAGTTCGCCAACATCGGCGTTCTCTCATCGACTGATCAAAATCAAAAAGGGGGCAGGACCAGTCGGTGGTACTCTCCTAGCTGCTTTCTTGCATGGTTTATCTCACGCACCCAGACTCTTCTTTACAAAGGTACATCAAATCCCATTATGAAATCTGCTTCCAGTGCCAGGAGGTGACTTATTTTATCTAACCTTTCTAATGTAAACAGAGACTTGACATTCACAACAAAGGAATGCACAAGTGCTAGATGACGTCTTTTGTACCGCGGCAACATTAAGCGCTTGAGAGACGCTCTCTGAAAATTCAAGTTGCAGACACGGACCAATAATGTCAACATGCCGCTGTGGCTTGTGTCAGGATTGGGGTGTAGAGTCACACTTACATCACGGAGTGCCTCCTGTGCCAGTGAGCGGAAGGACAGAATGACCCCGATGATGGTCATCCTCTTAAGCACACTGTCCACAGCTAAAGGAAACACAAGAAACATGACATTAGCAACTAAACAGCAAACAGTCCTGATCTAAATCAACCCTCTTGTTCAAAACAAATGTCTGAACGGCTCCTTCACGTTGAGGGAATTGGACCGTTGTACTTCCTGATTAAAAAAGTGACTTTTAGAAAGCCATGTAGTTGCACAGAAGGCTGTTTGCGCTGTCCCATGAAGCACACATTTACAAGCTGTCACCTAGCTTGGAATTTTCTCCCCAGTGATCCATGCGAAAGACTGTAAAACGAGGTGGTAAAGAGGCAACGCTATGATGACAAGACCAAGTTAACTATTAGTGCCTGGTGGCAGCGTTAAACACCCTCCCACGCACCCCAGACAGCGGTTCAACGGACACTCACATGTGAGTCTCTTGAAGAGTGCAGCCATGTGATCAGGTTTGTCAAAGCTGGTCCTCATCTGGGTCAGAACCTCCACGTTCTCCACCACCAGTTTCTAAAGAACACAAACACAGGGTTGGCAAAACGAGGCAAACCAAAATCTCCCCTTCCCGACACTTCCCTGGATTAGAAGACCTCGAACCTGTCTACAGATGTGTTAAGGCCCTGATTTTGTTCAGCTCGCGTATCTCGGTATTGTTTACGGTATCACCATGAACCGCGTGCTCGTGTTGAAATATGTTTCACATTAAGCAAACTCAGTGTGGTGTAAAGAGAGGGATCATGAACGAAAAAAAAAAAAAAAAAAAAATAAAAAATCTGATAGGCAAATATAAACTTTCAAAAAATAAATTTTTTTCAGGTGGGGAGAAATGGTTTTTTTTTTAAAAAAAAAAAAAAAAAAGAAAGAAAGAAAGAAAGAAAAAAAAAAAAAGACATAAATCTTTCACACATTTCCACAGTCCAGAGGGAGAATATATGATTATTATTTTGGATTGGGTTTCAAATTCTTTTAGCATGTTGATATTCACACAAACTATAAAAAAAAATGTACACTAATGCAGGGCAGTTTGTTCCTGCACCCATAAAAATAACCATTATTATACAATACGCTGCATGTTTCTATTCAGACAAGGATAATTTAATTAATGTTGGGGTGTAACTTATGGCGTAAAGTGTGTATTTAGTGTTTATCCTCATGTTTCTCATGTGTTACCCAAGAAGCAAGGAAGAACAAACAGTACAAAATAGAGTTACAGGTACACCAGTCCTTCTGGCCCTGGGAACCACATCATTAAGGAATAACAAGGAGGACTTTTAATTGCTCCCAGGCAGACGCCGAATGCTCTCAGCAGCTGGAGAAGCCGAGCTGCATTTCTGGGTTTCTCCAAACCTTTCTGGACTATTAATACCTGGAGATAACTCACCAAAAGCTTTAATATCTTCAGGACCCGAGGACAAAACATCTGGAATACCTGGACAAGTTCAGCTAAGACCTGTGACCATGACTCTTGCCATCACATGATTATGACCTTTATTACCTGGCAACACATTATTACTTTCAATATTTGAGGACACCTCACTTCTAAACCTCAAAAACATGGCCAAAAACAATGCCAAAATATGACCTGGGGGTCACGCGTTACCGTTAAATAGCTTTAATTACTGTAGTTACTGTCCTTGATTGTTTTTACACCTGAAAACACCTATTCAGTACCCTTAAAATCTGAGGACACCTGGCCATGACCTTTGATCTCTTGGGGACACATGGCCATGACCTTTGATATCTTGGGGACACATGGCCATGACCTTTGATATCTTGGGGACACATGGCCATGACCTTTGATATCTTGGGGAAACCTGACACCATCACTTGAAGAAATTTGACCATAACCTCCAACAATTGGCTATGAACTTTAATTCTTGATACTACACCTTGGCATAGAATACCCTTTAATTCCCAGAGACCCCTAAACAGAACCAGTAGACCCTTCAACATGACCTAATGACTTCTTGTCCTGACCTGTAATACTTAAAGACACTTGAACATGGCTTTGAACATCTACAACCTGTTTGAGAACCTTGAGCAGCATTTCTCTGAGTGAACCAAAGCACTTTGCTGAGATTTAATACCCGACAACACCCAAACATTAGCCAAGGACAACCCCATGTGATATATTAATAACCAAGGCACGTCTAAAATCTCTTATCGCTTCAACCCTGAGGATGTCCTCACCTTAAGCTCGGCCACCTGGGAGGAGATGTGCCACATCAGACTCTCACTGAGGAACTTCATTCCATATGGCCCCAGAAGCTCCGAAAGTGACCGCATTTCTGAATTACAGACAAAAGGCAGACATTTCAGGCCATCACCCAAAGCCGAACACCAAAATTACACGTTTAATGACACCTGATTCATGAAATACATGAAAGATTAATGGAAACAAGACGACGACAGAGAGCAGAACACTCAAATTACACAAATCATCCTGAACTGGAACTTCAAAATAAGGCTAAAACTCAAACAGTATTAAGGGATCATTTTTCTTTATTAATTTCTTTAAAAATTTTGGAGAGTTTACCAGAAATGTCGGAATACTCCTCGGCATTGAAGGTGAGCTCATTCTCTGTTGGAAGATTGACGAATGCTTTCATGGCAGGAAAGTATGCTATGTGGCCGTTGCTCACCTGCCGGAGAAGAGTCTCTAGGTACCTGTGAGACACAAATGACTGTGACTGAAGAAGAAAAAAATCTTTTAAAAAGCCAGCTGTATGACTATATAGGACTTATTTGCCATCCTAGCATCCTCTTTTTGCTCCCTTGCCCTTGTTTTTTAATTCTTATTGATCCAGTGTTATCAAAATGTTTTGGGTATTAATTGACCCAATGCATACTGACTCCTCTTGTTGAAGAATCACATCAGGTGTATGAAATATACATAGTTACAGACTGGAGTGACATCTGTATTAATGCCGGTGCTGATTTCAGCATGAACATTATAGGTCCAAACACTGAGCCTTGAGGTACACCATTAACTCCCAACACTAAAGGTTAAAAGATGTTAAAGAGTACTGAAACACTAATGATAAAGCTAAAGCAGTGGGCACAAAGTAGGTAGGAACACACGTCAGACGATCTCAATGCTTTAGTCTTAAGGAACTAAACAGTAGGTAAGATCAGACTAGAAATAAGTGCTTAGACTTGAAGGATTTCAGTCTCACAGGCATTGCTACGGTGTACAAGTGTATGCTTGTCTCACCAGTTAGTGTAGAGACTGGTGATGGTTGGCTCTCCATGGCTGTCCAGGTGTTGCGTCTGTTGCAACAGCACATTGTTAAACACTCTGGTTATGTCAATCTGGACATAGTTCTCGATGGACTGTAGCACTGTCATGTAGGCCCTCACGCTGGTCAAGAGCTCAGACGGCTTCGCGATCTCCTGTGTGGCCTGGTTATACATGGTCATTCCAACTATGGACCTGAAAGGATCAAGATGATTTGTGCATGTTGTATATATTTTTATTTAAAAAACAAAACAAAACCAAAAACCACCCACCAACACAGTATTCCAAAGACAACCCTCAACAAGTGGTAACGATTTGGCAACATGCTTGGCCACAGCTCTCGATTTGTAATCAAGTGAAACTGAAGACTTTCAAAACAAAAACAAGGTGTGGATTCCGATAATGAAGAGCAAACCGGCCTTAATAAATAACCAAAATGCATATTTTTTTATGATAATCAGTGTCATACATACATATCCCTTAAAGCAACAGTTTAATACCGTTTCCATGCAAATATTTTCTTATGCACCTCTGTTAAACAATGGCTGTAATATAATTTGGCAAATAATTTCATCCCATCACATTACCACTGTGAGTTTATCACCAAGACGGGGACAAAACGGTGAAAAACTCAGGTCCAGCCCTGAAATACTGGGAAGTGAAACATTTTACCCAACGTGACCCACAGGAAGGTGAGGAGAGGACGTAGTAAGGAGAAGTGCTAATAGAGCCTCATCGACGAGAAGCACGAGCATTTAGAAGGGTTCACAGACACGGCCAGCCTAAACGCGTCAGAGTTTCTGAACCCGGCAGTGGAAAATACCTGTTATTCCTCAGAGTGTGTTTATGTGCTTGGACAGGGCTCGGATTTGGAGCCACGTCAAAAATCAACTCTAACCCAAACTCCTGTCAGCTGCGCCAATAAATCACAGGTGGAACAATAAAGCCCAAAAGGGCCCTTTACGTTCGTTTTCCAATTCGCGGTTTAATTAAACAGCGAGCTGTATGTTTCCCTGAAATAAAACGTAGTAAAACCTCCCTGTAAGGAAAAGAAACAGACAATCAGTATTAACAGTGAGAACAGGATAACATGAGGACTGGGATACCCCAGAGAACTCCATGTGTGCTAGCAGGCTGTCGAAACATGCGCGTTTATACGGGCTGGATTTGGATACGCACTTGTAAATCATCTAAGGAAAACCTGCTTTAAGCAGGATTGCTGATGTCAGCGCGTAAAAACTGGTGTCAGTTATATTGTCGATGACTCAATTAGCAAGACAGCATTGTTCTAATGCATCGTACATGCAACTGTTGATTTTACCATGATGAAACACCACTGGGAACAAAGGAAAAAGCCCACTTGTGTCTATATTTAACGACTAACCTTTGAGGCCTGAGAAGTGCTTGCACGCAGAGGGACATGATTCACTGGGCCTCACTGCTTTGACAGAGCCGTATGCTTTATTTAATGTCACAGATAAGGCTGAGACTGGAGTCGGACTGGTCTTACGGCATTTGTAGTTTATTCTTTATTCCTTTTTTAGATGCGCGAGACATCTGTTAACTGTATCCCTGTGTGGTCTCTGCATTCTGTGAAGGACTTAAAACACCATCAGGATTTTCTACGCATCTGGTATGATTAAAATGTATATGCAGAATTCTTCATGCTTTCTCCCCAAAAGGTCACAAACAAATACCCTATACGGACAAAAGTTTGTGGACACCTCATCACACCAATATGCACTTGTTGAACATCCCATTCCAGATTTAGGCCCCTTTTACTGTTATAATAATCTCCACTCTTCTGGGAAGTATTTCCACTAGTTTTCGGAGCATGGCTGTGTGGATCTCTGGTTATTCAGTAATAAGAGCATTAGTAAGATCAGAGATCAGATGGTGGGTGAGAAAGCCTGGCACACAGTCAGCGGTTCCAGCTCATCCCCAAGTTGTTCAGTGGGGTTTTGAGGTCAGGGCTCTCCGCAGGACACTCAAGTTGTTCTACTCTGTGGTCATGTTGGAACAGGTTTGGGCTTCTTGTTTCCAACAAAAGGAAACAGCTATGCTTTAGTATACAACGGCATTCTATATAATTATGTGCTTCCAACTTTGTGGGGAAATCCCACGTATGGGTGTAATGGGCTGGTGTCCGCAACTTCTGGTCATGCTGAGTGTGTGTGGGTAATGAAACAGCTTACAAATTAACAAGAGTTCAAATGTCACATCCATATTACTAATGGCTGTTGGTGGCATCATGACGGCTGTAGTTGGTAAGGCCGCTATGATATCATAGGGTCAGAGCACGTGACAGTATGGTTCTCTCATGAGCGGCTTTTTCAAAATACTGATTAAAATACGTTCTTGTCCACCTGTTCATGTTTGTTTCCTGGTAAAGGTCCTTACTCCATCTCTTTTGTATCCAGCAGCAATTCCCCAAAAATGTAGGTTGGACTTCTCAACCCCCTTCCCCTTTGGAGTGACCCTAAATTCATACTACAGCAACCACTTTTCTGCGGACTGTGCTGAAACCCCTTTGGCTGTGGGATCCACGACTGTTGTAAACGCGTCATACTACTACTGCCGCTTCCACACCTATCATGTTCCTCAAGCCATCATACACGATGTCTGTGCTACCTTTTGTCACTCTCTTTCTGCTTAACAACAAAATGATAAATAAATGTGCTTACGACAATTGGCCAAAAAGTCATAAATAAGAAATAAAGAACAATTGGGGTAGTTGCTATTTATTTTTTACACATATTCTTGCTGATACTTGTGTATTCCATTAATGTTATGCAGAGCTATCACGCTTTCCTGCTTTGGCAAAGCTGTAAAGAAAACAGACGTGCCCCTAAAGCAAGCAAAGTTTAAGCTAAAAACCGAATATTAAGAGGAGGGGAAGTGAGACTCACTTGGTGAAGCGGATCTCCAGGTGGGAGGTCAGATACTCGCGTGGGGTGAAGGTGTGCTCCCAGACCACCATGTTGGGTACATAGTTGATGGAGAAGCAAAGCTCTGACAGTGCTGTATGCAGCTTATCCAAGCTAGGAACATGAAAAATACCTTGCTGTCAGACATCAGCTTGCATTAAAAACTCATTTTCTTCAGATTAAAGCGAGACTGAATGAAGCTTAGCCTTGAGGAGTGCATGGCTCACGTTGCTTTTGGGCTTATTGCATATTAATGCCTCAGTGGAAGTGGGATATTTGAGTCAGGGATCAAGGTCTATCCTCTTTCTATTGGGTGGAGGACCTGTGTTTGTGGAGGTTTCAGGGAGGCCTGATTAAGTAGCAGAGACCACCAACAGGCTGATTTAAGACGAACGGGTATTGGCACACAAGAAGAGAGTGTGTTTTGGACTTGGCTATGCTTGTGTGTGCTGATTTTAACAATCATACAAGTTATGTGCTGAATTGATTGATGGACCGATGATGACGTCTGCGTACGTGTCACTGAGACTCGGGTGCTGCTTACTTGGTGACGAGCAATCTGTTCTTCCTCATGCTCTCCACTCCGGGCTTCTCTCGCTCTGGCTCTCCTTTCTTCCCCGTCTGCTTCTTGGACTTCTTGTTCACTGCCTGACTGATGGTTTTGGCGCAGTGTTTTGGCAGTAGCTGCATGGTTGAGGGGGAAACAGGAAAAAGGACCCCTTCAGTTTTTATACCAATGAGCAAGCAAAGAGACAAGCGCAGTATACTCTGGAAGAGTTATGAGTGCTTGTCCCGTTTGCTTATATTATTACAAAAACACAGATGAGGAGAGATCTCTGAGCACTATCTCAAGAGGAGGGGAGGGGTTGATATATGTGCCTGGCTGAGGAGAGAACATCTGGGGAAGTTTTGCTTTCCTAAAGCTCCACAATTTTGGGGGGGGGGGGGGGGGGGAGCGAGGTTGCCAAAGGGCAAATTTGTTCCACATACGGCTGCAGAAACCTTCATAAGTCAGCACAATTCTCATCTGGTAACATGTCACTTAAATAAGAAAACAATTAGGCATGAAGGACAACTTCGGTGTTCGAGTCCATTAAAGGAGACGTTCAGCCAAAAATTAAATAAACAAAATATCTCCCTTGCCTCAAATGTAGCTGATCGGCCAAGATATTTTTGGTGTCTAAAGTTTGCTTAGACTTTTGCTCTGGAGCTACAAAGCTAAGGTAGCTAAGAAATAATGAAGCTAATAGCCATTAATTTCCAAAACCCTGTTCTGAGGTAAGAAAACAAAGGTTAAAGGTCGAAGTTGTTGTATTGTTGTATAGTTATAGTAATTGTGGACAAATTAAAAGGTTTAAGGTGTTTGGGTGGCAGTTAGAGGTTTATGGTCAGAATATTGCTGTTTATGGAAGGTTTTGAAATATGGGGTATGGTGTTTAGGCAGTATAAAGGTTAAGGTGTTTATGGGGCATAAAGGTCATGATGTTTATAGTGTTAATGGTTAAAGTTGAGGTCATGGTCTTTATGGCGTAAATGTTTAAAGATGAGGTCATGGTGTTTATGGGGAGGTTAATGTTTAAGGATAAAGATCATGGTGTTTGGGGGCCAGAAGGGTCATGTTTATGGTGGTAATGGTTAAGGATGGGGTCATGGTCTACATGGGGAGGTTAATGTTTAAGAATAAGGATTATGGTATTTATGGTGAAGTTAACGTTTAAGGATAAGGGTCATGGTGTTTAAGGATAAGGATCATTTATGGGGAGGTTAAAGTTTAAGCATATGTATCATGGTGTTTATGGGGAGGTTCATGTTTAAGGATATGGGGGGAGGGGTGGTTAATGTTTGAGGATAAAAATCATGGTGTTTATGGGGCATAAGGGGCATGGTTATGGTAGTAATAGTTATGGGGGTCATGGTGTTTAGGGTTGTAATGATTAAAGAAGGACTCATGGTTTTTAGGAGAGGTTCATGGTTAACGATAAGGGTCATGGTCTTTATGCGGAGGTTAAAGGTTAAGCATATGGGTTTAGGCATGCTCAGAAGATACGGATCAGGTTAACGAGGGTTAAAATTTGAAAGGATCAGGGTCATGATATTGACGGAGAGGGCAGAGGCTGAGGATCAGGCTCATGGTGTTTAGGGAAGGTTTGAAATTAGGAAAAAGAAGGTTGTATAAAAAGAGAAAATTTAGGGATAGGCAAAAAATGATTGTGTTTTTGGGGAAGTTAGATGTTAAGGGTTTGGGTGATGGTGTTTGGAAAAATCAGGTCATTGTGTTTAAGGAGAGATTAGGGATGATGAGTAATGGCGTTTAGGGAAAGCTTAGAAGTTGAGCATCAGGACAATGGTGTTTAGGGTGAGATTAGATGTTAAAAATTAGGATGATGGAGTTTGAGGAGAGGTTAGTCATTAAGAAAAAGGATGATGGTATTTAGGGTGGGATTAAATCTTAGGATAATACTGACCTGGTCACTCAGGGTGCACTGCTCTGTGCAGATGTCGGTGATGAGGTTGCGAGCCTGTTTGGCCATCTCATCCAGAAACATGTTACACAGAGACAGACTGCGATCACCGATATGGTGCCTCTGCGTGAGAGGAAAAACCAAACAAAACCGAGAACAAAAGTGTTTTCAGAGAACAAAACTTCACTCACAGTTGTCAGTTCCCATCATTCTAGATCCACCTTCATACACACCCCCCTTCTCTCCAGCTTGCAAGGACTATTGGGAATTCAACAGCTTGTCTCCCCGCAGCACAAGAAAACACTCAATCAATAACCTAATCTATAACAGGAATGAACGAGTAACATTTCTGCCTTTGTCCTCCACTTGTTGCTTATGAAATCAGGTTGGACGCCCAAAACAGGCTTGTGACATCGATGGCATTCAACTAGAATTTCTCCAAAGCAGCGGCCACTCTGACTCTCATATTAAAAAAAAAAAAAAAAAAAAGGAGATGAAGAAGAAGAGGTTCCTGTGTAAGGATGGAAATATTTCTGGAAACTTCTTATGCCTTTCCAACATAAACAAAGGCTGCAGCTGTCCAAAGCTGTGAAGTGGCCATAGGAAGAGGCACATTTCAGAGCTGCTGAGAGAGGGAGTTTCATGTTTGAACAAGGGAAACCCAAGCCACCTAACCCACCATAAATCTCTTTTATTCATCCAAGAGCTCTGGGACAGTTCGGCCTGCCCTGTCCTGCCCCGGTAATCACATGGCCTGTGTGGGTGCAAATTTGCGTACTTATTTCAGCCTTTTTGTCGGAGGAAAAAGACAAGCCTGTTTACCAGATCACATCGGGGGATGGAAGCAGACTGCCCGATGACGAGTGCGGCCGGAGGAACAGGAAGCTGTTAAGCTTGGTGTATTGAGGGATGTTTAACCCATGGGAGCACCGGCAGGGCACGCTTCAATTACTGACAGGATAAATCCGATATTTCAGCATGCCTTTTCCATACAGCTGTTGTACATACTAATAAAGGTCAGACTGACCAAGGAAGAGTACGAAAAAAAGGAGAATAACAGTATGCGTTAATGTCAGAGACAAGAACATGAAAGAAAAAGAAGGCACAGAAATCTGTAGGCGAGAGAAGAAGGATAACAGGAAAAAAATATCAAAGTCAGAGTGACGTGATGGTCATCTCTGGATCTGAACCCTGTTGAGAATCTGTGGAACTGAACAATGCAGTCCTCACGCAACGTGGCTCTTGACATTGTTTACTGCTTACAAAGTCTATAAAAATGGCCCCTGCGTCCAGTTTATTTCGAAAAGTGAAATCAAAAAAGGTCCCTCTGAATTCCAATCACACAGAGACGGCAACTAATGGACTCTTGCATGGTGCAGGCGCTCACGCCATCTCTCTCGCTTTTCTGCCAATCCTAGCGACACCATAAATCGTGGGCAACTGTAATCTCACGCATGTGGAAGAGGCTAGACAGGGCTTTCCTCTAATTGTGTTTCTCTGCTCTATGAAGGAACTGATGACTTTGGCTGGCTTTTCATGTGTCTCAGAAGAAGCAAGTTAGCCTTCACTCTCCACAATTGGTAGCTGAGGAGATCTTACTAGTGCAAAGGAACTAACCAAGATGGATAAGGATTTAACCCTGGAAATCCCAGACCACCCTATCATAACAGGAAAATATCTCTATCGGCTAAAATGAATCAAAAACGGGTGGGTTTTTTTTTGGGTTTTCAATTAACCCTTTCCTACTACATGTTACGAAAAGGGGTCTTATGAGACCTCCTAGGATGTCCATTAATGTTCACCAACCAATGAGTGGGTTGAATATAAGGATGAAATAAATGTTTCAGGATGCTACAGGGTTAAAGATAATCAAAACCACTTTGGCCAGACAGTAACACGCACAAAAATTTCAATTAAGGACAGCTTATGGCCCTTAAATGTAGACGTGCTATTCCGATCTTCCCAACACCTGGAGCTAAGATTTTACACCAATCCTTAAGAGTGGAAACAAACTGAACCTGAGCAATTTCAGAGGTGACTGTGTGAGCAGTAATCTGGGGAAAGTATTTAATAGCACTTTAAATACCAGGATTTGGACCTCTCTTACATACAGGGCACAGTGTCCTGTGCAAGAACCAAACTTGCTTCCAAACCATCATATTACTTACACCCTCCACTCTCTACTGCACTTCCCTGTGACTCTAAATAATTTAATAATATTTTCCCCAAACTGAATAGCTCTGTGTTTTCTATACTCGTGTTTATGTCGGGTTTTGAGTCTAGCCTTGTGATTTGATTGGACTAACACTGTGTCCAATGCACAGTTGTTTGTTGTCATCATGTCAGTAGAGACAGCTCACTTGGAGTAAGCACACTGTCCATGAAAAAATACGGTTTCTGGGCTTTGTCATCTTGAGATTATGGGGTTTGTTCCTGTAAAAATGCCGTGTGACTCACCACACTGCAAATGAATGGATACACTGTGTGAAAACAACATGACTTGTTGCTAATGCAATTTTTGCTTGAAGTACCCTGGATGGTTTGGACCATCACACCCATGTGTCGTTCTTCCCAAATTGCTGCCACATAGCTGGAAGCACACAATTGTACAGGATGTTTTTGTACACTATAGAACTCCAAGTTCCCTTTACTGGAACTAAAGAGGCCTAAACTTGCCCCTGTGCACAAAGCGATGGTCCATCAAGGTTTGGAATAGAAGAACTTGAGTGTCCTGCATAGAGCCCTGACCTCAACCCCTCAACACCTTTATGAGGAACTGGAATGCCGACCATGTACCAGGCTTCCTGACCTGACATCAGTGTCTGGCCTCACTCTTGTTGTAAATCCGCACAGCCACACTATAAAATCTAGTGTGAAGCCTCTGTTGAAAAGTGAAAGTTATTATAATGACAAAAAGCTACTGAATCTGGAATGGGATGATCAACAAGCACATACGAATCTGATGGTCAGGAATCCACCGATGTTTGGCCATATAGTACATGATGTGAAAGCTACGATAATTTTTTTTTTGGTGGGGGGGGCATGGGAGATAGCCTTCTTGTGCCATGCCACTTGGAATAAGGCCAACTTGGAAAAAACTCCCACATCTCTTAAAACTGCTTGGACATCCTTTAATAAACTGCGTTTACAACGTTTATCTAGAACATCAAAATTTTAAAGATCTACTACGCAGGATTTTGATGGTATCAATTAACAGACAGAGCATATAACCCAACAATGTATTGATGGAATTCATAGTATGTTTTCATTAGTGTATAATTACCTGTAACTACAAGTCTTTGTCTTTCTGTAATCTTAGAAGGAGGGGTCCACCTATACCGAGCCGCCATGTTGTGCCTCTGCAGTAGCCCAGAGCGGCCAAACCTCAAACCTCTAGTGAGAACTTTCCGTATCGTGAATTTCTTTTTCTTTCTTTTATTTTTTTTTTTATTATTGTAAATTTTTTTTTATTTAGAGTTTTTTTTATTTATTTATTTTTTTTACAAGTGGCAGCATGAATCCGGAATAACGCGCCGGAAGGACGGCAAATAAAAAAGGAGGACGAGGAAAAACACATAAGAGGAATCAGTGTTGGCTCATCCTGGCCTACAAGTTTGAGAACCCAAATTTGAAAAAATGATGGATCATGCTGTTTAAAAAGCACCTAACGGACACTGTATGTCCTAAAACAATCTTGAAAAGGCAGGGCTATCCGCTTGGGTTGAATCC
>JAQMCW010000034.1:22272178-22282510 GCA_030068335.1 Chrysichthys cranchii
TTTATTTTTCTATAATTAAGGTGATTTTAATTTTATTCTATGTTTTATTGCCACACATAAACCCATAATACACTTTACAAACATGTTTAGAGGGCTAAAACACATTCACTGTTTTTACATTCATTTCAATGGGAAAAATTGATTCAGATCTTGATGTCATTGATTTAATCTCAAAACGAATTAAGTTCACGAGCCGAGGGTCCACTGTATATCAAATTTTTTTTGCGGATTTCCTTGGTATTTCGTGGCACCCGCAAAACCTCTAGTGAATTGTTTTTATGGATTTTTCGATGGCGGAATTCGTCAAACAGCTGTTTCTTGATCCAGTTGTTTATGTCGGTACAGTACCATATGTTGTTTAGGACAACTGTAGTGGTTCTGAAATCCAGTCTGGAGCAAGTGGGTGTTAATTACTGTATTACACAGTATAGAAAAAAGCCTAGGCTAGGCTAATGTACTACATACATACAGTACAGAAAATATAAGTCCAGGCTACGCTAGTGTAGTATACACACATTACAGTACTCGCTATAAATGTCATGTTTCTACAAATTTGACACAAAATTCACCTTGCTATATGCTCGCAAATGTTTCCTTTATGGGTTTAATTGTGTCGAGAAAGTGTTTAAAGAGTGTGGGAGGATCATTTTGGGCTTAAACTGTTAAAAAAAAGCATTTGAAGGTGGCGTCCGTGTATCGCGGATTTTCGTCTTTCGCAGAAAGTTTTGGAATGTAACCCCCACAAAAGACGAGGGACTACTGTACTTATGTTTAGTGAGAAAACTTGATTTGAAGCCAACATAAATGTGATATAAGGATAAAGCTGTGTAGACTGCATCCTTGCATGATAAAACACTTGCACAAATTGTCGAGTCATCAAAAATTAGGGCTGAAAGACATAGGCTGACATGTCGACGTCACACTGCATGCACTAGTCGCATTGCAAATCCTGTTATAGCCACTCTGACAGTAACCTCATGCAAAAATTTTTTTTTCCTGTTTCATAGGAGACAAAAAATAGCAATGTTTGCAATTTTCATAACTTGTTTTGAACAGAAATCATTCAGTCTGTGCAAAAACTAAATTTAGCTGAAACCTAACTGAAGTTAATCTAATCTAATTAGTTTAGTTACTGGTTTTGCACTAAGTGTGTATGTGCGGCTAGTGGTAGCTCAGGGACTAAGATGTTGGCCTACTGATTAGAAGGTCATGAATTCAAATCCCGGCACTGCCAAGCTGGCTTTGCTGGACCCATGAGCAACGCCCTTCACCCTCAGCTGTACAAGCAAAATCGATATAAGTTGCTCTGGATAAGGGTGTCTGCCAAATAACACTGATGTAATGCTTTAGCGTTCTGAATAGTTGACTGTAATTGTTCAATTTGTGCTGATTCTCAACCAAAAACAACAACAACAAACCAATTTTCTCTTTGCGTTTCAAGTGAGTATGTGAAATAAATGTTTAAAAGTCGGGCTGCGACAACTACGTTTCAATGAAAGTGACAAAATTCAATTCTAAAAATAGTTGGCACCAAATTTCTTTTTCGCTTAGATGGGTACATGTTGCTGCACACTGCGTCGATGAGCTGGCTCGGTCGCTTTAAGGAAAAATAAAGATGCAACCTGAAAAAATAAAGGTGACCAGCTGGGTTCGGCTTGACCAGCCAATCGGTCTCAGATATATCCAATTCTCTGCTGGTCAAATTTACACTAATGTGCATGTTCATGGTTCATGCTGAGCACACAGTGGCACACACACACACACACACACACACACACACACACACACACATCGTCAGTTTGGATGTTCTTCACCATAAATTCTCAATTTGCAGTCCCTGTAAGGCCAAAATAAGCCGTGGAGGAACAACCTCGAAAACATTCGGAACAACAAACTGAAAAAACCACCATCTTGCTCACCACACCCACTTTCATAAAGCTAGCAAAAAGGCATCACAGCTAAAACTAAAGCTAGTAAGAGTGCAGTCCCGGCCCTAAGCCAGCAGCCTCTGCTATCTTTCACCAACAGTGAAAAGCCCAAAGCTATTACAAGGATCATCATCAAGGCATGAGAAGACTCCCATGCAACTGTACTTAGTCCACAGTTGGCTAGTTGTGGCAATGTAACGATTAATCTATTTCAAAGTGTTAATTTGCTGCGAACGCGTGAGACCCTGATTCCCTAACATATATTCGCATCGCCATCGGCCACTGGTGTGACCTTTCCCGAAAACTGCCCTTTGATTTCAAAGCAATAAATAATTTTTCACCCTTATGTCTTTTCGAGCTCTAGGAGCTTTATATATTATTGCTGGAATGAAACATATGGTATTAGCCATCTATTTTTTATGCCACCTAGCCATTGAGGGCTGCAGGGGAAGCTGGAGCCAATCCCAGCCGCCTTCGGGCGAGAGGCGGGGTACACCCTGAGCAGGTCGCCAACCTATTGCAAGGCCAACACACACTCACAGACAACCACTCACACCTACGAGCAATTTAGAGTAGCCAAGTGACCTGATTTGCATTTCTTTGGGCTGTGTTTGGAAACCAGCGTGCCTGAAGGAACCCCACTGATGCACGGGGAAAACTACAAACTCACCGCCGAAAGGTCCGGGTCGACCCAGGGCACGTTCTTGCTGTGAGGAAATAATGTTAACCACTACACCACGGTGCTTGAAATACATAGCATTAGACCTATTCAAAAAATTACCCAGGATGTTCAGATAGCTTTCACGTTTGAGGGATTGGAATAACAAGAACCAACCCGAGTAAACTTTGAGTTCTGGTTAATAGACTCTGGCTGATGGATGAGCCCCAGGCATCAGGTTTTCCTCTGATCAGAGGGTGAATGACATGACACTGAACTCTCTACTGTCCTCTCCCTCTCTCACCACTTCTCCACTGTATGTGTGTGTGTGTGTGTGTGTGTGGGTGTGTTATCATACCCCCAGGTTTTGTCTTCTTACACACAGGCCCTCTATGACTCACTCGAATGACTGGTATTTCCATTGCTAATATGAAAGCTTAGAAATCGGGATAATTGGCCTAAGCAGCGTTCAAGGACCATCGAGCAGAATCTTTCATCCCTTTATAACCTCAACTGTTTTTTGTAGAAGCCAAGGTGGATGTCCTTGGTGCAGACTCTGTGACTAATTGTGCTAGCAGGAACGATTTGAGCGTAACGACGGATCATCGCGGCCTTCACCTGCAACCACGTCACCGATTTCACGTGTCGTTTTCTTTTTTATTGTCTTTGGATAATGAGGGGAAAAGAAAAAGCAGAGATGAGTGTCGAGTGCTATGGAAATGAGCAAAAACGTGTGTGTGTGTGTGTGTGTGTGTGTGTGAGAAAGAGCAGGAGGAGGAGGAAATGGGTTAAAGGGAAAAGCAAAGAAGAGAAAAGACAACTGAGATAACGAAAGCACGACAGAGAAAATATAAAAGAAGGAGAATCAGGGAGAGAGAGAGTGAAAAAGGGGAAAAAGGGACTGAGGTACACAGTGAGGAAGAGAGAAAGAGAAAGAGATACATCCTAATGTCTTTGTTCTTGTCCTGGACAGGGTCTGACTGCTGCATTATGAGCAGAATTACATTAGTGCCAGGCTAATTAAAGGCAGCGCAGGCGGAATTAGCCGAGCCATGTTCTGGAGCTGATCTTTACAACTCTTCTGTCTTCTCCTCAGTCGTCTCGGAGGACTACTCCGTATCCTCAGTACGTTCTCCCTTCTAACGCGAGCCACATGTGAAATGCTATCGAGTATTAGTCTTTGTACATCGTGTGCTCTTTGTGTGAGGCTTGACGATTAATAATGACATCACCCATCAGTCGACACCAAAATCCCAGGAGTTTATCACCGAAGCCTGATCCCATGCAATAGTTGTTGAAATTCTATCATTTTTTATTAGATTTCATGTCGAGGCAAGTACTAACATTACTCCTTATCCAACAGTTTGTCATTAATACCTGTCAAATTAAGCTAAAATTAGAAAAACATCATCTGGCTTCAGAGTCTTATTCTTGGCTGACGGGAGAGGAATCTGATATCATCTTCTGCTGTTGCAGTTCATCCACCTCAAGGTTTGACGTTTTGTTTTGTTTTTTTGTTTTTTTCGGTTATGAGATGTTTTTCTGCTGTAATATGTGATTGCTTGAGTTACCATAGCCTTCCTGTCAGGTCAAACCAATCTCCTCTGAGCCTCTCTCATCGACGGATTTCAGCCCACAGAACCTCCGCACCATTCTGAGTAAACCCTGGAGACTGGTGTGTGTGTGAAAAATCCCAGGAGATCAGCAGTTTCTAAAATATTCAAACAAGTTTGTTTGGCTTTGGCAACCATGCAATGGTCAAAGTCACTGCAATCACATTTTTTTTACCCCATTGTAATGTTTTTTTTAAAAATTATTTTTATTTTTTTTATCACTTATCTTTATTGATCTGAACGTGATGCATCACTTTTCCAAAATGGGTTCTTGCATCATTCAAGTCTCCTTTGAGGCCTCACCCCTCCCCTCTCCTTCCTCCTGACCTCCCTCCCATGAACAATTAACCATCAGAGTAGTTAGAAACAATAACTTTAGTTTAAAAAATGATAATAATAATAATAATAATAATAATAATAATAATAATAATAATAATAATAATAATAATAACGAATATAAACAATTTATATACGTATACCCACATCCATAAACACATATATACACACTTGCATTTCAGTTGACATTTAACGTGAACATTAATGGGAACTGCCTTAATGCACTGTGGCGCTGCCACGTCATTGACCGATTGGATAATTCCATAAATGAGCAGGCGTACAGGTGTTCCTAATAAACTGACCAGTCAGTGTATGGACACGAATTGGTTTAAAATGCAAGAACAGGGAAAAAACCCCAAAAAAACCCAAATCAGATAGAGAATCAGAAGCAAGAGCTCAGTGACAGAAAAAGATGAAAAGTTTATATACAGTAATGGTAGCTGAACACATTGTTTAAGGAGACTTCATTAGGAATAACGCTTCCCTCAAGAATTAGAAGAAGGATTCAATTGCTGTGGTGAAAAACCTTGTTCCGGTCTTTACTATGTACAGGGTATGAATCTCTAGCTTCTGTAGGTCTTTTCTGTTGTATTTTTGTGCGTATGTTTTGTTTGGGTTCAGAGAACCGGCTGAGCGCTGTCAATTAGCGGCTTTGACGTGGAGGCCATTGTTCACTGAGCTTTGCCTCTGGGACCTGATCATTATCTAACGAGGTGAAGATGAGATATTACTGTTTGTTTGGGTCACAAATAATTAGACAAAGCTCTTAAACACAGCATAGAGTGGCACAAAAGAGGGAGATGCACAATAACGGCAGCTGTGCGACTTTCATGCGGGTCTTGTTTGCCTTATGGACTGACTGGACTGTTTTTCCCTGTCTATGCAATTGACTGATGGACTAACATTTCCGTAAACAAGTAAAACATACAGTATAACCTGGCATTTCAGTAACTGAGCTAACACACAAACTATCATTTTGGTAAATATATGCTAGGTTAAAGTGGTATTTCAGTGAATTAGCTAACATGAACTAGCATTTCATGTATATTTGCTAACATATGAACTAGCATTTCAGTAAATAGCTTTGACTTTAAACTAGCATTCCAGTGAATTAGCTAACATATGAACTACTACTTCATGTAAATTTGCTAACATATAAAGATGCCTTTAGGTAAATTAGCCAACATATCATCTAGCATTTCAGCAAATTATCACAACACTGGGTCAAAAGTATACATACAGAGCAAAAATATTAATACAGCACACCTAATATTTGGATAATTGTCCCTTAGCAAGTTTCGCCTTGACTAGACTCTTTTGGTAGAAGATTCAGGCAGGAATCTGGTTGGATATTTGATTCCACTCTTCTTGGCAGAATTTATAGAGTTTAATTAAATTTGTGTTTCCTGGCACAGACTTGTTTTTTAAGCAGTCCACATATTTTCAATAGGGTTGAAGTCAGGATTGTTTAAAGTTTAATGATAACTTGCTCGATCCATTCAATAACCAGCTTTGATGTGTGTTTGTGGGTAAATGTCCTGTTGAAACACCCAACCAAGCTTTTTTGTCCAGGCTTCAACTGTCTATCTGATGATTTGAGGTTATTCTGAAGAATTCTGAGGTTCTTTGTTATTTCATCCACTTTTGTGCAATGCACCAGTTCCACTCGTAGTAAAACAGTCCCAGACCATGATGCTACCACCACCATGCTCAGCAGTTGGTACAGTGATCCTCTGTCCTTCAACAACTCATTCTTTGTCTCATCTGACCACAAAACCTTCCTGCAGAAGGCTTTTTCTTTGTCCGTGTGGTCAGCTGCAAACTTTTGTTGATCTTGAAGGTGTTGATTTTGGAACAGGGGCTTATTTCTTGGACGGAAGCCTCTCAGTTCATGGTGATGTAAAACGTGCTTGACTGTAGATGGTGTTTCACCAGCTTACAGTTCAGGGCAGGCCTGTGCCCTGATGGTTACTGGGTTATTCCTGACCATCTAAAGCAACTTCCTCTCAGCTGAGGGTGACAGTTTGGGTCTTCTAGACGTTGGCAAAGTACATCACCCATTTTTATCAACTAAACCCATTTTATGTTGTCCACAGAGAAGCTACCAGCGGTAGTCATTCATGATCAATAACAGTTAATTTAATTGGGCCTATGCATATTTTGACGCAGTATGTGTAATTTTGACCCAGTTAATTTCAACAAACCCAAAATAAATACAAAACTGTGTACAAAATTCATGTTTTTTTTGGTTGTACAATCATTCTTCCCCAGAAAAAGAACAGTTCAAAGAAATCACTGAAAGCCCAATATTGTCACGACACTCAGTCTATGGCAACTGTATACGTATGACTTCTGACGGCAACTGTAGCATTTCAGTAAACACGCTAACATATAAACTAGCATTTCAGTAAATGGGCTAACATATGAATTTGTATGTCATTAAATGAATAATGTATAACATTTAATAAGACAAAATTTAGAAATGAGGCATCTGGATGCTGTACTTCTAGAGAACTAAAGTTTTAAGATAGTCCTTCGTTTTGTGATAAATTATGTTCAATGTTTGCCAAAGATATGCTAATGTTTCACATGAACACAGTTATGTGCTAATACCTGCCCATCTTCGATAAAACGGCAAACTTCATTTTTATCTGGTAAACGAAATAGGAATATGTGAACACTTTAACATCTGAGTCATGGAATGATTTCCATCCTCCTGAAGATTATTATTATTATTTTTTTTACGTGACGCGAATGAAGCATAGCAGAACGAGATTGATGGCAACAATATGCGAATCTCATGATGCAGTATTTTTTCTTTTCTTTTCTTTTTTTTTTTTTTTTAAGTTTTTCTATTTTTATTATCTTTATAAGTGTACAACATTTTAACAAATCATCACATGGCTATTATTTCATCATATTTATCATGGACTTGAGCAAGTTGGCAAAACGTGTTGTGTGTGTGTGTGTGTGTGTGTGTGTGTGTGTGTGTGTGTGAACCACCTTACAGAAGCAGATGTATTATGTCACTGGTTAAGCATGATATCGATTAGAGGTGGATCATTTCATCATATTTATTTCATCATATTGCACTGATCATATAGTAAATGATCGGTGCAATGTAAAGTGAATCATCTTTTGCCTCAGAAAAGTCAATTAACCAATTAAGTGTTAATTCACACTGTCCTTAAGCATTCTCCAGGTTTGTGCAGCACTGGGGAATGAACTCTGTGCCTTGGTATGCAGTGTGTGATTCATGCTGACTTGTTTTTGTCATTTTGTGGGCGATGGTCTCCACCTTCACACGGTTTCTGGCGAATGCCCACACACTTGTGAAAGCATTTGTTTTTTTTTTCTCCTTTTCTCCCAGTTATTGCCTGCTTTTGCTGATGTATCCATGGTGACAGTGTTCGGGCCTCTCTGCATTAGCGCGCTCGAATCAAGACACATCGTTCACCATCATTAATGCTGGACTCGGTGTGTGAATCTTAAGCAGGTGGTTCAGAACATGTGGCCATCTGTGAAGACCCTTGGATCCATTAACGTTGCAATTACCATTATAAACCACCGCCGACTGCTATTATAGTGACACGCACAGAGCTAAGTAGATGGTGGGAATTAGAAAGGATTAGCAAAGAGTTGGTCAGTACTTTTAAAAGAAAAACATTTTCAAGATTCCAAGTTCAAGACATGTTTATTCTCAGTCCATCCATAGACAAGTATACAGTAAGGTTGAAATAGCATTTCTCTCAGACCCATAGTGCAACATTTAACAATGCAAGACAACCATCATGGCAGAACAGACATCACAGTGCAATTTGGGTTGGATTTGGCAGAGTTTGATCTATATATCAATAGCAATACAGCCTAAGCCTCATAAGTGAACTATTATTTAGCCCTATGGCTCATATGATGAATGGTTAGATTACTGTCTCCTACAATAACCCATATTGGTGTTATTGCATTCTGATGTGATGGTTGCAAAGATGGCCGCTGTACAGGGGGTTGAGGGGGCGGCAAGTAAATTTTGCCTTGGACCTCCAATTAGGTCAGGGACACCACTACTTGTAGACAGGTTTAAAAATGGTGCCCAGATGGGCTAACAGTCATTTTCTGGCTGGCAGGATATTTTTCTCCATGACTCAGTATGTTACCTTGAGGGCAGCCACAGTACTAGCCAGTCTGAGTCTGAGCAGAAAATTTTAAGAAGGCAAGCATTTCTTACATTGACCTTGCTGGAGTTGCGAGTATGAACAGCTTCGTCCTTCATCCATTACTTGCTTGAGATGGGGATGGAGGAGTGAAGGGGGGTTTTGTAGCCGACAGGGTTTGTCTATGAATCATACAACTTGTCCGCAGATCCAGTCCGAGCTTGCTTGAGTAGCAGGAGGTTCAGAATCGTTTTCTGCCAATTGTCCATCATGATTTGATGTATCTTATCACAAATGCAAATGCAACAGTGGAAACATACAAACGTACTGCATACAACCAAGACGTACAACCCGTAAATGAAATATATGATTATTATGATATACCAAGCAAAGTGTGCAATCATAGTGTGATAGGGTGTTTTACATCGCACCACTGTTGAGTTCTTGATTCTGACTGGTCAGGAGGTATTGATTAATAGTCTACATTGGCAGTTCTGAGAGTAGATCTGGCGACCCAGTTTTATATTAATGCACTTATTTAAATGCATTGCTGTTTCTAGAGTAACAGCTAATATGCATGGCCTTGTATGGCAGATGCCGCAAGTAATCTAAGAAGAAGAATAAACCCATAACCTCTGCAAAACCACAGTAAAAACATAAAAAGTGAAAAGTAAAACATAAAAAAAATTCTAGGTGTTTCTTAAATATTATTTAAGGAGATTGTGTGTTCCTTTAACACTTATGGAAGGAGCCTCCAGTGTCAGAACTTTGGAACAGGAAGTTTTATCCAAGGGAAAGTCATCAAGAGAGAGAAAAAATAAGCTTGTGTGCGAACAGCTGTTTGTAGTGGCTATAATGGAAGTGATAACAGGATCTTACTCCATATTAAACAATAAGCAGTATCATGCGTTGTTCAGTAATAAATTATTAAATTGTACATTTTTGGAAAACTGCTGTGGAACATGCTATTACAGTATTGGGGGAAAAAAGGGACTTATGGTGTGGTGACATTAGTTCCACGCTGGGTCACATCATACCCTGTTGATTGAGTGTTGATTATTTTCTTATTGAAATTTCTTAGAAATGCTGATTTACAAGAGTAAGTGCTGAGTAACACGAAATTGGTGTGTGTTATAGGGTGTTTGAAAAGTCAGGGAGCAATCCATCCATCCATTGTCAGATAAACGGATACGGTTTATCTCTCAGGGTCACAGGGAAACTGGAGCCAATCCCAGCCGACTTCACGAGAGGCAGGATACACCTTGGGCAGGTCACCAATCTATCACCGGGTAACACAGAGAGGAACAACAGTTCACACTCACATTCACACCTATGGGATTTTTACGCCGTAAAATATGACCCTAGATTTCTTTAACGGTAATTTCCCGGCAGCTTGGGTTGCCAGTGAAATACTGTAAAATTTACAGTAAACAACTGTAAAACATATTTATGGTAAAGTACTGTCATATCATGGGTGGCACGGTGGCTGGGTGGTTAGCACTGTCGCCTCACAGCGAGAAGGTCCTGGGTTTGAGCCCCGGGTTTGGCACGGGTGCCTTTCTGTGTGGTGTTTGCATGTTCTCCCTGTGTTTGCGTGGGTTTCCTCTGGGTACTCTGGTTTCCTCCCACAGTCCAAAGACATGCAC
>JAQMCW010000034.1:22282862-22298066 GCA_030068335.1 Chrysichthys cranchii
TGTAATGTCCAATTAAAGGCTTATTAATCTATAAACATATCTACAAGTGCATATATATATATATATATATATATATACATACATACATACATTTCCCTAATGAGCAGCCTGTGGCAACGGTGGCAAGGAAAAACTCGCTGAGACGACAAGAGGAAGAAACCTTGAGAGGAACCAGACTCAAAAGGGAACCCGTCCTCATTTGAGTGACACCAGATAGTGCCGTTGTAACAACCCACATCTACATCCATGTGTTATGTGTTCGGCATTAAGCGGCAGATAATGAGTGAATGAGAAAAAAACAACTAGAAAGATATTTCCACAAAATATAACATAATGTCTGTCAGTCCAAGTGAAGGGGCTGTGGCTTGGTTGGCCCAGCCTGGGGTTAGCTCAGGGGGTTAAAACATTGCTGCCACTGCTGGGCCCTTGAGCAAGGCCCTTAACCTCAGATTGTATGAGATAAAAAAAAAAAGTAAGTCGCTCTGGATAAGGCCGTCTGCCAAGTGACGGTAATGTAATGTAACACTGTGTGCCAGGCTGAGTCGCCAATCCACATATCAGCATTTTATGGGGCAGTGAGAGGAAATTAGAGAACCCAGTAGAAACTCCGGAGGACGCTATGAAAACTTTCAAAACTCCACACAGGTAGCAACATTGAGCTGCGGATCAAACCCAGGGTCTTGGAGCTGTTAAGTGGCAACGCTACACACGGCTCCGTGACGCCACCTACTACATGAATTGTTCATTTCAAATACTGGTGGTGCTTGACCAGAAGCCTGAAGAAGAAGCATTATTGTTTCAAATACATGATGTAAAGAAGTACTGAATGAAATCCACATTAATATGTCTTTCCAAACTGCTCATACTGGGAATGCCAACCAATCAGGTTCTAACTGCCTGTTTATACAAGTCCATGGCAGATCGTAATCATGAGTAACAGCCAAAAAAAAGGCCCTTGGAGCCAAGAATAAGCAGTGCTGCAGTCCTCAAGACGACGCTGTATAAATGCGTGGCTGGATGTTTACATAATGCTCTGGGAGGTTTTAAAGTAGATGATTTAGCCTAGAGGACACGCTGAGACACAAGCACCTCTCTGTTACACCTTTAACAACTTCGAGTGATCATTGTAAATGGGAAAGGCACAGCATCAAGTTTTCAGTAGGCTCAGCACTCTAGGATGTGGGATCCTGCTCTACATCGAGTGTTCGAGTGACTCTGATGAAATGAGTCGTGCTCCTAGGAATGCTAGATGTTATGTAAGGAATAACACACGACAGTATACGAAAATAATCCATGCCGGGGTGGTGCGATATGGTCCAAGGTGAGCCACCATGAAGTGGCTTGTTTTTTGTATAAGAGCACAATCTGAAGTGTGTTATTCTGCTTATAGCGCAATGATTTGTCAACTGTTACAATCGGTTCTGTGTTTCCCAAGCTGACGAGCGTCACGTGTTCAGACGGGTTATTTTATGTTCATTTTGGTCTTGCGTCCATCGCCGTCTGGTTACACCCAAAAGTTAAAAAGGAGAAAATTGCATATAAATATTTAACTCCAACTGTGCTGCAGGAGCGTTGCTGACATGTGTACAGCGGGTATCTGATTACACACTGACTTAAATACTTTGAGCACACAGCTATTGAACAACTTGATCAAAGTGTGATATTGACTGTGGGCCGTATCAGAATTGAGTTAAGGCCATATAGCAGGGATTTAATACTGAAATTGTGCACATTAGTATTCAGAACGAAGACATAACCACAGACTTAAGCACTATTCCAAATCTATGCAGTAATTATGCAAATGGAGTGTAGTTCGCCTAAATCAAATGTGTATCTCAGTTAAGCAACCTTAAGCGATATCAGCTCAAACCGGGAGCAGTATAAATACAGGGGTTCTGTCTGACAGTTTAATAGACAGTACAATAACTTTAATATTGTCAGATGACAGACAGACAAATCCAAAATGTGACACAAAAACATAGTCCAAAACAGACACATAGTCAGGCGATTAGAAAACTGGGCAAAAATACTTCCGTATTGGATTGGGCTATTTTCTCAGCCCATACCTGTCCAGCTGTAGTGTGTATGTATATCACCCTGTCCATGAAAAAGTGCCACATTTCCTAAAGCGTAACAGTGTAATATATGTGACCTGTGTTGGCAAAATGAGTCGGAATGCGCACAGGCTAATTATGAGCTAAGAGGCAAAACATGGTTTCGGTCGAAATGAGATTTTCTCAAAAATGAGTCCATAAAGCCCTCATTTATTGATCCCCATGATAAAACAGCAAGAAAAACATCCTAAACTACTTTTATTTTAAGGTTTTGTTCATTATGTTCATCCATATGTCTTCATTAATTAATCCTTTATCGTAATATTCCACGATAAATGCGTGTTTTTCACCGCGCGCTCACGGCGAGACGGGGGAATCGTTGTATGTTTGGTATCGTTGTGAAGCGTAGTTCCTCTGCTTTCTGATAATACATATGGAATTCCTGACGCTTTTATGAATCAATGGAAAGCGAGTTTCCAAACCCCATTAAATGTAAACGAAAGTGGCTCATTGCTAGGCGGTCATTTTTTGTCCGATTTCAACAAACCATGCCTCATTTTGAAGGTCTTTTGACGGACAATGTGGAAGTAACAATAACTCACTTTTGAAAATTTCCTCATTCCGACTCATTATTCCAGCATGGGTCACAAATGTGTTGTGTAGCTTGTATTCATTTTGCTCTAGAGAGCCAGCCACCTGTTTGTATGAAGACGAATTCCTTCCCAAAGCAGTCCAGCTTTATTCCAAACTTTTATCATCCACAAAGCTGTAGTTACGTTGGCTTTAACAGACACATCACCTGCATGCCTAGTGAACGCGTTTGATGTGTTTTGCGTGTGTTTTCTATGTGTCTGGGTGGTACAGCCCTGGCTGTCGGCTTGTGAAATGAAACCACATTTATGCAGCAAGATATCAGTGGCTCCTGGTAAACGTTTATTTCAGTGCGCGTCATCTTATTCATATAAATATAGTAGAATTCTTTTTTATTGGTCATTTTTAAATTGTTTTTTTTTTTGCTAGTACAGTTGACAGAAAAGGCAAATTATGTAATTTACTTCATCAGACTGCCTTTTACTTTTTTTTATTTTGGACTTAAAGGCAAATGTTTGCATTTAAAGGTGATGATCTAGAGTAGACTCTCTATATACATATAAAAAAACCCATCTTGGACATTTCTACTTGAGAAATATCTGGCAATCTGAGAGGTCTTAAATACAGGCAGGTTGTGAAATCTGAATAGCGCAACCAGAGATTTGATTTTAGCATGATGTGTAACTGGATTCTGTATATGACTAACATTGTTCATGTAAATACTGAAGTGATTTTTACATTTTTAAGTTGCGGATTTTGATTATGATCCTGTGTGAGGAAATCACACTTAGCTACGGTTTTTGACTTATTTATCCAGACCATGCGCTAAACTGGCTCCTTAACCCATTAGCTTCCATGGTCCCCATTTGGGGATCATATAATGAATGGCCTAAAAAATAGATGGCATGTGCCATGATCCCCATATGGGAATTTGACTACAAATTGAAATTTCAGAAATATTAACAGTCATATTTCTTGAAAGCAGATGTTTTTGTTACTATTTGGATGTAAATTAATAGAAACACGTGAAAATTTTCAGAAGAAAAATTTGGAAGCTAATGGGTTAACCAGGATGATCTCTGCAAGATTAAAGAAATAAAAAGAGGATCACAGGAAGAAGGTCCTGGGTTCGATCCCTGGGATCAACGTGGGCACCTTTCTGTGTGGAGTTTGCATGTTCTCCCCGTGTCCATGTGGGTTTCCTCTGGGTATTCCAGTTTCCTCCCACTATCCAAAGACATGCACAGAGGGGATTAGGCTGATTGGCTACTCTAAATTGCCCGTAGGTGAGAATGTGAGTGTGAATGGTTGTCTGTCTCTGTGTGTCACCTGCGGTGGATTGGTGACCTGCCCAGGGTGTAACCCCACCTCTCAATCGAAGTCAGCTGGGATTGGCTCCAGCTTCCCCCTGCGACCCTGAACAGGATTAAGCAACAGACAATGACATGAGATGCGAATTTCCGCATTGTTTTGGTGAAATATGTTTACGGGTTTCGAATATAGACAGCAACATCCACTGGGTTTTCCCAGACTTCTTGCCAGGCTGATTCCCAAACGTATTCCACTTTACGAAAGGATCACATTGGTA
Source organism: Chrysichthys cranchii (assembly GCA_030068335.1). NCBI lineage: Eukaryota > Metazoa > Chordata > Actinopteri > Siluriformes > Claroteidae > Chrysichthys > Chrysichthys cranchii. The sequence goes on from JAQMCW010000034.1 coordinate 22,287,096, forward strand.
ATAAGAAATCATTAAGATCGAAACAGATTTAATTTCATCCAGAGTAATGTGACACACACAAGCAGTCTTAGAATAGATTGAAATACAACGAAATAATATTTTTTTAATTGACATAGGAGAAGACGGATCCAAAAGCAGACATAATAACCTCGCAGACACTGCATACACCGTGCTAATACAGGGAATGAATACAGAACATAAATACACAATGCCGAATACAGAATAAATACAGGACACACACACACACACAGAAGACCACGTAGATCATCACTGAGTGTGTGCAGAAGGCATACAAAAGAGCTGTTCTGTAAATGTAAACATAATCCTTCATTGCGCATTAACACTTATCCAATTTTGAACCGTGGTGCTGAAGGGCTGTCCTGGAAATGTAAATATAGTCGTTTATTTTTCCTTACTGCTTATCCAATTCAGGGTCATGGTGGATCCGGAGCCGGAACTGTCTTTATACAGTTAGGTGCTCTAGCTTTTTACTGGAAACTGTTTCTAAAGGAGAAGCACCTTGTTGTATGGTTCCACATAGAACCTTCGGAGGGTCCCTCCAACACTTCGGTTGAGATAGTGAACCATAGTGGTGTTTAATGTGGGATGTGAAAAGATATTTCTGCTATGCGAGTTGCAAAATTTCAGATATCTGAGATAAAGGATATAAAAATGCTGCATGTGGTTACGTGACTATTTCATGATTAAATAGTTTAGCCACCGATTTCTCCCTCTATCCATCTGGTGTGTTTCCCAAGCTGACAAGCACCATGTGTTTTACCATCTTACTTCGTTTCCCTTTTGGTCTTGCCTCCTAACCTGTCCTGCCATTGGCTTGTTATCCTATTGTGATCACCTGTTTTATGTTTTCTTCGGATTAACATGCCAGTAATATGCAAATTCTTATTGCAAAGGCTTATAATAATTGCATTTCTGTATTGTTATTTCCTAACCTTCATTTCCACGATCCCAAGTGTTTCCTAGTTTGCCACCTAGGGTTCCTGGTTTGAACCCTTGGCTGCTTCTTTCTGATAATGGATTACGCTTGGGTTTCTCTGTTATTTCCTTGTCCTGCAATTGGCTTGTTCCCTCATTGTGTTTACCTGTTCTTTGTTCAGTCCTGATTACTTTGCTCATATACACACACTGTTGTGTTGACGTCTTTTGCAAAGTCTTATCATCCTTTAAAAAAAAAAAAAAAAAAAAAAAAGTTATTTCCTATTTACTGTTTGTGCGTTTCTCTTGCTTCCGATTATGGATTATCCCGGTTTAACTGTGCATGGCTTTGCTTTGACCCCCATCATGGATTTGGATTATGATTTTTGGGTTCAGCCAAATAAAAACCCCTACCGACGTCATGCTCGCTGTATTATTTGGGCTGGGCTGAGTTCTACAATTTCCACTCAAGGTTGTTAAAAGGTCATGTTCCCCATGTTTCTGACCAGCAAATTAAACAAGGGTGTAAATTTTCCAGCCATGCTTTAAACTTTTTTTTTTTTTTTTCCGATTTCATGATAGCTTTATGGGGTGTGAATCTGTCCAAATGAAATAAAGAAGCCAAAAATATCAACTTTACTGACGCAGGGAGAAACCGTTGCTAGATTACTGTGTCCGGTGTAAAAGACATGCTTTTAGGTGATTGGATAACAAACCAACAACTAATAAACGAGAAAAAAAACCTCAAGATTGATTCTTGAACATTGGGATGGGTATTATTTTTCAAGCCATTATTTGAATAATATTTAAATATTCAAAGTTTGAACCTGCCAGTTTACTGGCATCGTTGCATGTTCTCCCCGTGTACGCGTGGGTTTCCTCCGGGTACTCCGGTTTCCTCCCGCAGTCCAAAGACATGCTCATTAGGTGGATTGGCTACCCTAAATTGCCCGTTGGTGTGAGTGTGCCAATGTCAGATGGAACGACACATCGGTTGGGGTGTTTCCTTGGTCGCATTAGATGTCACAATCGCTCGTGACGACAGCGGACCCTGCACGGCGCGGGACTAAATCAAGGAAGAAGAAGAAGATTGGAATAATATTTAAATATTCAAAGTTCCAACCTGCCAGTTTACTGGCATTGTTGCATGTTGTCCCCATGCCTGTGTGGGCTTCCTCCAGGTGCTCTGGTTTCCTCCCATAGTCCGAAGACATGCAGATTAGGTCAACTGGCTCCTCTAAATTGCCCATAGGTGTAAATGTTCATGTGAATGCATGTTTGTTTAGCCCTGCAACAGATTGGTGACCTGCTCAGCGTGTACTCTTGCCCAAAGTCAGCTGGGATTGGCTCCAACTTCCCCACGACCCTTAACGGATAAGTGGCATAGAGATAATGGGTGGATGGATGAATATTCCAACTTCCACCTTTACACCTACGCAAGTGACATGAAACATTAAATCTTTATCCATGGCAATGTGTGTGGATAATCTGTATGCTAGATGCTATAAAGTGCACGCTCACTAGAGTGTATAATTTTATTTCTCAACATCATTGTAGAGATTTAAATAGACAGCTAGATGTTTATTCATCCCCAAGGGGAAATTTTGGAGGTGAGATGGCGAGTTAACTTGATTGCGATTATCTTCTTATCGTACAACCGCATTTCTCCATACAGATAAAGAACACCAAACTCCCTTCCCATTGGCTAAACCACAGTTTTGTTATGATTTCAAGAATTGCAGCTTTAACTCAAGCCCATTTCGTGGCTTACCATTCACAAACACAACCACTAAAAAAACCCACTGTATGTGGTAGGAAAAGAGTCCTCTCTGTTTGTACAGAGACGAAGGCTGAAAATTCTCTGTTTCACAGCGCTGAGTGATTTACACATTTTCTGTGACACTGAACTAAAAATACTGCGACGTGTCAGCAATGAGACATGATACGCTGATGAGGGTGGTCTTATGGATGCATCCCTCATCCACACCTCACACCTAGGACCTGTGACGCAACCACCATACCATCCTGTAGACAGTCAGGGCACGTGTAAATTGTAGGGCACGTTGCAAGGAATTAGGGCAACATCAATAATTAAGTAGCTTCGCAACGTTGCAAGGAAGCTGTTTTGTAAACGTGAGGTCTCGGATGTGAATCTTCTGCATGGGATGACTGAAAAAAGTCTTTTGCGCTCCAAAAGCTCTACAATTTTTTTTCTCGGATCAGTTTAGGTGCCTCTAGGGCTATAATGTACAAGCAACGATGATGTAAAAAGAGACAAAGAAACAAACAAAGAAAAAAAAAAAAAACCCAACAATTAGCTATTATGGAAACATTCAAGTGAGGGAAGTTTGCACCAATTAGCTGCAATAAAATACACAGAGCTGACAATTTATTAGGAACACCCTGCCCTTCATATAAATTACACAAGTCGTGAATTTATGCAAAAATTGAACAAAGTAGCTTTCCGTATCCGCTGTGTTCACTTGAGTGGCAGAACTGGAGGAAAGAATAATCTTAGTCGCAATATGATGGGCACGAGGCATGCACGTTCTCCCACGTGCCTGGAGTCCTCGGCTTTTCCACACAACTGTTTCATGGCTTTATGAAGAACGGCACATAAAGTTAAAAAAATCAATCAATCAGTCAATAAATAAAAGACTAAAAAGATCAATTTCATGTTTAAATTTTTATTAAAACTGTGTGTAAATGGTTTTGTAGGCCAAACTGAAAAAAAAAATGTTTTTACAAAAATTACAATAACAGCCATAAGTGAAAGAGATTCAGCAAAGTGCCAGTCAACCATAAAAATGACCAAGCAAGCTCATGGCACAACTAATTTGGGATTAGTGACTTCCATGTAAACACTAATTGGTGGAAATTTGCTAAATCTTGCAGTAATGCAGACGATGTTGGCTCCCACTGACATGTGCCACCTCGCTTCGGTTTATAGGGTGTCGTTACTTTTGACCTAATTGAATGATTAGTCTTATTTGTCTTAATTAATGAATTTATGTTGGATTGCTTTCTTTCAGGTCATTAATATGCAACACTCAATTTCTTGTGTATAACTGAAATAAAAAATAAAAGTTTTAAATGCCACCATAACCCACATACTGTATAATAAACCTGCAGTAACTCCTTGTCACTTATATGATCCGAAGCCAATCAGTCGAGGGATACATTTGTGTCTCCCTGTACATAAATTCCAACAAACTCAGGAGCTCTCATCGGATAAAAATGTTTGTCCAAACTAACTGGAATTTCATAAATACCACATTTGGTGTGAATTTATGAATAAATTTGTTTGTATCCAATTTGTTCAATTAAGGTCAGTGATTGGTTAAAAATAACAAAAAGAAAGCAGGAATAATGTAAGGAACATTTTGGCTACAACCAGGTAAAACACAGTCGAACTCAACATTGGTGTTCAGAACATCATCTCAGAATGCATGCCTTGTCAGACTTTAGGGTACAGTATATGCCAGGTTCTGGTGTTGATGTCAGTGAATTGTTTCTTGTCAGAACAGCAGATATTGGATAAAATTGGTTGCCATGAAATCTCATATCGTTTTACTGTTCAGTCTGGGGAAACGTTCTGATAAAACAAGTAAACATGCAAGATGACAGCTTTGTATCGCCAATAAGTTCTGATTTATGAAAATTAAATTTTTTTAACATTTTAACAAAAATGCCCTCACGTGCATTTTTTAAAATGAACTTCAGAGCATGGAGATGTAGCGGTTAGCACTGTCACCTCCCATGAAGGGTTCAATCCCTGGGGTGGAGTTCTGTGTGTTTTTTGCATCTTCCCCCCATGTCCGTGTGGGTTTCCTCCGGGTACTCCGGTTTCCTCCCACAGTCTAAAGACATGCACAGAAGGGATTAGGCTAATTGGCTATTCTAAATTGCCCATAGGTGTGAATGAATGTGAGTGTGAATGGTTTGCCTGTCTCAGTGTGTCGCCCTGCGTTGGATTGGTGACCTGCCCAGGGTGTACCCCGCCTCTCTCTCACCCGAAATCAACTGGGATTGGCTCCAGCGTCCTCCCGTGCCCCATGTGGACACGGGGAGAACATGCAAACTCCACACAGAAAGGAATGCAAAAATAAGAGATCTGAATTTGGCTTAATCAGTATACAGTAATACAGCAGCAGTTGTCTGTTTTGTTGTCCATTGTACAAGTTGGTGGAGACAATTGTATGGTGTAGAGAATGCAATTCAACCTCATATTAGTGCCCCTTATGCACATGGAAGAGCAGCTGAACCAGTGATACAGCACTGGTGACATCTTTTACTGGATGTATTCCACTAGGATAATGCTCCATGACACTGGCACCATGAAATATTCCAGAAGCAAGACATTGACATTGACTGGTATTTGTTTGACAGCCTCTTATACCCAACACAACCATCAATTAAACAACTAAAGGTCTTACTCAGTGGCCCAATGGTGGCAGCTTGAGAAGATCTTTCTCATCAAAAGTACAGTGACTTAAAATTTGGTGGGGAAAATGTTCCAGATATGGGATTTGAAGCCAAGCTTGTACATGGCAATCAAAATTTTCACACTTTTCGAAATATTCCCTTTGGCACCCTCGGCATATCAGAATAAGCTTAGTTGCTTCGGTGGTTTCAGTGTCTTCAGCCCAGTCTCTTGACCTTTGGAAAGAGCCAGAGAGGGTGTATTTGGCAGCAAGACTGTGTAGCTGTTGAATTTATAGGAGCAGCAGCAGGTAATTCTTGACTGTAAGTAATAAAGTGGCAACTAAAACTTGTATGTTATCAGTGTACATTGGAATTTGCTCCCCCGGCTGCAGAACAGATCCGAAATCTGCAGCAGACTGATCGGAGTGAATTGTTGTTCTTAGAAAGGTCTGGCTTGAGTAAAAGAACCCCATTTGTGTTTTCACTTTTTTGTGTCTTTTTCGCCATTTCTCTTCCTGAAATTTCTCTCTCCCTCTGTCAATGTATCCTTTTTATATATGATATATTTGACATTTTCTCATCGTTGCGCTTTCCCTTTTCTCCTCGTCTCTCTTTTCCCTCACAATCCTTTCTTGTCCTTCTCTGCGTCAGTTTTATATCCTTCTTGCTCCTATCGCTCTGCCTCTTCGGTTCATGATTTCTCTTTCCTCTACCCAGTGTCCAAAATATTCTCTTTCTCACTCTCTCTCTCTCACTCTCAGGGTCTCTTGGGGTCTTTATCCCCTCTGTCAAAGACATTTAAAATATTCCACCGCTCTACCTATGTCCAAAAGGTTTTTTGTTAGGCACTTTCAATACAATACCCACGCCACACTTTAATTCCAAAACGATTCTAATCTTCTTAGTAACTCAACTCATTGTCTATCAAGTTGTCAGAGGTGGCTTTAAGATAAAATACATTTGATGGTCATAACCAAGACTGGTATCATGAACATCAGCATAATCCAGTCTTATGCTGATTCAGTAACAGGCCAGTTTCCCCAGAGTAATAATGCTTATTTAACTAATTGCAAATTGAAACTTTGTCCCTGTCATCTGTAGCGAATGTATAAATGCTCCTCTGTGTTTTGATGTTGATGTGATTGAGTGGAAGCGCCGTGGCCGTTTTGGTATCTGATTCCAAAACTGTATCAGATAAAGTGAATTGTTCAGGTTTCCCCTTATTTCTTATCCTTGTCCTGCAACTCAAGGCGTTTTTAGTGTGAACGCACAATCGCCCTACCGTCATGTGATGGTTTTATTCGTTTAGTTCACATTTTTTCCAGACCGTCTTTGTCCCACTTCTTCTCCCATCATTTTTTACACATTAACCTCAAACCAACTTCAACTTGTGCATAGTATGTGCATAGTTAAGAATAGGATATAAACCTGTTCTCTCATTTTTACAGTTTTTCTGTATTCTTTCCCCACTAAAATGAATGTGGATTCAGGACTGAAACTCATCCTGCCGATTCACACTTCACTGCAGAGCCACCGAACTTCATGAGACACCTCAGGCCGACGCAACGGACCCTTACCTGAAATCAGCTTTGACGTGTAATTGTATTTTTTCCCCCATTTTCCTCCATTCCTGTTTCTCCTCTTTACCTTAATGCATTTTCAGAATCAAAGTGGTCCTGCGTCTTCATGCTTCGTTAGAGAGCCGCCAAATTTCATTCCATAGCTCTGAACAACTCACTCGACACACACACCCATCCTTCATGAGCCACACTTTGCTTTTTCCTGTGTTAATATTGCAACCATTTTCAAATGGTAAAATTTGCTCTTTGCTTTTGAGCTGTCATCCTCATGCACTGTATACACTGCTGTCATAAAGCTAGCATACCGTCTTCTGCCTCTAATCTATTGTGCTACAGTGTTTTTGCACTTTATTTAGCAGTCCAATGTATGGTACTCCTGTAGTGTATTGTGCTGCATAATTGTTCTTGAAGAACAATATCTCCTCCCCCTCTCTACAATTAAACTGCTGGGATGACAATAAAACCCTACCTGACCTGACGACTTGGCTTGAATGACAAGATTTGCGAATTGCATGTAGGCGTTTCGAGTGCTTGTGTAATAATACAGGCCTTCCTGCTCTTCTTATTGTCTTGTGTTGTCAGTGAAAGCACTGGCAGGTTAAACCCGAAGAATCTCACTGCTGTTAAGGAGAAAATCTTCTTTTGCCCTGCGAATCTGCGCGAAACTTTCCCTGTATCACTTCAACAGGAAAATCAACCAACACCTCCTCTCCGAGTTATCATCTCAAGCTGTCGTACCCCTGTCACCATTTCTGGCTCTTCCTTCTCTTCTTCATTCATGTCACATTTAAGTCGAGTCATAAATACCAAGGTCTCAAGGAGTTTTACAGGCTGGTAATAATTGACACCCCCAAAGTGTTAGATCGTTAATTAAGACAAGGACAAGCTCTATCAGAAACATAGTTGAAGGAGAAAAATAAAATAAATGAAGACACCTTGGGAGGGGTGATTCAAGAACAAAAGACCCTTAGAGGCATGAGGCCAGAGGACTTCCTCACTCCATTAACACCATCTCACCAGTAACAACCTTGAGTGGTCATATGGAAATGGGAAGACGTCAGATATAACCTCTCGGTAGACTCAATGCTCTGTGACCCGGCTACCGTAATTAGCTCGGAGCCCTTGGGTGTAGTCATGTCTGAGTGAGTCTGTGGTTTCTATCAAACACACTCATCTCAAAGGAAATTAGTATGTGCAATGACATTTCTTTGCCTTAAATGACATATTAAAAGATGACACATTCAAATCAAAGTATATTAACATACAGATTACATACTGTATTACAAAGAATTCCACCTTTAACCTGTGGCCCAGCAAAACATCAAACAATTATTAGTTGATTTATTATTGGGGGGCTCTGCCTACGACTGATATTTTAAAAATGTATTTGTGGTACTGACGAGTGGTTAAGACTTTTTGAGTGATCAAACATGATGGACAGTAACTGGATCGCCAATGCTTCAAATCTCCATATTGGGTATTATTGGTTAGTAGTAAAACCAACTGCTGTCAGGACCCTGGAATGATGGAGAATGCATGCGCAGATAAAAGCAAATAGGTTTATTGAAAGTAAACACAATAGTAGATAGAGCAGCCGAATACTCGTAGTCAGTGGCAGGCAGAAGTAATCGAACAGACAGTCAGGGTAAACTGGATGAGGCTAGAATCGTAGTCGAGAACAGGCAGAGGTAATCGAGGCACAATCAACGTAGCAGGGGAATGACAGGGAGCACGAAGATATAACAGTCCAGGGTCATACACGGGATATCCACAACAGGCCAAAAGACAATAAGACACAGAAGTAATCGAGAAGGCAGTCCGGGGTCATACACGTAAATCCACAACAGTCAGACAGGGGTTAGGCAGAGAATCGAGAGTCAGAGGCAAACAGGGTCATACACAATATAGCTCAGAAATATAACAACGGCTCGGCAATGACTACACATGGCAAGAACAATGCTTCACAGAGTGTATGTGTGAACTTGCGACTTATATAGTCCATAGCAGAATGAACCACACCTGCACCTCGTTAGTAAACAGGTGACAGGGACCTAGGCAGTTCATTGGTCGGGTTGCGAGGGTGCAGGTGCTCTTGGGAAGTTGAGTCCATGCTATCGCGTGGGTTGCCAGAGTTCGAGATATCGGGCGGGTTGCCAGAGTTCGTGACAACTGCATGCATTCCTGATGGCATGTAACCATATAAAATTTGCATCGTCTGAAAGGGGTGGTGGTCAAAGGAGGATCTTCACCAACAATAGAGCACTAGTACGTCATCATCAATGCTGCCTGCCAGCCATAGGGTGGCAATAACTGGCTAGGAGATGCTTCCAACATTCCTAGCTTCCATGACCGTAATTTACACCGAGCACAGGCCAGGACTTCTCGGCGGCACACATGGCACATTCACATCCATGGGCAATGTTGAGCAGCCAATCCACCTAATGTGCATGCCTTTGGATTGCAGGAGGAAACCGGAGTACCCGGAGGAAACCCACGTGGACAACATGCAAACTCCACACAGAAAGGCGCCCGTGCCGAACCCAGGGCTCGAACCCAGGACCTTCTCGCCGTGAGGTGACAGTGCTAACCACTTAGCCACCGTGCCACCCCTAGTGCGTCAGAAGGTATCATAAATCAAGATACTTAAAAAAAAAATGACAAGCTTTCCATCAAACATAGTAATCTAGCCAGTCTATTGCTGGTACAGACTTGGATGTGCAGGCTCCTTTCTAACAATAATAATAAAAAAGGGTGACAAATTCAGCTCAAGGTTGACGGCCATCCACACATTCTCTCTCTGCATCCCCCCCCCCTCACTTTATCTCACTCTTTCTCTCTGTGTAGTAATCCGTCCCTGCAAAGCCATTTTGTGTAGCCAGGCAGCGCTTGTGTTTCCATGGCAACATCTCTCATGCATCTGAAACACGAATGTGAGGTTCGCGCTTTGCGTTTCAGTTGCGTCCATCTCAACTTTACGGACGTTTATTACAGGCACTTAGGATGAAACAAAAACGCTCCTCGGTGCCGTTATTCATTTATGTCTTCACGGCAGGACAAACAAGTGTTGTTATTTATTTTTAATAAGCATGATCATCTTATTCTAAATGATAACTCATCAGTGCCGTGCTCATATTTAAGACCTGCACAGTGGGAAGACGTTCTCTGTTGCATTATTTCATTCTTCACACTTTCTGCAGGGGAAAATAGCTCAAGCGGACAAATGATCGGAAAAGTCATGCCGAAAAAAAACAAAAAAACGATCAGCATATTAAAAATGAACACCCTGTGTTTTCTTCGTTAAGTCCTAAATGAAGGGAGATTTTTCTCTGTCCAGCAAGCTGCTAATCTTCCCATGTCCAGGCGCCCTGATTTAATAGAGGAAACGACCTGTTTTTGTTCCTGTGCTAATTGTGAAATAATTAAGCTGTTTTACATCACAGAGTGTAATCCAATAGAGCCGCATCCTTCAGGAGTAGATCATTAGGACTTGGCCTGGAAATGCCCCCAATGTACCACAGGGTAGTAAAAAACAAAATAAAGCTAAACACCCCACCCTTAAAGCTACCTCCTTAACGTAAAAGAAACACTGTTCCCTTCCCACAGGAGGCAAAGGCCTAGGGTGAACACAAAAAACGTTAACATTTTAAGTTTGTGGGTTGATTGGATGATGGCGATATATAAATAGGACAGGAGATTGGAGGCATGATTAGCTTTTATTGTCAACAGAAAACAGGTCTGGCATTTACAGACAAGGGGAAACAGGACAACCATGAAACCAGGACAAGAGGGAAGGTAGTCTCACCCAGGAAAGAATACAGGGACAATGCTACAGAAATCAACACAGCAAACCTGGACTACGCTAGACTGTATTTAAGTAGCTAACATAACTAGTAGAACATAAAGGAAATACTAGCTAATAGGGGTGGAGCCGAACCCGAATACGGTATTCGGACAGGCACAAATAATGAGGTTTTTACGAATACGAATTTCGGACAAATACTTGGAAAAATATTTGTATTCGGGAAACTCC
>JAQMCW010000034.1:22452571-22467420 GCA_030068335.1 Chrysichthys cranchii
CCCCCCCCCCCCCCCCCCCCCACAGGTTGTAAAAAAAGGACTTCTGTTAACGTATTTTCTTTTGCGATTTCACAATCACAATAAAATGTAGAAGTTAGACATCGATATCCTTGTAAGTTCGGAGGAATAACTGCGCTATTATTCAAGAGGGTCATATTTATTATCGTGTTGCCCACTTGTCTCGGCTCTTCACCAACCGTACGTTTATTTCCGTGTTTTTGTAATTGTCCATACTGACCAGCGGATGGCGGTAGAGGCGGCTGCTTCGAGCCGAGTGAAAGTGTTCATCCAGGGTGAGATGATCCTCCAGCTGCAACTCCAGCTCCCGCAGCTCCTGACGCACGGCGATACGAAGCCTCTGCAGCTGCTCCGCCTCTTGCCTAACATACCCACACACGACACATAACATTACAATGTTTTTACTACTACTACTACTACTAATACACATACCTTCACTTATGCTCTCTCTCATCATAACTATTATTATTACTAAACACGAGCGACCCAGTGACTCGTTATGTTATGCCATACAGTAGCTGCTACAACATAATACATATAGCAGATGTGTTATACACAGCCTGCTTCTCAGGAAACAACAAAAGCTATATATTTAAACGAAACAGCTTCCTGAGAAACGGGAGGACATTTTGAACGCGTGTCATTCTTCAGACGTGAACGCAGCGTGAGTCAGATTACAACTGGAACATCACCGCTTCAATATGAACCTTTCACAATCTTAAAAATGTTTCACCCCCATCCAGCGCCAGAAGCACTGGGGCATTACGGTTCTCTGGAAACGTCTCGTACTACTCTACAGAGCTTACAATCACAAGATTTAAGGCTTTGGTATTAAGGCTGCAGCGGCATGCTGTGCTCCTCGGGATGTTTAAAGAACTGGACAGGATGAACAGAAATCAAAAAGACAAGACATGGGTATATTACAGAAACGTATTACTCTACATACATACTGCATGATACAATGTCTCAGGTCCTTCTCTGTTGTTTCGTTAACATGTTTATCACGCAGTATCATAGCACTTCGGGTAACCGAAGACAGAGTGAGCAAGTACTCCGATGTAAGGACCTGTAATTTCCGTCCTAACAGAACTACGAAATGTGTCCTGTTGCTCAATTCCCCACTTTTCCCCAAAAGTATTCAATCAGACATGACACGTCAGGGGTGTGATGCTTCTATAGGTCTGAATCAGCACATGGTGTAGTGACTAGCTGCTGTGGCATTTCCTCGCCTCTCATCAGGAGTGAGCAGCTGATAAACAGTGGACTGCTGCCTCATCAGCGCCAGCTCAAGGTCCATCATCTGAGTCCGGAAAACATTCAGGTTCCTCCGCCGCCTCTGCAGCTCCTACGGCAAGGAAGAGATCACAATGAGAGGTTATACACAAAATGACTAATAACCTTCCTGTGAAACGAAAGTAAATAACAAAAAGAGAGAGACTGCATGTACAATAGAGCCTAAACGCAATGCCTTTTAAAACTTTTGAATAAACAGTACAAACACCTTTCAAGCGGTCATAATTCTGACCTAAAAAGAGTCTGAGCTTTTGAGTCACCGGTGGACAGGGTTTACTCAGCAAGAGCATTTGGTTGAATTTACATCTTTCCATGGGTGAAAATACATGCTTAAATAAAGAGTAGACTAATTCTACCCCAAGCCACGGCCTATACAGCCATGGCAAATGTATTCAAAACAGATGTAACTGAATAGGAGGTACAGACATGCATGCGAATGTCATCCGAGCAAAACGATGCCGTTTAAAATGCACCAAGGCCATGCATTGTATTTTTTGTGTTTGTTTGTTTTTCAAATACGTTTCTACAAACTAAATTAGAACAGCCGGGAACAGAATAGAAATGAACAAAACAGGACATAATACGACAGAGGAGGAAGAACGGGATAGAACCTAAAAGTACAAAGTAAAATATAAAAGAACATAACGGAACAGAACATAATAGAATAGAAGAAAGCAGAATAGAACAGAAAAGAAAGGATAAAATAACACGGAACAAAATGAAATGAAGCACAATGGATCCAAACAAAATAGAATGCAAACAGAACATAATGGGATAGGATAGGATAGAACAGAACGAAACAAAATGCGACAACACGGAACCAAACTGAATGGAATAACACGGAAACGAACGGAAGAGAACAGAACAAAATAAAATGAAACAGAAAAAAAATCCCCAAAAAGAACAGAATGAAATAAAACGTAATAGAATAGAACAAAATAAAAACGAACAAAGTCCAGGTGCTCCCCGAGTTACGATTTTTCGGACTTACAATGACCATTGCTACGCGCTAAAAATCGTTAAATATTTAGAAAATATTTAAGATTCGTGGGCAGACATTGCTGGCAGGCCAGTGTAACAGTGTATGACGTACGATACGTTTGGACGACAACAGGAAGTACGCAGAGGACACCCGGATGTACGCATCACTCTCTCCCGCAACTCACGGAGTTACCTTGTGTATCGGTGTACTGTACAGTGCATTACCGAGTGGTTTTTTGTGTGCTTCAAGAGCAAATTTTAATTCAAAAGCATGTCTTCTAAACACCCCAGCATGTCTCCTAGAGGAAAAGACTCCTGGGTAGGCTATGTTAAACTAGGCTAAGATGCCTAAGCTAGGCTAAGCAGTGGCCTACGACATTCGACATATGACATTTTCCACTTACGATGGGTACAGTGGAACGCACAAAGAGGATTACCTGTAGCACCAAACAATAGAATAGAAAACATTACAGTACAACAGAATAGAATGACTTTAATAGAAACTTTGCTTCTCCAGGATCACGCGACATACACAGCACAATACTGGAAGACGGCATGGAGTACTACGTACATGCAAAACGCAAGAATAGTACTGGGCACGAAGACTAAAATGTATAAAATATAATATTTTAAAGCCAGGTAGTGTATTAACAAACTGCAAAGTATGAAAGAAAATATGAAAATAAGTTCCTTTTTTTATTTTTATAAAAATGAAAGCAAAACATTTGAATACTGAAGAGGAGGGAAACTCTTTATATAAAAATGCTAGCATTTTAATAAATTGAAAAAATTAAATGTGCACATCTGCCTACATAAAAACTGTACTCTACTTCAGCGTAGACTGTACTAAACTGTACTCTACTGTAAAGATGTTCATTCTTAAAAAGTTCTACAAAGATACATGAAATACCACAGAAAAGTGTATTGTGACAATTTATTGCATACTGGTCTAGCCAGACTGCTATACATCACCAAACCCTATGCAAGACCATCAGTACACAACATCTGCAGAGGAGGACATATTAGGTATAATGTGCAAATGCTATCGAACACGAACAATATCAGATTGTAAAATGCACAAAATGTCATGCTTGAGATCAAACGGAAGTTTCCAGATCAGTTACTATAGCAGCACAATTCGCAAACTACTAAGACAGGTTTGCCTATATAAACCAAACATGAAAGAAACGAAAGCAATTAAAGATCATCAATACCTCATAGAGTGGTTGGACGGCCTGGTGTGGACTCTGTACCCTTGAGGGTGTGCCATCACGTTGCTCGGAAGCACTCTACCAAACAATCATTAAAAAAAAAAAGAACACGAGATTAGCTAGATGTCACGCACACATGAAACAGGTCTGAACTGCACACAAAGATATGCTGAGTCAGCCTTGCTGTTTGCTTTTAGGGAGACGGTGACGACCAGGAAACCAGAAACTTCCTTAGTTGGGGCTGCTGGAGAAATAACACAGCTAATCAAGGTCCGCTAATCTAAAGTCAATAGTGCTCCATGCAACAAGTCTCAGAGCTGACATAGATGACGTTATTAGCTGTTGGTCTGGTTAAGAATATACCTTTGGAAAAGAGTTCATCTGAAAATCAAATGCTGCCAACCGTACATGAAAGATAGGTAAACAAAATCCGTTTTGCTAAATGGTTCCGCTTTTAGCTTTTCACGGAGCACTCCTGTTTTCGTTATCCGTCAAAATTCTCACCTGGCCAAAACTCTGGACGGTGCCTCTAATTTCATGCAGGACTCGACGCAGCTGCATTTCCGTACTGCCCATAGTTGGAGGAGGAGTTGGCGTGTCGGACCGGAATGAGGCAGACAGTGGGGAAAATGGGGCTGGAGAAGTGTGGAATGGGGAGTTACAGTGGTGTCCATAGGGCATGGTGGGGTTATAAGGTGTGTTACCACAGGGCAGGCTACAGGGGGCACTGCAGGAGTGGGTAAGAGGCACTTGAGGGTTGTAGGGATTCGCATGCAGGTGCAGGTTGAATGAGGATCCGTAAGGATTAGTTAAAGGTGGCGACTGGAAGGGTACTGAAGGATTGTAGGGCAAGCTTTGTGGGTGGGTATAAGCCATATTTTGTTGGGGAAAAGGTGAACCAGGAGGTGGTGTATATACAGGGTGAGGACATGGGGAGTTCTGTGGCTGAGGATACTGGGAATACAAGCCACTTTGTGTGTAAGGGCAGGGGCTGCTGACTGGGGTATAACTGCGATTAGGGGAGGTAACAGGTTTCTGGTAAGGGGAGCTGACTGCTCCACGGAATTGAGGAATTTCTTGCTGGATGTGACGTGGAATTGCAGGATGTGGTATCCTTGTGTGTTGGGTCAGATCAGGGACACTGTTTGTGCTCCAAACAGGAGCTTCTGCCATACGTCGCAAGGGCCAATCGGCAGGGATGCTGTACAGTGAGCTAGCTGACCGAGTCAAATGCTGACGCACATTCATGGGGTACGGAGGCCCTCCTGAGCTGTCTAGCTCCGTGTTTAGATTTAAGCTGGCCGAGCCCCCATCAACAAAATCAGACGGGTATCTGGACTGAGGTTTGTCGTCTTCTTCCGTTGGAGTAGCTGTATCCTCCTCTAGTTCCTCCTCATAGCAATAGCTGTAGCTTGGGGGAGTGCATTGTCGGACTGTGCCCTGACCCAGTTGAATATGCACAGATGACACCACTCGGGTTGGGCTCAGCAGTGAGGATGGGAGGGAGCTGGACCTTTGTAAAGGGTTCCTCACCTGCTCATCCAGATTCCTCAACAGCTCGCTTGAGCGAATCCAAACTCGGCCCCTCTGATCCTCGCACGAGATTGTCCGTTGCTGGGACCGAAGCAGGGCACCATAGGTCCTACCTGAGGTGCTATGGTTCTCCTTTTCACAAGCTTTGGACTCAGGAACAGGATCCCAACTTTGCCCTGGAGTTGGAACAGTTCCTAACACTGGTTCTAATGGAGTGGAAGAGCTTGATGTTGATGATGGATTTCTCTCTGTTGAGCTCTCAGCCCCCATGATCTTATCTTGTTCATCCACAGTGGTCGTCTCTGCACCTGCATTAGGTACGTTTGGTACTGAAGCCAGATCTGTAGAGGACACTGCATCTGCTGACTCTACAGTTGAAAGTGATTCTGTGCTAGAGCTCGTTTCAATTACAGAACTCCTCGGTCCATCATGAATTTCCGTCTCAGACCCAGCAGTCTCCAGAGTCTCTGGCATCGTCTCGTCCTCGACACGGTCTTTTAGCAACTGTTGCCTCACATGTTCAGGGACTTCCTCAGATCCAATCGGACCAAGAAGCCCCATACCAGTTTGCACGAGTAGCTCCTCGTCCCTAAACAGTCTTTCAAAGGCTGGGTGTCCCAGAGACACGGGTGTTCCAGGTTCAACTGCATGAGATGTCACAGTTGTTTCACTGTCACAGCTATCTGAGCTCTCCTGGACCTGATGAAGAAATTTAATGCTTTAGTATTCATATTTTTTTTTTAGTACAATGCACTCAATGTACAGGGCTTATGGAATGTTGCAATAAAAATTCACCTAGACAAAGAGTGATCTGTCATGCATAAATTTAGCGTTTAGCTACCCAACAGAGCAGCTGTAAGTGTTAAATCCATGTGACAAGCAAAATTAACACAATAAGACGGCTTGTTTAAAGCCTTAACAGAATAGTAACAATGTTCACTATTTTGGACTATATAATTATTTTCACCCATTTGTTTAATTAACATTTTACATAACTGTTTTGATTTAAAAAATGTTTTTAATTGTATATCATATATATGTCATGGGGACGAAAAAAGATGCCGGGAAGTTTTGCTTTCAGTTATCAGCTGGAAAATAGGTCTGAGGGCTGCAGTGAGGAGGAGTGGCTTATGATTTGCAGTACAGTACTGGGGTTGGAAGTCTTTGGACTACAGCCTGCTCCAAACTGTTTGATGAACACACACCTTCAGAAAATTACTTGAGCCTTCTGTTGTGGGATCCTCGGCAAAGCCACTGCTGTCTGACTGTTGACTGGCTGTCCGTAGGAAAGGCTCTGGAAGCAAAATGGACAAGCGGAAGGTAAGACAGTGAAGACAGAGTCTGTTTTGAGTTTGCTAACAAATTTGTGGTACATGCATTACATGGAAAAGCCCAAATGGAAGCCAGTGGGTCTAGGGGATGTAGGTTCTAGGTCTTAAGAGACAACGGACTAAATATAACCATAGTAACAATAAGAGTGACTGTGCAATCAAGCCAGTGCAGAGGAAATAGGGTCGCGACATAGCGACAGGACCTGAATTTGGGTCGCACCCAAAAAAGTTTAAGAACCACTGGATTAATAGGTAGCTAACAGGAGAAGTACAGTTCCAATTTTCTGGTGCCAAAAATTACAGTACGTTTTGCACAAGGAAAAATCCAGTACATCTCATCAGAAATCTACCACAAGAGGACAGTCAGGATATGCTGCTCAAGTACATTCCTAACTCTTATGAATCTGCTTGGTTTGCCTTTAGGGATGGGTACTAAACTATGTGCAGATTAGTATAATGATCCCTCTCTTTGTGAAAAAGATGCCCGTTTTAGGAAGAAGTCCCACTGATTTAATTGAGGCCTGCTGAATATTTAGGAGCAATGTTCTTAGCCACCAGTTTGGACTAATTCAAATCATCACCACCAACAGAATCTGTCTTTCAAAAGAGTGTTTTGGAATCCAATAGCTAATGTAAAACGTCTGCTTCAAGTGCATAATATTTGTTATTCAGATGGCTGAACTAAACCTTTAAGCCCCACAGCAATGATTACTGAAGCCAGATGTTCCAAGCTCTGCTTCTTCAGGAGTCTGTCCTGAAGTCTAAATGTTTCAGGATTTCTTGCAATAAACTGAAAATAACAATAATTAAAAAAAAACAAAAAACTTAACCACAACTCCAAAGGCCAAAAAGAATCTCTTATTAAGCTAGTGTTTAATCCTACATAAACGCAATGGTATTATAAATTGTAATAATGATATTCATAAATGGTTTTGTAAACCTCCAAATATCAATATAAATTTATAGGGTCTTTACTACATTCATGAACCACTGGATACACTGCCAAAGAACATGCTCTAAACTTAAAGCATCTCGCTACTACAACGAAAAGGAAGGTGGGGCTGAAACAACAAGAAAACCGTCGTAATTGCCGTTACAAATGACAAATTTTAATCTGTCGAACGGGAAACAAAACCCATAAAGTGAGACAAACTATGAAATGAATGATTTGTAAATGTCAAATTGAGAACCGTACATCATCATGTTATGAACTTTTGGTGCTGCATTCAGGGACTTAACAACAGAATATTTAACAAACAGTGTTTACTGTGCAGTGCAGAGGGGCTAAAAGAACAGAACTGGGTAACGCAACAAAAACAATCATTAAGAGCTTGAATATATCGCGACAGCAAGACTCACCACTGCCCTCTCTGGACAAACAGTGAGACCCAGAAACCGCCTCATCCTCGTTACTCTGTAACTGAAGTAAAGAACTTTGTTACTAAGATCTATATGCTGCAAAGAACAACAGATGCACGCATAATTAAACACAAAAGGACAAAAGGATCAACAATGATTTGGTACAACTGCTCCAACAAGAGCTACCACTAATCTTCTGACATTTCCAGCAGTGTGGTTCCTGAACACTCATTAATTGGAGCTTTCAAAGGTCACAAAATTAAAATTACAGCTCAAAAAGGAGAACAAAATAACAAAAGCAGGGACAAGCGAGGGTTCATATGTAAAGTTCTGACAGGAAACATTACCTCTTCCATTTCAAAGGAGTCTCGTGGCTGGGTGAGGAGATGCGCCATGTGAGGATTGGGCAGGAAGGAGCAGGGCTCTTTATCTGGATGGGAAGAGGAGGAGACTATCTTCTGCTTTTCTGGAATCCGACTTGATTCGGATTCAGCGATTTCTCCATTGCTCTGCTCTTTCGCCAAGACTGGGGCTTCTGAAACATCTGGCATCGCCTTGGGTTTTTCAGTAACGCTTGGAGACAATTGTTCTCCATTAACAAGTTTGGTGTTTCCTGTCTCCAAGTCACAAGCATCAATGCCAGACTGAGTAGACTCCTCAGTTACTGTTGCCAAAGATGAGTCTTTCCTTCTGAAAATCTTCTGCTTGTGCTCAGCATCTGAAGGAGTCTCACAAACACTGTCCTTTGTCCCCTCAGGGCCAGAGTCCATGGATTTTGTGGGTGGCGTCGACATCATCTCTGCTAAGGCCAAGAGGTTTGGCCGGGTGATGTTCTTCTTCAAGATCTTGACTGCGTTAAGGGTGGTGGTACTCCTCCGGAGTGGGGGAGGCTCCTTAGGCTCCGACTCCTTTGGGCAGATCTTCTGAACTGGACGACCCGAGACCTGGGAGTAGATCTCCGAGAAGACGTTGGCCACGGTGGCCAAAACCTCAGTTTGCCGAAAACGACCTGTGAAGAAGGAAGCAGGCATTGAGCTTTGAGCATGTCCAAAAGCATTTGAATTGATGTTTGCGAATCAGCTGCGAATGCTCCACTGTGCTACTCATTTCCTGCTGAATTTGCAGAAGTTTCAGCAAGAAGCAAATGCAAGCCTATGCACACGTTCAACTAATCAAACATTTAAGTTAACATGAGCAAACACACATTTTATTTGAATTGTACATGTTTCCGGAAGATACCGAATAAATGGCCTGAGCTGTCAAGTAAAGGAATAAGCAAGCAGCTATCTCTGCCTGTACAGCCGTTTTCCTGCATAAAAGACTCTGTGACTAAGCGTTCAAGCACGACTCGGAGGAAAACCAGCCAAGAGCAGACAGCGCAGGACTGAGAACTACTGGCTTCTTGATCAGCAGAAATGACAACTGCGATCAATCCTTCTTCACCCCCTACGTATTCTGAAATGGAGAGACAGATGTTATGCAAAGACAACAAGGCATTGGGGGGAAAACTGCAGCTCATTTCAGCAGCAACTTTTTCATCTTCTCCTGTAACATTAACAGAATCGCAGGCTTAACATTGCTTCCAGACAGCATAACCTCAGTGCAACCCAAACACTTGCGCTTGACAGATTTTTAAGTCATGACTTTCTTCAGTATTTGCAGTAAGATTGACCGATTTCAATAAACACATGCAGTTAAACTTGCACCCCCACAACAGTACATTGTACAAATGCTATCAACCAAATGAGACCCGATTCTAAAACCTCTGTAACGATAACAAATGAAAAGCCTCGCTCTGGTCTAGATCCTTCCTGATCCCATGTGCTTGCTTTCTAATGCTCCAAGCCAAGAGGTATGCAAATGTAAGCCAGCAAACAGCCTGCCATTGTGGTAGCAAATGGGCATAGAAGCAACCCGAACAGCTCTCAGGAATGATTCATAAAAGGCTGATGTGTCTGCTAACCAATTTTTGCTTTCAACACCATCATAAAACACAATGATGCCAATGTGGGCTGCTTTCAATCATTAGAGATGGTTTTGCAACGCTGCGTTTTCAGGTTTCCTATGAATACAGCAGCAGGGCAAATATGGAGCTCTTACACACGCTTGCAAATAACATCTGAAACAAATATCGAAAAAAAAAAAAATGCACAAACGTCTCTCTTTGGTGTTCAAATTAACCACGGTGTTAATCATCAGACCTGGATCAGTCATCAATTATGGCTGAAGAGGAGGACAAAACGTCCAATGAATACCTTGACCTGTAATAAAAGAAATTCCTCAGGCTCTCCAAGAGCAAATCTTTGACAATACCACTGGCTGTGAAAGAAGCCCTAACTCTCTTTTCCAAAGAGCTGTGGTCACATCTGCCAAAGACACTAGCAAAGGATCTTTGAGCACCAGCCAAGAACCCTAGCCAACGTACAGTTGGAGTCTATACAAACACAGTCCCACAAACTAATAAAATGATTGATACTCCTAACAAGTTGGCCAGGATGGGGTCTCTGAAAACAACACTTCTAAGATTACCTTTAGTTGGCTGTACCATTGAGATTGATGTTGTACCCAGTTTTCTTTTAATTTATTCTTGCCAATTCCCACCACAGTATGGATGCCTCCCGCATGTCATGCATGCTGGAACAGGTTTGGGCCTTTTAGTTCCAGTAAATGGGAATGCTATGGCATATAAAGTTGGACTAGAGAATTGTGTGCATCAAACTTGGTGGCAACAGTTTGGGGGAGAACTTATGGGGATGGGGGCCATGGTCAGGGGGGTCAGGAGTAAAAATTCTTTTGGTCATATGTACTTTTTTTTTTTTTTTTTCCCCTCAAGATGAGTGAAGCCACTGAATATTTTTTTTGTTTTTATATACCATTTGGTCTACATCAAACAGCGGCTAAACGCAGTTGGAGGTCAAAGATAACATGGCTATTCAGTTTAGATGCTACATTTGGCTAGCATGACACTACGTGGGATGAAAAATAAGTCCATCCCTTCCGAACAAGGAACTCGGCCAATTGCATTCTCCGTGACTTATAGCCCTGCATGACTATGGCATTGCCCAGATTCAAACCTATAACAAGGTGAAGCCCAACACATTTGCATCATTAGAAAGTTCCTTACTTGAATTTCTTTCCAGATACCTTTCGTACTACTTTTCTAGACAAACAGAATTCCTTAGTCATATCAAAAATTCCTCAAAGACACCAGGTTATAGGCTTCTCTCATCTATACTACAACCCATCAAGACTGACAAGCATTCTGAACAAACTCGAACCTCCAGATGTAGAAACCTTCCTATGGTTGTTCTTCAGGGAGCCACAAGACAGTACATGTTTGACTGTATCTTCCAATACTGTGACCCAAGCCAAATGTACCACATCCAGGTCCATCTTGCACCTACATTCAACACACAATGATTCATCTAGCCATGAACAAACTTACACGCCAGTTGTTTTAAACCTTACAAACTGTACAGACCTTCACTTCCACCAGTGAAGCATATATACCACGTCAGCGCCATCGCAGTGCCGAGAATTAACCCACCACCCAAGCAATAACTGCGCTGTAATCTTAAGATGGTCCATTTCCTATGATGGATTGGTTACAGAGATGCTGATACATTGTAAACAGCAAGCGATGGGCTACAATCTATTTACAGCACACCTAGAGAGTGATCTATATGCTAGGATATTCCTGATATCTATACACGTCTCATAAAATGACCTGTTTTATAACGCTTATCATCAGGTAGATATGTATGGTATACATGACCTTGACTTGCTTGTGTACCTGAGCCCTGTGCTTGTTATCTCTTAAAGTTAATAAAATACACAGAGCATAAGGGAGAACGAGAGATTACCCACTTACTGAATTTTCAAAAACAGGAAATTTATAATAATAAATAAATAAATAAATAAATAAATGCACTCATCACCCAGTTCTCACACTATTCCTAAGAAACTGAGTACAGTGCCAACAGGGCCATCAAATAAACATCATGAAAGGTCTTGATTAACTTGTTATGCCAGAATCACACAACCAGGCCACAAGCAGTTATCATTTGAGAAAGCATTTCCTCAGAATTTACCAGCTTACTGCTGTTTATTAAACCCAGATAACCAAGAAGAAATCTTCCATTTGTTTGGTTTAAAAAAAACCCCCAAAACTCTTACCATATGAAGAACAGGTGTTTAAAAGGGAGATGAACCATGTGACAAAGCAGATGTGTCTACCTTAAACATGAAGCTCTCTCGCCTTCTCACCACACAGTAACAAGTTCATCACAGATCTTTGAGCTAGTATGAAGCATCGAACAAACGAGGCTCTTACTGGTGAGCGCATAGTTGGGGTTTTCCAGCTCCATGCGCCGCATCTGTGCTCCCAGGTACACTTTGATATCGATGCCCTTGGCACTGGACGATGTGTTGAAGAAGCGGGACGGGATTTTAGAAGCGATGTCCGGCTCTTCACGACCGAACCCCAGGTTGTAGAGGATTTCCTCCGGGTCTTCTTCATATAGGTCCAACAGCTCTGAGACACTGGTGGATATTAAAGCTTACAATGTTATAAGGTTAAGAGCTTTTTATTTATGATCACAATTTTGGTGGTAAACCATTCACCCTATTGCTGGGAGTTCAAATCCCAACTATACTATCGCCATAAGGGGGTTTTGCAAAGCAATATCTAGTCCTGTTCTCTGGGTGGAAGATCCTATTTTGGGCACCTGTGAGTCCAGCTGTACACAAAAGAGCAGTTGGAGTCTCCTCCAGGTGTGTTTAGTTGTCCTATGATCAGCAGTTTGAAAGTATGTGGCTGCTGACTTCCCAAATTGGAAGAAAAATGAGCGCATTGTGCAATGAAAAAAAATAAATAAATAGTGGGTGGGAATTGACGTTGATTAAAATTTGGAGAAAATGAGGCGCAAAAAAAAATAAATAAAAAATAAGGACAAGGTCCAAATGGCAAGTAAACCGTAAGAGCAATCATTGTGGAGCGTTTGGTTGCAGTACCTGGATACGGTGCCGCTGCTCTTTCCCGAGCCGGTGGAGTTCATACTCCGACCCTTCTGTCTGAACTGACTCCTCTTCTCCATTGCTTGCATGTCATATTTACTGTGTGTGGGTGTGAGAGAGAGAGAGAGAGAGAGAGAGAGAGAGAGAGAGATGAAAAAGAGAACAGAGAAACACTTCTGTGCAATGACAGTTCGATGAAGTGTGGCTTGTTACTGGGAAGTGACCGAGCCAAACTAGCAGGGGTGTGGCCTCTCTATTAAGAAACCATGACATGACATGATAACACACTTTTCTTTGATAATGGGACATGCTTCTAAATAAAGCAGGCTGTACGTTTCCTCCTGATAATATTTGGATGGAAGTGGGGGGGGGGGGGGGGGGGTGTTAAACCTGACAAAGTTCTAAAGAAAGATGTCCAATGATGACCAAAGTAAAACTGCACTTGGACTGAAGATTACAAAAAAGAACCACGAGGCTGTATTCATTTCCAATAAATAATTGCAGTAGCCAAAACAATGTCAACTGTGATTTATACACATCACATGAGGTTACTTTTGGGCAAAAGTCAGAAGAAAACCGAGATGATGGGCATCACGCTTCATTCACAATTTGCGTACCAAAAATTATGAAACGGAAACTCGACACAGAAAGGAAACTGCTAGAAAAGAGAAGCTGGTGGATCTTAGAAATACCACCCCTTAGGACTGGTCCAAGGTTTGGAGCCAATCCTTTCGAAATTGGTTGATTTTTTTTTTTCTTCATGTGTGGCCCTAAATACTCTGTCATACTTATGTCATAATGCGGCCTAAAAAGAAATATTCTTCAAAGCGAGCTCGAGGTAGTAAGAATATTCTTCTGCAGCCCATGAGCATGGTTCAATTTTGTTAGGGCATAAAGCACTACTGCATTTGTAGCCTGCCATTCTGTGGGTTTTGCGTGATTCTATGCTGTCCTTGCAATCGAAGGATTTTTTTTTTTTTTTGGTTTTTCTTTTGGAGGAAATTTCCAACACTACCACCAGTTAAAGTTCATGGTACTTGGTCACAGTGGCAGTAAATCTGGCAGCGGTGACGTACCACACAGTTTAAGACCTCAGGAACAAAAATAAATAAATAAGTAAATAAGTAAGTAAGTAAGTAAGTAAGTAAATAAATAACATAACATAAAATCTTTGCAATGTGTAATTTTATTCTGTGAGCGTAAAGTCAGGCTGAAACACATACACAGTCCTAATAAATAAATAAATAAATAAATAACCATCCATAAAAATGGATGAACAGGTCCAACATGTGACTGGATGTGAAGGATTGTCAATGACAAACGTGTGAAGGATTAAAAAATAAAAAAAAATGGGGTAGATGGTAATCCTTCAGGAGGGTTTACTTACCTGGGGTCAGGTTTGGCACTGCTGTTATGGAGTAGATGGGCTACAGAGAACGAGACAGAAAGAGACCAAGAAAGATTCAGTCAGTCGATATAATATCCAACCACATCGCCACGTACAGCAACACAATGACGACACTAACACACAAAAATACACCAATCCAGTACTATTAAACAGTATTATACACCGCCCATATACATAATCCACCCATTATATTCCATCGGCCCCCTTTCGTGTCATTCCTCTGACTCTTTACAGAAACTCCTAAATGTCCTTCCACGTGTGCTAGCAACACAGCACCAATTTACATTGCAAATCATGTAAGGCCTGGGAGCAGAAAGTGACAAGTTTTTCCCACACCTGTTGTCACAGTTAGACACACTGCTACATATCGGTTCGTCTACATCTGTTCTCTCCTTTCCACCCGTCTAACGACAGATCAGCGCGTCATCCTCCGTTACGGCTTTAAAGTCGCCTGACCAACCAGAGTGTAGCATTAGAGCCAAGGGGGCGGAGCTTTGTCCTCATAAACCGCATGGCTGATTGTCTATACTAGCGTCCTGGCAGCTTTGTGTCTGCCTATCGTGTTTCTTTTCTTTGCAAAATTGTCCAATGATGAAGTGTTTTGGGGGTGGGGTGGGGGGGTAAAGTAGTGGAAATACAAGGAAAAACACCACTAAGGTCCATAAAAGTGCTCCCCAAGTACTGTACACATGACAAGCA
>JAQMCW010000034.1:22473074-22483394 GCA_030068335.1 Chrysichthys cranchii
GCTGGCGTAGGTGGACGGTGGCGGAGGGATATGGTGGCGCTTCATGTTTCTTTCTTTGTTTCAACTGTTATACGCTTCGGCTTCTTACTCTCAACAAAAAAATGTGTTGAACACGTTCACACCACGAGTGCTTGACCAGAACTTAAGGTTTGCGCCGTGAAGTGTGGGTTGGTTGCCTGTACGTCAGTCGAGGATTTGTTCATTGGTCGGTACAAAAACTGTTCTGGAATTTAGCTCGTTTGAAAACTGTTTGCAGCTTGTGATGATTTAAAATTTAAATAATTTAAATTTAAAATTAAAAAAAAAAAAAAAAAGTTAGAAAAAAATATTTCATGCTATGTGTGATTTGCAACACGATTGATGACAATATCCATATCATCATCTTGCCCTAATCACAATGTATTTTATTATCTTCTGAGCTCTTATAGCAGGTGTTCTCAACCTTTCTGGCCAGTGACCACATATTAAAGGCTAAAAACCTTTAAAAAAACAAAAATAGCACAGATCTTTTATCTAGCCAGAAAACAACACACAACGTAAAAAAATACTTGTTTTTAGTTTAAATAGCTGCTTGGTGCCAGTGCTAAAGTCAACATACAGTATGGTATAAAAGCCATTTTGCTTGCCATGATGGCATGTTGGACATAGCGTTATGCTGGGCTACTTAAAAACACACCTAAGACGATCTCCAAATTGAATTAAGACTCGTCAAATGATGATAGTACTAATAAGACAGTTTTAAAGAGTATCAAAAATTACACTATAACTTGCATATTATATTCAGACACCTCCATTATTAATGATGGTTTGTAAAAATTATGCACAGACAACAGTCTGTTTGGCTGGTCACTTGAACTGAACATGTTTAATCCAAACCTCAGTAACTCAGAAACAAGTAGTTGTAAAAGTAATGCGCTCTGTGGGTGGGTGGTTCAAGAATGAGGAGTCTCATGGCTCCAATAAACAGCCCAAATATTACCGAACACCTTTAAATAAAGAGCCTAATGCTGAGGGTTGTGTGGAACTTACGTTATGGGTAAAAACGTGTTTGGCTGAGAAGGAAAAAAAAAAGTTGCTTTGGAAGAGATAGCACTTTAGCCCGCGGTTTCACAAGGAACTTATGTTTCCTACCTCGTTATGCTACCATTACGAGGAAGGAATTTAATAGTGGAAAATATTTATTTGGTCAACAAAGTGGTTTAAAAAAAAAAAAAAAAAAAAAAAAACATCATGAAACGCATTCTATCTATGGCAGAGGATCTCCGACTTTTTGCAACCCCTGACCCCTTTAGTTCACACAAAGCGCCAAATAATTATTTCATTCAAGAAAACCCAACTAACCACAACAGGCTCATTATTTCAAGATGTACAGTAATAGTTTAGGTTTGGTTCGGGTCATGCCGCTCGTTATTCTTGGCGATACCGATCGTGACACTGGATCGGATGGAAGATGAAATTACACACAGGCTGCATCCATTCAATTCAAGTAGCTGTTCATTCAGACCAATAACTATAAGAACTCAATAACAGATATAACAACTAACAATCGTGAGTTGAGATTTCCACTAATGTAAAAGAATAGGAATAAGAATACGAAGGAGAAGAAGAAGAAAATCATGGACACACTGACTTTGCGTCGCACTTCCAATCCTGAGAGCCACTGACGCCTGGAATCGTTTTCAACTTTTCCGGCCTCGTTACTGTCGAGAGTGAAGGCAACGGCTACAGTCCCAGCTCGATGATATCTGATACCAGGCAATCCAGGCTCCAAGATTTCCCTGACATTTTGTATGAAATGTTACGGTTTACTGAATCGGTCAGGAGACTCGTCAACCCACATTCCAGCTGAGCAGTTAACCTTTCTCTAAAACCAACCCACGAAAAAAATGTAAAGGTCAGAAGCGACCATGTAAGCCAATCGCTCCACCATCGGGAGATGGCGATGATCGGAGTTTAAATCTTGATGGCGTCTTGTCTTCAAGTGGAGACATTTTGCTATAGGGGAGGCTTTGCTAGCAACTGAACACAGGCTCATTATAATAATGAATAAAATCTGGCGCCATTACGGTTATTTGGCTTTAAGCCAGTACTTCTTGTTATAACTTAACTGATCTGGCAGATGCGGTGATCCTACCTTTTTTCAACCCAGTTTTGATCCTGAAGTCTTTGTATTGTATTTGTACTAGGGGCAGTGGTAGCTCAGGGGTTAAGATGTGGGACTACCGATCGGAAGGGCAGGAGTTCAAATCCAAGCACCGCCAAGCTGCCCCTGCTGGCCCCTTGAGCAAAGCCCTTAACCCTCAACTGCTCAGTTATAGTATAATATTAAAGTATAAATGAGATAAAGGTAAGTCGCTCTGGATAAGGGCATCTGCCAAATGATGGTAATGTAATGTATTCTTTAAGCACAAGCACGCTGCCTAAAATGTTCTTTGTCTTGACGTCAGGAACACGTTTAAACATCCAGTCCCACTGTTCAGTATTTATACCGTCTGCTTCACTCAAATAACAACTACATACAACTGACTGAATTATTTCAGCGGCGACGAACCTCTCTCGATGTGAAATGTAATATCAGACAGCTGCCATCATGTATCATGATGCAACGTTAACGAAGCCATTACAACCTAATTATGCTCTCATTGTTACTTTTGCCCTTCTTACTTTCCTTTTTCCGACTTTGTTCCTTCCATTCTTGAGAAAAAG
This sequence comes from Chrysichthys cranchii, assembly GCA_030068335.1. Lineage (NCBI taxonomy): Eukaryota > Metazoa > Chordata > Actinopteri > Siluriformes > Claroteidae > Chrysichthys > Chrysichthys cranchii. Next base: position 22,475,781 of record JAQMCW010000034.1, read on the forward strand.
TCAGGAGGAGACTTAGTGCAGTGCTCCGACCTGTTCAGGGCTTTGCACAAAATAACACTAACAGGACAAATACTGTAATAGATTACACCCGTGAAGGCGGTACGAACAGTCGGGACAATAGAAATGCATGCTCTAATATCCTGAAGTTGATGTAATGGTTCATTGTGTACAGATATGATTTAGGAGGCAAGGCTCATACAGGGGAGGAAAAAATATCCTGGAAAATATGGTGTTTAGGAAAACAACAAACAAACAAAAAACAGGTAGTGATCTACAGTTTACATTCATTTACGCAACATGTAATCGGTCATGCTATCGTTTTAGCGTAACGAGGAGCATGAACGCACTTTACAAATATGAACACACGTGCACCTTTCATAAGACATTCATTACAGGAGACAGTTATTGCTTGCGGTAACCCTAATCTCAGCAACCAGAAAGATTAAAAAAAAAAAAAAAAAAAAAGGAGCGAAAAGACAGAGAGAAAGAAAAAACAAACACCACAACTAGGGATGTGTGATAACAGAAAAACATTGATCGTTTTACATGACGCTCCATCATTTTTTTTTTGTTTGCGAATCACACTCTTCGCAGGAATATTTTTGCCATTTAGACGGATTTTTGGCCGTACGCCCGCCGAATCACACATCAGCCCATGCTTTATAAAGAAACCGATCTCATTATTAGCGTTAGTATTTTGGATCAGTACATTTCGTTTTGGTGACTAGCCTTTTAAAAAGCACTAGATGGCTAATGCGAACGATTATACCACTGTCACCATCAACAACCTTATCAAAATATGCACTTACACCAGATTTATATTTATTATTTAACACTTCTCTGATATTACCGATCATCTGAAAATGCCACATTCCTGATTTTTTTTTTTTTTACAAAACAACACAGCTTTGTTTATTTATTTATTCTTGGAATTCACAGACAAATGGGCTATATCATGATATACATCTTTAACCAAATATGAAATTACCAATATCGGGATATGAGTTTGCTCATGTCACACAATGGCAGATAAACAATTCTGCTCACCTTTGGTCGGACTGTTGGACTGTTCATCTAGAGAAGCTCCGAGAGGAGTCCTAAAGTATTCATGCGTGCACACACACACACACACACACACACACAGAGAGAGAGAGAGAGAGAGAGGGAGAGAAAGAGAGAAAACACACGTGTCACCTTACTGTGTCATGCTCATGGGATATTACACTTAAACTGAAAATAAAACAATCATGAAGGTGAAGCTTCTGTCAGCTGCAAAAATATTTAGACAAGGAATTGTGCCATTTTGTTTGCACAAGGCCATGCTTTACTTGTTCTGTACGTTCCACATCAAAAAAGAGGACAAAACTAGGTGCAGACAACAAATAAGTAAAGGTAACTAAGGTTAAGATCATTACAAAAAGAAGAGGAACGCAAGATATGACAAGAAAGCGAATTCCTTAGTTGCATATGTAATATCGAGGTATATTTGCAGCTCAGTGACGCTTTGCTACGTAACAAACAGAACCCTTTTGGCCCTCCACGATCACCTGTAAGAGAGGCTTTAAGGTTAGGGTTTAAGGTATATGTATATGCAAATTCAAAAGTATTTTGATCCTTTTTGTTAGGATGTTGGGAAGTGAAATTTCCGGTCCCGAGTGAAATTCCTTTTGTAGGTTTTATCCAACTTCCCAACACTCGAGAAGCAAAACGAGCACACTAACAGCTCAATGATTTAAACAAATGTCGAGCTTAAAACCCGAATGATCTGTTCACTTAACAACAAAAAAAAGGAAAAAAATAAACCAGTGTGTTGCGTAGACGGTCACTGACTTGCCCTCAGACTTCCTTTATAAGTGAACTCGGATTAAACCGGTTTCTGTCTCTTTTCTTTGTATAAGGAAGTGTGTCAACATTCTTCCTCCTGAAAAGTCGATAAAATTTAACCTTAAAACACACACACACACACACACATTTCCTTATAAATCGCAGTTTATAAGAGGAGAGTTACACCGGCCCAAGCGAACACACCGCATCAGACATGTGTGACTGACCAAGCACACCTTCGCCCACGAGGGATCTGAACTCTCATTGTGCTTCCAGACATTAAACGTCACAATAAAATAAAGACGACCCGATACAACACGTGATCTCCACCAATGCTGAATGCTGTATTTATACTTATGTATCTAGACAGATCATCCTGTACGCATGAGTGCCCCAAAAACAAACAGCTGTTTCACCCCGAGGCGGTCAAACACACAAGACATAAAGTGTAATAAAACAGAGGTATTACAGGGTAATTACAGAACGTCATCAGCAACCTATCATCTCATACCATATACATGCAAATTAGTTTGTGCAAGATTTTAACTTTAAGCGGTTAACTTGGAAATGCTTGGTCTTAAGCAATGAAAGTCACTTCCACAAATGCGCGCACGCACACACACACACACACACACACACACACACACACACACACACACACACACACACACAGTTGTTCAGTATAAACACTTACAAAATGTTGCTTTCGCTCTTGGGCTCCACTTTCATCCAGACACCTGAATGCTCGTGCGGCGTGAGAAACCAGGCAGCGTGCGCACACACACACACACACACACGCACACACACTCAAAGGCTAAAACTAAAGTCTACTCTGTTCACACAGTCGCTCCCGAACCTCGAGACATCAATCAAATTCCTGCAGATCGACAAGACGTCAGCACTACTGGATATCCATAAAACTCCAGAGAAGTGAGACGACCACATGTGTCCACTCTCGTTCTCCCTCTCCCTCCCACTCTCCCTCTCTCTTCCTCAACTGAATGGGGAAGGAGCACTGGTAGCTTGAGAATGTTTTACTGACCGAGTGTGGAGCAAGCACCAACGTGCAAACATCACCCCCCCCCACACACACACACACTCCGAACTGTGTGTTTGTTTCCCAGTCACATGAGAAAAGGTGGAGATTTACGTAATTGCCTCCTCAAGTGGCAGAGAAAAGTGAGAGCTCAAAGGAATAAATAAACCTTGTGTGATCATGAACGTATTTCGAGCTCTCGCTTTCTTTCGGTCACTTGGCACCAGAGCCAATAACTCACCTTTTCACACATGTAATAAAATTGCATTTACACACCCCATAACTTTTTGTTTCACCAAACATATTGTGTTTGGAATAATGACTTGAAAGATGACTAAAGAGAACTTTACGGTACATTTACTCGGTTTTATTGCAGTCATGGTGCAGACACAGACACGGCTTCCATCACCAACTGAAGCCTATAACATCTTACACAGGCTTGTGTGTTGTGTTTTTAGTTTGATTTACGTTAGCATCACATTTCGAACGCGACCGAAATCATTGAAATTTAACGGCAAAATGTCACAACTAATTTTTCATTCAATACCAACGTTAGAAGCACAGTGTAAAAAAAAAAATAAATAAATAAAATGTAAAAAAAAAATATACAAAATATTATTACATTAAGTAGCTTTTGCAGAGAATTAACAACAAAATACAAAAATTATTTTAAAAATCCTGGCAGGTTGGCCTCTGAGCGGCTACCATTAGGAAGAGACAATGCAAATATAATCTGTGATTTCACTGTGTACAATTTTCTCTGTTCATTTCTACAGCCTGAATTCCAGAAAAGTTGGGACGTTCTTTAAATTTGAATAAAATGAAAATTAAAAGACTTTCAAAAAATCACATGAGCCAATATTTTATTCACAACAGAACATAGATAACATAACATAAATGTTCAAACTGAGAAACTGTACACCCCACACACACACACACACACACACACACACACACACACACACACACACACACAGAGACACAGACACACACAGACACACCCACAGACGGACGGACGGACGGACACACACGCGGACGGACACACACGCGGACGGACGGACACACACACACACACGGACGGGGACACACACACGGACGGACGGACGGGCGGACACACGAACGGACGGACGGACACCCACGGACGGACGGACACCCACACACAGATGGACGGAGACACACACACACACAGACGGACGGAGACACACACAGACGGACGGAGACACACACAGACGGACGGAGACACACACAGACGGACGGAGACACACACACACACACACACAGACGGACGGAGACACAGACACACAGACGGACGGAGACACGGAGACACACACAGAGACACACACACACGGACACATTTGTCCCCGTCCAGCTGAACAGATTCTAGCTCCCTTTTAGCGAACAGGAAATCTAAACTTGGACACTTCACAAGAACCACAGAGCCATTCACATTTCTGAAACTGACAGCAAATCAGAGGCCACTGCACCAACCCATCCACAGAGTGTTTTTCCATCCCGAGTCCTCACAGAATCCTTTTGTTTTAACTCGGCGAGTCGTATTCGAGTCACACCACAAACATTAATCCTACTGACAACATTTACATCTGAATGCAGCCGAATGGTGTTGTGTAATCGTTCAGGATCCTACCTGCATTCTCTCAGCCAGCTCGCTATTTTGGTAGGGATCGGACCTAAAAGAAAAGAAAAGGGGGGGAGACACATGTAAAAGAAGTTTACAAAGCAGGCCACAATCCCACGAGTAGCATCCTGTTAAGAGTTCCCACAGCCAAACACATACGCACACGCACACACACACACGATTTGGTTATTGTCACCCGATGTGAACCTGAACCAAGAATTACAGGAACAAAATGCACACAAATTTTACATTCATCCCAAATGTAGTTGCTCGGCCAGGACATCTAATTTTGTTGTGCACCAGGGATACAAGACTAATTTTGCTAATACGTAATGAAAGCTTTATAGCCACCAGTTTAGAATTTCTTGTAAGACGCCTGACTGAATCATCACACAACTGGTCCAAATGTCTTCGTCAAACAAGAACAGATAAAGAGAACGAAAAACGCCAGCAGATTTAGTACCATCAATGCCACAGTGGATTATAATACAGCGCCAGTTTGATTTGGAAGTACCTTTTTTGGCAATTCCACAAAATGTACACAGATCACATATTACTACTATTACTACTAATGATGATGATAATAATAATAATAATAATAATAATAATAATAATAATAATAATAATAATAATTAAAATAAATAAACAATAATAAATAAAACAACAACAACAACAACAACATTAATACTACTACTACTAATAATTAAAATAATAATTAAAATAAATAAACAATAATAAATAAACCAATAATAATAATAATGAGACAAAACCATTCTTTTGAGGCAAAAGTGGAGATAGCTAACATTATTACTTTGTTTTATATTACTTTTAACTTTTATTTTTTTTTATCTATTTTTATGAAGACATGGGAAATTCCGCATCAGCATCTGTTTATACAACCAAAGCAGCACACAAACCAACCAGGAATCAAACTCACTCAGAAGTCAAGTCATTTCCGTGAATGGGAATGGACACGGGGAGTGAAAGACAAATTTGTTCTCGGCTCCTGAAACTTTGCTTTGTGCTGACTTCACAGTATCGAGGTAACCTTAGATGTGTGAATTCACAAGATCTTCTGAACCAAAAGAAACCAAGATCTCTCAGGAACAAAATGGAGGAATAGTGGACATGCCCGAAAACAAATTAGCTACCTACCGTCAACCCTACGTTCTCTTAAAATCTCCATAGCTGCTAGAAGTATTGCACTTGATGTCACACGATCAATAAGTCTACATGCAAAAATAAATAAAGAAATAAAAAGAAAGAAGGAAAAAAGCTGTTGGTGTGGATACGTCCAGTCCTGGGATTTTCCCATTTAATTATTTGAACTGCACTAAAAACTGGTAGCTATAAGCTTTAATTACTTCTTTTGCCTTGAAGCTCCAGGGGAAAAAATAAATATGTCTTGGATAACTAAGTACAGCGGAACCTTGGATTGCAAGTACCTCGGTCTGCGAGTGTTTTGCCAGACGAGCAACAAATTGTAATAAATTTTGACTTGATGAACGAGCGAGGTCTTGCAATACGAGTAGTATGCATACGCTTCATCTGCCGAGCCTCACGTGATCACAACTTCTCTCTCTCACTCACTGCATATACTGTGTGTGTGTGTGTGTGTGTGTGTGTGTGTGTGTGTGTGAGCAAATGGGCCCCAGGGAGATGTATAAAATATGGGGAAACCCGCTTTGATATACGGGTGCTTTCATATATGGGTCTCCAGAACAGAATTATGCTCGCAGTCCAAGGTTCCCCTGTACATCTGAGCTTGGGGGTGAAATAAATTTTAAACTAAAGGTCACAATTGTCTAATTACATCTAAAAACCATTCTCCACTACTACACTCAAAGTTTCCTCTCCAGAAAAGTGGTTGAGCCAGAAACACTGATGTGAAGAGTACAGGAGAAAAGAAGAAGCATCAGGAAAACCAAATGAAGCAACGATCCATTTTAATGGCCTCTTTCTCCAGATCGGACCACAGCCATCCTCTACCAACACCGAGACTGCAGCAGAAACTAACAGAGACAGAGACAAACAGACAGACAGCGAGTAAGATACCCGACTCCGAGGCTGTTCCAGGTTTGTTGTTGTCATTATGCGGTTCTTCTGATTCTGGGGCTGGCCATGAGTCTCGACTCTGCGCCCATGCCATCCTCCTCAGCGAGGCAGTTTTCCAGGGGTGATCCCTGGCTGCCGGGCACAATTCACACTCCTCCATGTCCTCCTGGGACACTACAGAGGGAGACTAATCACCTGTGGACAGAAAGAGAGACAATTCCCAGTAAGTGGTTAGCAATATGGCAAAAACATTATATTGCGATACTTCATCCCTGCAAAGCCTGATGCATATAGGTTACATAGGTTTGCTAACCAACTGCTAGCAAAACATCAGTGCTGCATGAGAAACAACAGAAACACACACAATGCTAATTTTATCGAATGTTTTTAAATATAAATGTTCATAGAACTGTGATGCTGGCACTTTTCTTGTAGCACTACTGATTGATACTCGTTTAAATATCGTTTACTTTTAAAAACTACTGAGCTTGTATTTCTCTCCCCCTTTAAAATCTACTAAGCTGCTAAACTGTTTTGTTTTAACTTAAATACCTTATAGATCATCTCCTAACAGGAAAAACTATATATAAAAAATTACCTACAAGGCAGACACTAATTACAAATCAAGCATAAAGACATACACAGTACAACATATACATCAGTCCGAACAAAAGAAACTCGAGTCATATCTGTATATATGTAAACATTTCAAGATCCAAAACATACATTTATTTTGGAAACCTAATTCCAATCTTTGCATTTCGCTAAAGGATCCGATACGTTTTCCTAAATATCCGATCCACTATTTTGCACACTGATATCCTCCCAATAACGATACCGGAAACTGGGTCAAGGCCATGGTGGATCGATTTCGATTTTTTTGAGATCCGACCCAAAATTTTAAACATTTAACTTCTTTTAACCGGTTTGTAATTTTTATGAAAAATATTTGCATTACAGAAACGCATCGCCTATTTGTCGAATCCATTTCCTGTGCGGTCCATGCTGTGTATCTTTCGTCTCAGGACTTCATCGCCAGGCAAAGAGAAACTACTGGGAAATA
>JAQMCW010000034.1:22493197-22506246 GCA_030068335.1 Chrysichthys cranchii
TCGGTATCGGCGAGTACACAAATAAAAATACTCGTACTCGTATCGGTTTGGGAAAAAGTGGTATCGGTGCAACCCTAATCGCATTATATTCCATTACCATGCACAATTTGCAAAACGTTCTTTAAAAGCCTACTCAAACATAAACCTACCTAAACTAATAGCCATTCAAGTTAAATTTGGACATCTAAACAAACAGCACTTCAACTTCATGACTGCACTTTCCACTTCATAGTGCTTTGCCGCTCATGATTTTTCACTTGTGACTCTCGGTGTGTTTAACAGTTTGCACACACTGATAGCTTGCAACAAAAAACACATGGGTAAAATCCCAAATATTTCAAACTCTTTTGTGAAAAGCCCTAAAAGCATGTGTAAAGTCCTGAAAGCTTGTGTAAAGTTTTGAAAACTGATGGAAAAGTTGTTTTTGGGGGGTATTTGTAAGGTCCTGAAACCATGTGTAAGGTTCTGGAAATATGTATAAAGTCCTGAAAGCTTGTGCAAGATCCTGAAACCATGTCGGAGTTCTGAAACTTTGTGCAAAGTACAAAAAAAGTGAAATATATTTTAGGTAATAACTGCCATACCCCCACCCTTTTAAAGGCATTTTTAAGGCATTTGTAACATCTTGAAACTTTTTATAAAAGTACTGAAAAATATTGTGTAAGCTCCTGAAACCATGTCGGAGCTCTGAAACTTTGGGTCAAAGCCAAAAAAAAAAAAAAAAAACATTTTTTAAAAAGTGCAATATTTTGAAAACCTCTTTTTTGTAGTCTTTTTGTAATTTGTAAGGCATCTGTAAGGTCCTGAAACCATGTCCAATTCTGAAAACTTGTGGAAAGCCATCAAAGTTCTTAAAGTTCACAAATTCCTGAAAAAAACCAAAGCAAAAACAAACTTGTGCAGAGTCCTCAAAGCTTGTGTAAATTTGCTCATCAACTGGTGTAAATTTGCTCATTATTCAAATGAATCTATTAACTATACATTATACGTTTGCTAGCCCTAGGTAGGGTTATTAACAAGCAGCTAAAGGTAATATCAGCTGGCTATGTAGCACAGCTCCCATTGCTAATTGTAATCAGCTCAATAGAAGCACCAGCAGTGTTGGAGCCCCACTAGCAGCTGTGCGTTTTATTTTCGTTTTACAATCGGGTAATTTTGGGTTATACAGTACCTAGCATCTAGATACAACAAATGCATCATGCATGGGTTTTTTTTTTTTTTTTTGTTATTCTTGAAGACGCAATCACCCAACATTGAAACCAGATCAATCAGGCTCTTAGTCTTTGAACTATTACACGTAGTTTTGCATGCTTCCTCTTCCTCGTCTCCAAAACTTCCAATTTGCATGCAAGGGCATGAACTACACTTAGCCAATCTTCCCTGAAATAGGAAAAAGCCACTGGGGTTTAACGGCAAGTATTTCTGACTGGCTTGGTTGAACTTGGACTTGATCTCATCAGCTTCAGAAAGCATGTAAGTACTTTTCAAAGGACAGAATCTCCTTTAAATACATGGATGTGTGATGGAGGACAACTTCCTGCTGGATATGAGTCTACTCGTGTATACTTCTTATAAAGACATCCTGATCCAGTCTAGTTTCTCTGACGAACACAAACCTTCGTTGGGCCATAATACACATGTAAAACTAGCTAATGACTCTCCCACACACACACACACACACACACACACACACACACACACACACACACAAATCCAGCTGTTTTGCTCATTAGAGCCGCTTCTCTGACAACGGGTACAAAAAACATCCGTGTGCACAGCGACTTAGCGAGCACGGGGTTTTAAATGCGCATCCTGCTCAGGGAGGACAGGGGGAAGCAACTCAGCTGCATCTATCAGCTCCAGCCAGTCTGTTTTGACAATGATGAGAGGCAGACTAGACAGACACGACTCCCAGAAAATACGGGCCAGACACATTTCTCAAGACAGAACGCAAAGGAGAAGATATCAAAGCACTGAAACACACTCCTAATAACCAGCAGCTTGTCTCAAAGCGTGGACGCTCTGAAAAATGGCGCGCGGTACAGTTTTTATCCTTCTAGTATTGGCATTGAAACAAGACAAGCTAAATATTAGGAAAACTTCCACTGTGGGATTATTCACCTTTTTCGGGCAGGTGGCCCAATCACTCAGTCGTGTAAGATGAAAGTACTCAAAATTCATCCCCAATTTCTTACTCATTCTTGTCTTGGATTCTGCAATCACGTCAACTGTCGAAACGTGCAACCGATCCTATTAAGCAATTTAACCTCGCTGCAGTGCATTTTCTTGCCGTAGTTGCACAAGCCGTCCACAAGTAACATTACTACTTCTTCTTCTCTTGTACCTGATCTTGCACGAATTCCCAAAAACAATTAGTCTCCCCCTTGCTTCAGTGGATCATCTCACCTGGACACTGAAGATATGTATTCAAGTACTGCTGCTGTAATCATGAAGACTGTCCTGCAATCGACCTCAGACTCTTATTCACAACCTGCTCATACCGGATATGCTTTCAACACACGACGTGCTACAAGTGTACACTGCAAGGACTTATTACAGAAGACGATCGGTTCCCTTTTGAGCCCGGTTCCTCTCAAGGGTTCTTCCTCATGTTGTCTCGGGGAGTTTTTCCTTGCCGCCGTTGCCTCTGGCTTATTCATTAAGGATTTATATCTTGCGACAGAACTGTTGGCCATTTTGTTGGTCGAATAAATTCGCATTGAGAGTTAAGTAGGAAATACAAGCATCTTGCCAGAGGAAATGGGATACCCCAGCTTTCTCCGAGAAGCTGCCACCTGGATGTGGATAAAAGGGAAGCGGGTTCATTGTAGCTTGCAGTCTCATTTTATTCCTTTTCTCCTTGCTCCTTTTCCCTCTCTGTTCTCATTTGTTAATCGGCCCTCCCGCAGAAGCTGCATTTGCTGAAACCCCAGAGTTAACGGAGGTCCTGTGCAAGCTGCCTCTCGGTTTGCCTAATCCATTATCGCTCATTTTGCTTTGGGTTCTTTCAATCTCTTGCTAAAAAAAAATAAAAAAAAATAAAAGAGTTAGACAAATAAAACTGAACTGAACTCTCTGCTGGGAGTGGATCATCCCCTTTCCATCCTTAGAAAGGACAGAAAATAGCACCTCCCTCCAGGCCTACAAGATCAGCTACAAGAGGAAATGTGCATCCAACACCTTGATGTCCAGGAAGTGAAGAGCATCAGAAAGCGCTCATCCTCGCCAGCTGTTTCTGCTCAACTCGCAGAAATAAACACGGATCCTATTATTAACCCAGACATAACAAAAAAATAAATAAATAAATAAAAAATTTCCCTGGGACAAATCCATTTCCAGATTAGGACTATTCTTAAAAGACTAAAACCTCTCACTCTCTCACACACACACACACACACACACGGTGACCTCTTTTCAGTGGAACTAAGCACGAATCGGTTCCCACATGTCGCACCAGGCCTGATAAGCAGCCATTAATGGTTGACTGCACGTCTCTGAGATCATAATGAAATGTGAGAAGTGCAGTGTTTGTATTAGTTATGGTTATTTATCTACGTTCCTCATGCAAGACTCGTTTTAGTCGCGCAAGTTCAGCGTATAGTGAAGTTCAGAAAAACGCAGCAAAATGTAAATCCTTGAGAAATGCAGCTGTATGGGAACGGCGTGGCCTGGACGTACAACAAACCACAACGCCCAGTCAGGCCCTAAGCTATACCACTAGCCTGATGATTATGATTTCAAAACAACATGGAAAACATAATAAGAATAAAAATAAACATTAACATATTTAAGCATGGTACAGTACAGATGAATAAGCACCATGACCAGAATAAATGTTGCATCACCTCACCTCATATTGTAACATGTTGAATAAAATTGAGGATGCTAGTTACGCAAACTCACATGAATAACATCTTTTCCCACAGACTAGTGAGAGCGGGGTGGTTTAAGAAATCCTCTCTCAATGATGGTGACGAGTCTGCAAAATTTCCATGGCATTAAAAAAAAATAAATAAAAAATTTATTCGCTGTGACCACTGACTTACTGTATACAGGTAGTCGTCAGGTTACGGTGGACTGACATACGTTCTGATATCCCCATCATAAGTGGAAAATATCGTATGTCGAACTACTGCTTAGCCTAGCCTTCCCAGGAGTCTTTTCCTGTAGGAGACATGCTGGAGAGTTTAGAAGACATGCTTTTGAATTAAAATTAGCTCTTGAGGCACACAAACACGCGGTAATGCACTGCACAGTACACCGATACACAAGTTAACTCCGCGAGTTGCGAGAGAGAGTGAGGCATCACGCCAGGCACGTGATGCATATATCCGCGTACATCATACGCCGTTTCGCTGGCCTGCCAGCAACGCCTGCATGCGAATCATAAATATTTTCTAAATATTTCACCATTTTTAGCACAACACAATCGTCATCGTAACTTCGAAAAATCATAAGTTGGGCCATCGTAACTAGGGGAGCATCGGTAGATGCTGGACCACATGACTTCACATACACACTGGAAATGCAGGAAATCTACAGCAGAAACAATGTTCGAAAGCTGAGCGAATGTTAAAATGAGCCAAACACCCATATTGTCCTACGGTATTGCTCAACCTTCGGTACTGAACATTAAATCTCCGAATAAACAAACAAACAAAGCATGACTAAATTGTACCAAATAATTTAATGGGGTGACTGATTAATGGCTGCATGCATCATATTTCTTAAAAGTTGACAGGACCGGCTGTGCGCATGTTTATCAAGACTAATTTTCATTTTCTACAAGTGGCTACGAGTGGAATAGAAACATTCCCATGTCTAAGATGTGAAGAATCAGGCTTTGTGTTTAACTTTGGAAGGACACATTGTACATTTGGAGCCCTTAACTGATTAAAGGTTTGAATTCAATTGACGCAAGTTTTAGACTACATAGCACTTCAGTGACTAGCATTCACAAATATCCGCTAGGAAAAATGTTCCTAGCTACCGCACTCTGTTAAAGTAATGTGAGAAGGTAATAAATATACATATCGTCCTGCGAGCTTATCGCTGCTTATTAAGAATCACAAAGTCCTACATGACAATGCAAATTTCACAGACAACCGAAATGTAACCAAACACTTGCTGTTGTCAAGAAGGACTGGCAGCGAGTCATTGACATTTAAAGATCAATTATGTCAATTTTTCATCTCTTTGTGCTTGTTAAATCAGCTTATTTTCCAAAACACTGAAATGACATAATTACACCTAGTTATTCATGTTTTGTGCCTTTAAGTCTCGGATGCCTACTGCATATCGAGAACATGTTTTTAACTGTTGGACTTTATCACTTTTGACGTATTGCTCAACCATTGTTGCCGGTTATTTATTCAAGACCACATGAAGTATCTCCCACATGACATGGTACTTACAATATTTCATAAACACACACACACACTGGGATCCCAGCAATGTAATAATGTCACAATTATAAACACTGTCCTGCAGAGAAACATACACGAGTAACCTGAAAACACCACACAATATTCGATAGGACCAGGTTCCAACATGGTTATGGCAACAGTCCGCCCTCCTGAAAAGAACAAGATAAGACTTGCCAAGCTTTAAGCTAGCTCTTCTGAGGCACGCCTGCCATGTTTTTCTCCCGAAACCGAAACTCGATTCCCAGACTGCAGCCACCCTGACTGACCTTTGCTACCGGCATCGTGCGCGACTTTAAAGCTTGCGCTAACAAGGCCCACTGACGCACAGGTCTCTATTGTGATATTGTTCCAGGCAGTACGGCTAGACACCATGTAGATACGAAAAGACTTCAAAATACAAATACCCTTCCTGTGTCCCTCCCGCAAATCCCTCAGGGATCAATAATGGGACCTTTTCAGAAGCAAAAATAGTGCCTGTTTTTGTAAATTATCATTCCATCGATGCTGCTGTATCCACGCTGCATTGTTTTACAAATACAATTCTAGTGGTTTTGCATAAAGCACCTGCTTTATCTCAGGGTGTCCACAGAGGAAGTGCTTTCGGGTGGCAAATCCTGAAGGAAGTGTGCCCTCAAAATGAAATGAAAACATACACGGAGTTCTGTACATCTCTCGCTGGGACTTGGCACGGACATGAAAAGAAAAATCAAGATGTACTTCCTGTCAATGACCAAACTCAAAAAGGACACTGCCAGGGGGCAAAGCAACTCTGGTCGTCTTTTCTGTTTAGCCGAAGTGACACACTGCTTACAGTAATGGCACTTTGCGTATCGCTTCGGGTCCTGCCAACGTTCAAGACTTTTTCCGTTTCAGACAGCAGCTAGGCAAAAAGCTCCATAACAATAAATTCAGTCTATATTAAACCTTAAGAGCCCTTAAGTAGATTACAGTTCATCAGGAAGTGCCCTTTTCCCCCCTGCTTATGATTAGCCTCAGCGTACGAGAGGTTCTCGACCATCTTTATTTGGCATAAAACTGTCAGCTGACTGGAGACAATACGCAGGATGAAGTGGCTGTTCAATCATCAGGACACTACAGAATAAATTAGCTCCTACGTTTAATAATAGTGAATCAAAGCACTGGACATGGGACCAGGATAAGTAAATAAATAAAATACCAAAAACGGGAAATGATCCCCAAAACAGCTTCCTGAGCTACACACCAGGTATGGATTATAGCCGTTTAGCTACCATGTACCCATGGTATACGTGTGCTACCCGGTTCCTTCTTTAGATTGTTCCTTAACATTTTACAGAAACATCTTACATTAGCATAGACTAAGAGAAACTTACAGGTATGCGATCGCTATTCTGTTCCATCAAAGACAAATTGTTGCGGAATGCTTGTGGCATAACGCGGTTTTCCAATCGTGCTCGGAAGTCTGGATATCCGAGTCCCGACTCAGAAATCGCACCTGGAACGTCACCCGAAGTCGCATTTCTTACAGATCCTCACCACCGCAGAGTTAAAAATCCAAAATGGCGGCACCCTGCCTGAACAGTGAGCGAAAGCTGGAGTTTTATACCGCTAGTTAAACTTATGTCCATTTTGTCTCATTTAATCAGTCAGACACACAGCACTGTCCACATTTTACCTGGGCTCATACTGATGCATGGGGTTTTGATGCACCAAATACCAGGAAATGTGTTTTTTTTTTTTCAGGTGATATTGCTAATTAACGGCTAATGGCTACCCAGTAGTGAGCGAACCTGGCTTCCCCCACCCCATTAAATTTAAAGAAAAGTCACAAAAGGACGTTGAAATTCCAGTTTAAAACCTTAAATGGTATTTTTAGTAGGGTGAGAGAATCTTATTAGGGATGTGTTCTGATTAGCTTCATGGTAAGACACTGGTAAAGGACAAGCAAGCAAGCAAGCACAGCAGTGGTTTTCCTGGATGCCTCTAAATTGGTTCTTCGAATTGTACAAATAGAATGAGGTTAAGTCGGGCGTGACGTCATTCCTTATGCCGAAATCTGACTTCCGGGGCAAAAGGAATGCAGCACAAGCTGTGGTGTTCTGTCTTTGCAAAAAAGACACTTAACCAAGGCAGGCTAGCATTTATGTTTTTGTCTCAATATGTTTAAATGACTGCGCTGTGCTAGCGGGAAGTTACAGGACTATTTTGCTTAGCACTTTATTGGTCCAGATTATGAAAAGACCATCCGCTTTTCATCCATCTTAATTAATCCAAATAATGATCGCCATTCTACCATCAACCAGGTGCATCACGTCGCGACCGATGTGTGTAGTGCAGCAGCCGGTGACGTGCATAAGATGTCGAGTGTGTTACAGTTACATCGTACAAAATCACAAAGCACATCAAATTTAAACATGTGTACCAAATGAAAACCTTAAGATATGAGGTTTTTCCTCTTTCGGCTTGGTTGAAAAAATAGCTCAAATACTAATAACGTGAACACAGATCCATTTGTAATAAAACAGCGCCCAGAATTCGGGTTTATTAAACCTTTAACAAGTTTCAGTGAAGCAAAGTACAAAGTTTCATTATACAGTCATGAAACATGGTTAGCCCACAATATAAACTACCCAAACACTACTTTGGAAATGCATCAGGTGCTTTTCCTTGTATCCAATGCAGGAAAACGTATTTTAAACCCCACTGTGGCGTGACTGGTAAAAGTGCGTAGGTGAATGTTGACATTCATGTGTCATCAGTGCCTAAATTTGTTGAGTACTGGCCAAGAATGTTGCCTACCCAGACCGTCTCCTCTAAAATGTATCGCAAGCGACTCACTCACAATTATCCACAAGTACAACAATGTGTTTGATGAAAACTCCAATATACTGGATAACTGGCTTACTCCAGATCCAAAATTGGTGCTCAGTCTCAGCCCTTGCTTAGTGCTTTGGCATTATTGTAAAAGCAAAAAGAGCAGAAAGGTTTTTTTGTTTTAAATCGCTTTCAATGTTTGTGCCTTGCTTTGTACTCGGCAGCTTCCTTTGAGCTATTTGGTGCGTTCATTATCTCATTGTGTTTCTGCTCAGTAGCACACTTTGTATTCAGCACGTGGGGTAACTGGCAACCCAGAATAGAGCCCAAGAACGCAGAGGAAGTCGTGAGCCAGGAAAACACAACCACCCCCCCCCACACACACACACCATTAGATCACTTTTCAAGCTTTACAGTGAATAAAAGGTCAAACTACTAGAGCTGGCCGAAGAGATCTCAGCATCCCAGAAGGGCAAATATCATCATGATCGGGTGATGACCGATATATCAATATACCATGGGCTTCAATGTTCCACAGGGAGTTTGCAACCTGCCAGTTTAAACAACCATCCAAGACACTCTAAGGATTTACAGAGCACTCATGGTATAAAATCAGTATCAGAACAAAAGCTGCATACTAGTCAAACTGTACTAATGAGATCTGAGAGATTTCTCACGGTCAATTACATCTTGTATGGTGCAATATTTAGGTCTGCTAATGAAATGCAAGCCGTATTGCTGCGTAATTAACCCTTCAGTGACCAGGTGACGCTTTCCAAATGTTTGGCTTTGCTACAAGTCTTTGTTCAGTTACTCATGAAGTAAATGGACCAAACCAAGCTCTAGTTGACAGCCGAAGTCAACATTTTCAGCACAAAAATCACTCTCAAAATCCTTGGGGTCGCTGATAGGACCGTTTAAAAAGTTTTACGAAGCACGTCAGGGCGTCATACGGTCTCTTAAGGGTTCAAATAAATAAATAAAACGTACTTTGCTTTTAGTTGACCGTTATTGCTATATTGATACTGTTGCACAAATAAATTGTTTTACAAGAAAAAGTACAATCAGTACCAACCATTTTACTGGCCACTCAGCTACTTGTTGATCAAGGTTATAAAAAGTACTGGTCGTACCGGAGATACACTGTGGATAAAAAAATAATTTTGTTATGCAATGCATTGATATCAGTCATCATGATCTTCACCTCTATTTTATCAGTCCATCTGAAATATAACAACAACTGCACGGACTATTCAGTATGGTAGAATTTACATACTGCATGCACCAGGTCCTGTTCAAGCCACACATCTCCATATGCAATGTTTAGACAGATGGTGATAACGCTGGATATAGATCACCATGGTGCTCCCTTATCCTGCAGTAAAATAAATGCTTATCTGTACCATAAACTTACTCCCAAACAAACATATTCCCCAACAATACAAATCAAAGGAAGAATCCAAAGCATTTTTGTTTTTAAAAAACACACTCGTGTTGTTGGGCGACTGCAAGATGTTTCATGTATATCTGAAAACTGAGTCCTCCATTTTCAGGTTGGATATGAAAGGCGTTTAGTCGTAAAATTGTTCGTACAAGCATTTCGAAGAGAAATTAGGTATTCCTGAAAATCCCATAAATCGTGGAAAAACCAGTGGTGTCCTATTCAAGCTCCTGAGAGCAACTGAGTAATGTATAGGTAATAACCCAAATGAGGATGGGTTCCCTTTTGAGTCTGGTTCCTCTCAAGGTTTCTTCTTCTCAGAGAGTTTTCCACAGGCTTGCTCATTAGGGATATTATATATTACATACATACACACACACACACACACTTGTAGATTTGTTTATAGATTAATACGCTTTTAACTGGACATTATATACTGAGAAGCTGCTTTGTGACAATGTCCATTGTCAAAAGTGCTATATAAATAAAATTGAATTGAATTAATGATAAACCTCCACAGATCGGCTTAAATTCGTACAACTCGTGATGAGTTACAACACTTTTACACGTAGATTACGCAGTCAAGATTATATTAGCGTGTATGGTTCAGGTACGCACAAATTATGATATTTTATAGGAAACAATAACTTCATAATAATGGTAAGAACAAAAAAATAAATAAATTCTGGCTATATGGAAAAAAAAAAAAAATTATCCATAAGTGACAAATCAAACCGCTAATTCAATTAAGAATGCTGCTTTATGAAAGAAAAATGTGCCACAAAGTCAGTTCTGTGTGTTACACCATCTTTAAATGCTGATGAACGTTTTAGTAGAGCCAATTTACTAGACAGACAATTTAAAAAAAAAAAAAAAGGCAAGAAAAAAAATTGGGATTATGGTTTCCATAATCATCTACAGTAGATAAACATTTTTTCTCGGCTTTTATGTCAACCATTTTTTTCCTCACCTCACTTAATTCACATTTGGCTCCATATTTTCACCTATTAATAATAATAAAATAAAATTATATATTATTATTATTATATATATATATATATAATTTTTTTTTTTTTTTTTTTTTTTTTTTTTACTGGAGTTAAAATAACTTCCACTTCTACCGCTGGGAAATCTTTTTGCCATTTACTTCTCATTTTAGCACTGAGTGTTGCCTTTTATGGAGTTTTGTGGGCGTCACCAGCCACACTGGCTCTAATAAATCAGCTCTGCCATGCACACACCTTGTAACTTTTAGGTGATTGGTATTCATCAAAGCGCGTGCACACGCATACTCACAATTATGAAGAAAATCAGCACTTGGAAATCCAGCAGAATGATGTTCTTCTGAGCATTTTTTTTGCATTATTTTTTAGAATATTACATCCATTTACAGGCTTCATCTAATTCAACCGGCTGCATTTGCATACTCAAGACCCTAAAAATATTTATTTCACTCACAGAGGAAAATTTTGCTGGAATATCATTTCCTTATAATAGAATCAGGGAAACACTGTCACATTTATGAAGAGAGAAAAAAAAGTGTCATTTTTCAGTATAAAAAGCATACAACATAAATCTAACAATAATCTCAATTTAGGGAATGTCATCTCTAATATTCTTCTACCTAGGGACACTGAAGAACAGAGTAAGATAGTTTTTGGTTGTTTGGAATACAGGAAAAAAATTGAGGTGAAGCAACCAAGGTTTATTAAGTTAACTGACCTGCATACCGAGTGGGCGGAGCTTAAAGGCTACATTTCACATAGCATGCTTTTCAAGATTAGAAAGAAAGAAAAACTATGAAAAACATTTTTCTGTTCAGTTTTGACATTTTAATTGGGCTTTGTTACAATTTTTGTAATTGTCTCTATGTATACCATCACAACGGATGTGAAATTAAACATTCATGATGACAGTACAGAACTTCTTTACTTTAAGGGGTTTAACAAAAGGTATTGCATCAAGCTTTCAGTGTCCCCCCGTTTTCAGAGGGCCAACAGTAATTGGATATGCGGCTGACAGTTTCAAGGCCAGGTATGACCTGTTCCTTGCTATTCCATGAATTAAAAGGTTAAAAAGGTCTAGGGCTGAGTCAATGTGCATTTGGTAGCTGTTCACCAGAACTCAATATGAAGTCCAGAGAGGCGTCAGTGCAAGTAAAGGAGGCCATCATTAGACAGAAATAACAAAAATAAATAAATAAATCTAAATCAGACTGATAGCAGGAACATCTAGAAGTGCCCAAAATCAACAATTTGGTACATTCTTAAAAAGAAACAATGCTCTGGTGAGATCAGCAACCCCGGAAGGCCTGGAATACAATGGAAAACACCTAAAGTGGATGATCTCAGAATTCAATGAAGAAAAAAAAGCCCTTCACAACATGTAACCAGGCCAAGAGCATTCCTGAAGAGGTAGGCGTATCACTATCAAAGTCTACACCCATGAGACGTCTTCATGAATGTAAATACACGGGGTTTATCTCAAGATGCAAAACACTGGTAACACTCGAGCAAAGAAAGGCCAGATTAGACTTTGCTAGAAAGCCTGCTCAGGTCTGGACCAAAATTCTTTGGAAAGATTAAACTTGTACCAGAATGACGGGAAGAAAAGAGCATGGAGAAGGAAAGCAAAGGCTCATGATCCAAAGCATGCTACACCACATCATTTGTTAAATATGGTTGACATGGGCATGTAGCGCTGGCATTGTAAACTAACTGGGTCACTGATGATTTGACTACTGACAGAAGTAGCAGGGTGAATTCGGAAATTTATCGAGCTATACTTTCTGCTCAGATTCAGTCAGATGCTGCAAAACTGACAGAACAGTGCCTCACAGTACAGATGGATAGATAATACCCCATGTGAAAGCAACACAGGCTTCTCAAGGCGAAGAAATAAACTGTTGTTCAATGTCCAAGTCAGTCACCCCAACCAAGCATTCTTTCACTTACTGAAGACAAAACTGAAGGCAGAAAGACCCATAAACGAGAAACAACTGAAGGCAGCTGCAGTAAAGTCCTGGCAAAGCATCTCAAGGGATGAAACTCAGCATTTGGTGATACTCATGGGATCCAGACCCAAGGCAAGCATTAACTGCAAAGGATTTTCATCCAAGTATTAAAATAATACTTATACATTTTAGCAGTGACGTGCGGTGAGGTTCATGGCTGGTGAGGCAGAAGCATTTCGTTACGTGATTTCTGCATTCATTTGGTTTTCTTCATTAATCTCTCAGTTGCCAGTGTCTACCTTACGGATGGATACACACACACACACACACACACACACACACACACACACACTTTATTCATTACCTCCTGTTTCGATTGAAAGTCCAGTTTAGAAAATAGTTTGAGCTTGGATATAAAATCCTCCATTGTAAAAAC
>JAQMCW010000034.1:22653570-22665356 GCA_030068335.1 Chrysichthys cranchii
CACACACTCACACACACACACACACACTCACACACACACACACACACACCCACACACACACACACGCACACACGCACACACACACACACACACACACACACACACACTTTTTTGCACCAGGCTTGTGCACAAGGTTTTATATCTTGGTGGAGGCTATGGATAGGACAGTGTGACACGTTTTACCTTGTGGGGACATTTTTAATTCTTTATTTTATTTATTTATTTATTTATTTATTGGGGGGGAGGGGGGGGTCCTCCATTTGGTTACTGAGATTAAGTATGAAGTGTAAAAGCACAGGGTTAATGGCAGTGGAAGGTCCTGGCAAGAACATTAAGACAAGTATGTGTGTGTGTGTGTGTGTGTGTGTGTGTGTGTGTGTGTGCGCGTGCATGCTATCTGTTCTTTTCGACAGGGTTCATCCTAACCTCCTCACACTGTTCGGTACAGACATCGAGGAAGCAGAGGAGCCTCCTGTTCCCTGCAGCTGCATTTAACCCTCTACGTCGTGTTCCAGTAAGAGAGCAGCTCCCTGGGTAGGCTGCATTTTTGGAAGGGAGCATTCGCGCGAACTCCGATGTTTAAAAGTTTTTTAAGCAAATTGTTGAAATACTATACAACCACATTCCATATGAATGAAGATGAATATGAATATTAAAGGCAATTAGAGCAACCAGATGGATTTATTTGAAGCACCTTGATAACCACTTGAGGTAACTTGCTAGTTAGACTGATCCAGTTGTTTATTCAGTGACCAGTAGTGTAGATGTTTGTTAATTCATCCCCAGGTAAGCCGATAAACTAGTGAACGACGAGGAATGAACACGTGTCCCATGATAACCCTAGTCTCGATTAAAGTGCTGCCCAGAGAGACAGGATATATACAGACGACTCAAGCTCATGAGTAAATAGAAAAGTCATTTAGTTTAAGACACACACATTACACACAGTACAGTCCAGTGCATCAGTACTTAAATAACAGCAGAGGACATGTAGGGACAAATGCCTCTTTACACACACACACACACACACACACACACCATATCAGCACTTTTCACACAAATCTGCTGCTCACACAATTCTATTCTTTCATTCAATAAACACAGTGATTTGAAACAGAAATGGAATGTGCCTTTGCGTGTGACTCCCTGAACAGCAACACACACACACACACACCCACGCACACGCCGCTCACACCACTCAAATGTAACACACAGCAGTGCGTAATTCATTCAACTCTCTATTTTGACTCTATTCCTCTCTTTCGTTCTCTCGGTGGCCGTGCGCCAGGCACGCATCAGTCTTGTCGTTCGTCCACGGCGCTGTCTGAGTGGCTGTGAGCCAACACGCGCTCTCTCCTTCCATCTGGTGTCTCCTCACTGTCTCCATCCAAACTCTTAACCATTACACCCAACAGCAGGAGAGACAGAGAGAGAGAGAGAGAGAAAGAAAGAGAGAGAGAGAGAGACAAAGGAAAGGGTCGGCAGGAGACGAAGGGAGAGACAGGATATCTGGGGGGAAAGAAGGAGAGACAGTGAGAGAGAAAGTGATGAAATGAGAGAGGAGAGCGAGAGAGGGACGGCAGAGCGTTTCCCTTCAGCGTAAAGTCACTTTGATGCATTTCTAATCCAGAGGGGGACTCCTGACCCCTGAACCATTGCTCAGTGGTGCAAGGTTTCTATTTTACAGCAGGCACTCTCCGGGGCAGCCGTGTTCCATGACGTGGGGGCTGTAATAACTGTCCGTCCGCCCCTCGTCCACGCCCTTGTGCTGTTTGCTGAAGACGAAAAGTCTCAGTCCCTCACGCACGTACAGTCCAGCTCTCCCTCCGACAAAAGTGCATTTGATTAGGTCCTGAATACGGACACGCCGGTGCAGTCGCACAAACCGCGCGGCAACGTCGATCAAGCTCCCAGCCTGGAACGTCAAGTCCACACTGTGTACAGTCCATGTTCTGTTTCTATCAACAATATTATTCCTGTTTCGTCTCCCTTGATGTGCCGTCATTAGCTGAAGTTCTTCTGTGTTTTAGGAAAAGCTCTCGTTCTTGGGGACGTAGTCCCAGCTGTCACGCTCAATCTTCTCCTTTTTCTCTTTCAACCTCCGCTCAAAGAAGCCAAACTGTATGTGGGGAGGGGGGCCGACGACAAAGACAGTGGTTACATGCAAAGGTTTTCATCAGTCTGAATCAATTACTTTCAGAACAAAATGTCATTTAATATATTTCTCTTCCCGTTCATGCAGTTATATAGTCAGCCAATAACACGGCAGCAGCGGTTTCTGAAATACTCAAACCAGGTCGTACGAACGTCCATGCCATGATCAGAGTCATAGAGATCAGGCTTTTTCTCCATTCTGATGTTTGATGTGAACATTAACTAAGGCTCTTGGGCTGTATCTGTGATTTTTTTCCCTCTCCATTGCACTGCTGCGACTTCATTGGCTGACTAGGTAACCGTGTGAATACATGCAAGACAACACGAGTGAAAGAATGAATGTAAACAAACAAACAAATAAGAAACACTTGAAGTCGGAAACTGGGCTCAAAGGAAATCTTCCTCACCTTCCAGAGGCAGACGACCAGCATGCCAAAGATGATCAGGCCCAGACACAAACTGAGCCCGATAATCAAGTGTGCCACGAATGGTGGCAGCTTCTGGCTGCTGTGTGCTTCTAGCTTCACCTGTAAAGGTGCAGAGGTTAAAGGTCAGCCAGGTCTTGAAAACCAAACCAATACAAATATCTGTGTAATCTTAAAAGTCCACAAAAAATTGAGTGCAGTATTTTTATGCCATCAGTTGTGAAACATGTTATTTAGGAGTACACAACTAAACAGGAAGTCCAGTGCTTTGGATGGAAGCTCAAAATGGCCGTAGCTGACTCAAAACTGATGTTCTGGCCTTGAATGAAGCTCTCAGTGAGCTTCTACCAAGTTAAATGATCACAATCATGACCTGTTTTGTGTGCCTAAACATCGGAAAATACCGCAGCACAGAATATGGCAATGACAATGGCAATGATGGACTAAATGAAATCTGATCAACCTCATTTTATCTTATTGTTCTTACAGGTAAAATCCTGGTGCACTTACCACAGCAGTGATGTCATCACTCATGATGATTGTGGAGTTATCCTTGACTGGTGATGTGACAGCAATGATGCTGTCCATCTGCATTATAGCATGTCTCCCCTAAACAAGAGGGAAAAGAATGACATTTCAGTATAATGTTTTAGGTTATATTGTTTGAGTTAGCATTGAATTTGAGTTAGTGCTGCATGGGATTCAGTGTTGAGTGTGAATTAGTGTTGGATTTGAGTTAGTATTGAGTTTAAATTAGTGATGAAATGCATTCATGTTGGATTTGAGTTAGTGTCGGGTTTGAGTAAATGTTGAGTTTGAGCTAGTGTTAGGCTTTAGTTGGTGCTGAGTTTGAGTTCAACTTGAGATTGAGTTGGTCTTGAGTTTGAGTGAATGTTGCATTTATGTAAATTTCAGTTAGTGTTGATTTTCAGTTAATCTTGAATTTCAGGGAATTTAAATCTGCTACATAGCATCACTACCAGTGGCTAGAAAATTAGTGTTGAATGTGAATTAGTGTTGAATTCATTTTAAGTTTGAGTTAGTGCTGAGTTTGACTTAATCATGAGTATGAATTCGTGTTGAGTTTGAGCTTTATTTACAGCTGAGTTTGAGTTAAACTTGAGTTTGTTTGAGTAAATGTTGCAATAGTGTTAATATTGGCTTTGAGTTAGTGTTGAGTTTGAGTTATTGCAGAATTTGACTTAGTACTGATTTTGGTAGTGCTGAGTTTGAATTAGTGGTTTGAGTCAGTGTTGAGTTTGAGTTCATTTTAAACTTCAGGTACTAGTAATTTTGAGATAATCTTAAATTTAGTTAATTGAGTTAATCTAGAATTTGAGTTCATTTAAATCCACCAGCTAGAATCACTACAACTCACTTGAGTTCGTGTTGGATTTGGATTAGTGTTGAGTGTGAGTTTATTTTAAATTTCAGTTAGTGTTGATTGAGTTAATCTTGAATTTGAGTAAATTTAAATCCAGTAGCTGGCATCACTAAAATGACTTGAATTAGTGTTGAATTTATGTTTTAGTGCCAAGTTTGAGTTAGCCATAAGTCTAGTTCATCTTAAGTATGAATTAATGTTGAGTTTGAGTTAATGTTGAATTAGTTGAATTTGAGTGATGAACCTCTACACCCGTGTGATGTGCACTAATGCTTACGGGACTGATCTGAAGAACAACAGGGTTGAGCTCCACCTCGATATTGATGGTGACGTCTTTGCCTATGTCCATGTTTCCGAAGCTGCACTGGATAATCATGCAGGCTCCGTCCGCTCGAACACAAAACTGCAGAAGGACAAAGTAACAACAGCTGTGTGTATAACCGACACCTTCTTATTTGAGACAAGTGTGTTGGTGTGTATTGCCAAAGGCAGAGCTTTACCATTGTACGCTTGGTGATTTTTGACATGTAGAACACCACGTCTTTATAAAACGGGGCTTTTTGTACATCACAGTCTTCCTTCAGGGGCCAGCTGCTGTTCTTCACATGGCACTGGCCTTGAGTTGTCTGCAAGATCAAATAAGATGTCGATAAATTGCTTGTGATTTGTGAAAAACGCATTTTCTTGTCTATTTTTAGTGCATTGTTTCACAATGTAGTCTTGAACAGGAAGTTTACTTCCTGTTCATGCTCTAGCGTTGGCCTGTTTGCATCTGAGTTTCGTCTTTCATACTTGGGGTCTACGTTGTAATAAAATAACAGAACCTCAAGTTCTTGTATATCCTGTGTACTATTTTCTGATTTATGATTGCGTATGAGGACAAGCACGTAATGTCCAATACCGTGTACATGTAATGGAGTTCAAGTTAGCCTTTGTTGGCCTCTTGAGCAAGGGACCTAAATTGCTCAGCTGTGCACTTTGACTGGACACGGTCCCAGCTGTAAATCACTACAGTATCTGGCAAATAAGGGAACTGTACAGTGCAAGTACTTGGACCCCTGCTGCCTGTAGCAATCTTGATTCTTCCAGTGGTTTGTGGTTATGGTTCTGCATTACTGATTGGAGAGCTGTGAGTTTAAATCCCAGAGATGCCGTGCTACGCCCTTGAACTTGACCCT
The DNA here is from genome assembly GCA_030068335.1 of Chrysichthys cranchii. Classification (NCBI taxonomy): domain Eukaryota; kingdom Metazoa; phylum Chordata; class Actinopteri; order Siluriformes; family Claroteidae; genus Chrysichthys; species Chrysichthys cranchii. The sequence goes on from JAQMCW010000034.1 coordinate 22,658,712, forward strand.
TGTTCCCTTTGGGCCAAATAAATTCCAAGTTCAAATGCCAAGTAAATTCTTAATTCAGTCCAACTAAATTTCATATAAACACACACACACACACACACACACACACACACACATCCTCCCATCTCTTCCTCATATAAATTACAACCACCGACAAGGACCAGCTCTAAATTTAGTGCATCGAGGTTCCAGATGTAGCTTTCAAAACCAGACAGGATTATACGATCATCTCCCAACTCACCTGTAAATCTGTGACTCGGATCAGTCTGTCCGGATACGGAACCAGAACCTGAGGAATATCTATTTCCACTTTGGCATCGAGCGCTTTACTGGGACCGAGGTTCATCACCTGTAAGTTACAGAACATGTGTTGGGGTAAATCATCCTTTTTTAGTATCACTTTGGAATCACTATGGTATTGCGAATGAGTGACTTCATTGTGCTGCAGGGTTTTTTTCTTGATAAACATGAAGACTTTCAGGGACCCTGGGTGTTAGAAAGGACTATAGTATTACAATTCTAGCAACTGGAGAGAAAAGCCAATCTGTGTGAAGTACATGTGTCCAGCCAGTTAGACAGGCTGGACCATGGAAAAGTAGCCCCGCCTCCAATCCCGGGGCCACGCTCTTTGGAGGAGGCCGTAGCCCCTTTCTCGCCCCATGAGGAGGTGCACAGACGTGAACGGGGCCCACTTTCAGCATCTGTTGGGACTTTTGTTTAAGTGAATAAAAACAATTTATCTGCTCGTTCATCTTATCTTCCTATCGCCAGAGGCGAGCTACTTTTTTATTGCCCACCCTGTATACCTTTATAAGGCTACTAACCTGCCAGTATCAAATATTACACACAATAATTAGCGAGTGTTCTTTTCAACCTCTGTCCACAATTCAAAACCCCTGATAGAATCAAGCCCTTTTTCATTTCTAGTAGTCCATTACAGTTTTACAAGGTGCTAAACAGTATATGACTTGAATAGTTACCTCTTGATATAATGTTTTTCGTGGGGTTTGTTTATTAGTTGGACTAAGCAGGATTGCGTAAAAACTACTGGCCTGATGTTCCTGAAACTTGGTGGCAGAGTGTGGCATGGGTCAAGGAACAGCCTATTAAATTCTGGGGTGGATCTGAGTCGAGGGGCGGTTCGGGCGAATTTCAATTTCCATTCGCTTACACATTTGGGCTTGGTGAAGGCAAGGGGTAGCTCAGGTGGTTAAGACGTTGGACTACTGATTGGAAGGTCGGGAGTTCAAATCCAAGCACCACCAGCTGCCACTGTTGGGCCCTTAAGCAAGCCCCTTAACCTCAAAATGCTCAGTTGTATAAATGAGATAAAAATGTAAGTTGCTCTGGATAAGGGCGTCAGCCAAATGATGGTAATGTAATGTAATGTAAAATCTGTGCTCAACAATGCAATATATCTTAAATTCCAGCAGATGGCAGTAAAGTTCAATAGTGACAAAACATAGCCAATGTAGAAATACAGTGCCACCATGGGAAATGGAGTTGCAAATCCAGACTTAGAAAGTGGCTGCGGTTATAGATTTGCACATCATAAAAGTGTTGACTTTTGTCCTTGACTATTGCTGGAGGTCTGCTCTCTCTGAGAACCATTTAGTTCCTATAAGTTTTTTAGGCCTTAAAGCTCTGATAGGTCACACAAGTTCCTTCTTTAGAAGCATAAACATTGCATGCATTTTACTGGTGAAAAACATACAGAAAAAGTGAACTGAAGGGTCGACTGACTGGTTCTGTGGTGCGCTGTGGTGTGGTGTGGTGCATGGTTCAAAATTATAATTCCTGGCAAAAAAAAAAGAGTTCAGTACCTTAAATGTGTAATTAAGCTTCTGGCTGTAGCAGTCGACTGGCATCAGCTCTGGTTCCCCAAATATGAATGATGTTGGAGAAACAAATCTGTACAGTAAAGACAGCGAGAGCATAGGAATGAGTGCTATTGTTCTGCTCCTCAATAGATTACTATGATACACAGTATACATTTTATTAACATGCATTATCATGTCACACCCGGTTGTTTTTACTTCATCTATCAATTTGCTCTGGTGGTCAGGCTGTCATGTCTCCGATTATACACTACGGCCTTTACCTTTGTTCAAAATGCCATCAGTTGTCTAATTTCCATGCTTTATTGATACACACACCAGATACAAACCCAAAATGGTTGCATTAAACTTATTACTTCAATTTAAATCCAAATGAACACAGTAATGGCTTCTGATGACTCCGCCCCTTTCTCTTCTGAGTACAGGTAGTCCGCAAGTTACGATGGAGATGCGCTTCGCCACACCCATCGTAAGTCGAAAAATATCGGATTTCGAACCAGTGTGTTGAACCACTTAGCCTAGCTTGGGTATCTCAGCCTAGCTTAGCCCAGCTTAGCCTAGCTAGCTTAGTCTAGTTTAGCCTAGCCTACCCAGGAGTCTTTTCCTGTAGAAGCCATAATTTTGAATTAAAATGAGCTCTTGAAGCACACAAAAAGATGCAGTAATGTACTGTACAGTACACCGATACAGAAGGTAACTCTGTGAGTTGCGAGAGAGAGTGAGGAATCGTGCGAGGCGAGTGATCCCGGTATCATCCGTGTACTTCCGGGCGCCGTCCACGTACTTCCGGGCATCGTCAGAAACGTCCGCATACATCATACGCTGTTACTACGCTGGCCTGCCAGCAATGCCTGTCCGCGAATTTTAAATATTTTCTAAATATTTTACAGTATTTAGCGTATTGCAATCGTCGTTACTTCAAAATGGTAAGTCGGGCTACCGTATCTCAGGGAGCACCTGTATCCCTATTTCACTTTCCAGCAGTATTAATTGTTTGCAGGTATAACATCGCAAAAGCTTCCAGATTACCTCCTGTACTTATTCAGTACTCAATAGTTCCTGTATATTATAGACTTCTTTTGCTCATCTGGAATGTGAACTATGTTACTTGGTCCAATGAGACATTTCTGTTTAACAGTCTTCTACTTCCTGCCGATCTCATTTTGCTCGTCATGTACCCTTTCCTGGTTCTAGCGCTCACCTACCTGTTGTAGGTAATACTGTGGATAGACCAGTTAAATTTCCCAGGTCTGGTGTGCACGTTAAGTGCAGCACCAACGTGTAGACAGAGTTCGAGTTAACCCTGGGACTCACCCGTGGACGTTGAAATTCACGCCATATCTCAGCGGCAGAGTCAGATAGGCCACGTTATCATGCAGAAGGTCCTCATTTTCGTAGTTATCTCTGAAATACACACATTTCACCGATTAGCAACTGGACCATATAGAAAGAAAAGAAGCATAACTGAAGGTCAACAGTGTCGATAGGGATGTCTCTGCCTCCAACAAGTCTAGTCCGAGTTGTTACCAAGTTGTACCCCTGAAATATCCTCAAAAAGGAAAGAAGCTATGGAAGAAAAATTACAAACATTTGAAATTTGCTTGCTGTGACCTTGACCCTGTTGGGATGAATTCCCAAATAATTCCATATGCAAACATTCAATCGTCATTCAATCAAATATTCAATCTTCATAGAGATATTGCCAAAAAGGATCTCGGTCAGACGAACACAGGGACGGATGGATGGATGGATGGATAACCCAAAAACGTAATGCCTCTACCACCTGGTGGCTGATTTTGAGAAAATCTGCCATATTTAACACTACTAGATGTTCATACAATGTATATTATAGCCTCCTAATGATTATATTCCTCAGTACACATGTTTGATTATGCATGGCATGAAATATGCCATTTTTATTCATTCTAAGGCTGAATGTTAGTCCCCTGCAACCAGAGGGGACACCATCTAAACACTCCATCCAAATCTAAACACCATTATTGATCATTTATTTGCTATGAAGCTTATCAGCGCTCTTATTTTGATCACCGTTTTCATCTGAGATTATGACGAATGAGTCCATGAGAACGGCTCCTAAATAAAATATTAACAAATATCAGAAAAGCCACATTCAGTTTCTCTGTAGATATTTTTTCTAGGACTGTTACAGTCTACAAATGCTTTTTTCAGGGGAAAGAAAAGTCAACTTTGTTAATTATGCCTTTAAGCACAATTATATTATGTATTTATGCAGCAACAAAACCACACAAGCACAGTATGTAAGAACTGTACTGTGTTCAACAGTAGGAAAACGAGGCGCTGGGTTGCCTCGGCTCGAGTGACTCATAATATCCTGCAGCATACGTTTACCAGTCGCCCCTAACAACACTGAAAAACACACCGAGGGCCTCTCACATGATCCCTCTGTGCGCGTCTGTGTGTACCGGATGCCGCATTATGGTCCATGAATAATGCAAAGTAACAGCAAGACATTTCTTCTAAAAATGCTTATTGGCTAAGACTGCTCAATTTATAGCAACTTCCTTCCTCTTAGATTTCAGTGATCTAGTGTAGAAGGTGCAAGTGTATGAAAAAGTAAAGAATAAAACACTTGGGCTGTGGTCTTTTAGGAAAATAATGAATGATTTATTGGCGTCATGTGACTGGACCCAAAGCCACCCACTCACTCATTCATTCATCTTCTGCTGCTTAATCCTGTTCAAGGTCATGGGGGGAAGCTGGAGCCAATCTCAGCTGACGTTGGGCGAGAGGCGGGTTACACCCTGGGCAGGTCGCCAATCCACCACCGGGCAACACACAGAAACGGACAACCATTGACACTCACATTCACACCTACGGCCAATTTAGAGTCGCCAATTAGCCTAATCCCCTCTGTGCATGTCTTTGGACTGTAGGAGGAAACCGGAGAACCCGGAGGAAACCCACACGGACACGGGGAGAACATGCAAACTCCACACAGAAATGCGCCCAGGTCGACCCCGGGGATCGAACCCAGGACCTTCTTGCTGTGAGGCGACAGAGCTAACCACTAAGCCACCCCGTAGTTTATATATCAACAACGCATCCTGAACTGTTTTATTCCACTTGTACCACAGGGATTGGTCAATGATTCCATTATTTTGATCATGAAAAAATGACGTTGTAATTTTTCACAGAGGAATCAGCATTCGTCAACAATTACTCACAGCAAACTACACCATGTGAAGTCCATGTGTAAGAGTTGCTACTATCGAAAAATCCCTCAACATTTTATGACTAATCAAACTCGAGAATTCGTGTTGTGTAGATACGTGCAAGTGGTTTTTGTACCTTGTGGCATTGATGCTGATGCTCAGGTCGCCAGCGCTGCTGTTTTGGTTCACGTCCAGTAGAAAGCTGATGTTGAGCTACATACAAGAAGCAGCACGTCAGTGTCAAGGCATACACGAAAGGAAGACAATGAATTGGAGGAAGAAATTTAGGAGAAAACTGTTAATACGCAGGTATTGGAAATACCTTGGACAGAGCCGGTATGAAGAGATTCCCGACATTGCAGTCCAGCATGATGGTTGCTTTCTCTTCTTCAAGGATCTCACAGCTCACATGTTTCTCCTCCTGAAATCATCATCACATCAATAGTAACGATAAGAGCTTTATTTACTTTCAAAGTTTCATGGTAAGGAAGTTTTTTTTAAACATTATGCATGTAAGCATGTACCCCAAATGCAAATGAGTAAGTAGTGCAGAAATATAATAATAATAATAATAATAAGAGGAGAAGAAGAAGAAGAAGAAAAATAAGAAGAAGAAGAAATACAACACTAGTACAGGTAGTCCTCAAGTTACGATGGAGATGCGTTCCGTTATAACCATTGTAAGTGGAAAATATTGTATGTCGAACCACTGCTTAGCCTATGTTAGGTAGGGTAGCTTATGGTAGGTAGCTTAGCCTAGATTAGGTAGCTTAGGTATCTTACTCTAGCTTAGCCTACCCAGGAGTCTTTTCCTGTAGAAGACATGCTTTTGAATTAAAATTAGCTCTTGAAGCATTCTTAAAAACACGCAGTAATGCACTGTACAGTACACCGATACACAGGTTAACTCCATGAGTTGTGGCAGAGAGTGAGGCATCATGTATTGTGAGTGACGCGTACATCTGGGCATCGTCCGCATACTTCCGGGCGTTGTCCTTGTACATCCAGGTGTTGTCCGAACGTATCATATGTCATACGCTGTTACACTGGCCTGCCAGTGATACCTGCCCGCGAATCTTAAACATTTTTGAAATATTTTACAGTTTTTAGTGTATCGCAATCGCCATCGTAACTTCGAAAAAACGTAAGTCAGGGCATCGTAACTAGGGGAGCATTTGTAATAATAATAAGACGGAGAAGAGGATGAAGAATGGACTTCATGCCTCGAATTCCAGAAAAGTTGGAACGGTCTTTACAGTTGAATAAAATGACAACTAAAAGACTTTCAAATTACATGAGCCAATATTTTATTCATAATAGAATATAACAAATGCTCAAATTGTACACCTTTATCCACTAAATGAACACATTTCAAATTTTATGCCTGCTACAGGTACCAAAAAAGTCGGCATAGGGACAAAAAATGGCTGAAAAAGCAAGAAAGATTCAGCTGGGAGAACATCTAGCAACTAATTAAGTTAACTGATATCAGATGTGTAACATGATTAGCTATAAAGGGATGTCTTAGAGAGGCAGAGGCTCTCAGAAGTAAAGATGAGCAGAGGCTCTCCAATCTGTGAAAGAGTGCGTAAAAAGATTGTGGAATACTTTAAAAA
>JAQMCW010000034.1:22856566-22868283 GCA_030068335.1 Chrysichthys cranchii
TTAAGGTTATTTTAATTTTATTCTATGTTTTATTGCCACATAAACCCATAATACACTTTAAAAACATGTTTTGAGGCCTGAAACTCATTCATTGCCATTGTATTTATACTCATTTCAGTGGGAAAAACTGATTTAGGTTGCGAACAAATTGGTCACAAACAGAGTCTCGGAACGAACTAAATTCGTGAGTCGAGGTCCCACTGTGTATATAAATGAATATATACATATACACACATAGACAATGAAATAAAATATTACGATTTAGTACAAAGTCCTAACCTCCCAACAGCGGCGTTAAATTACGCATCGTTTATTTTATCTTCATTCCAAAGATTTCATAATAAGCGCAGTATCTCCGCAGCGTCTCTAACGCACAGTTGATCACGATATCCACAGAACACACTCATATCCCCCGGCTCTAGCACACGCTTCCACTTTTTATCACCAGAACCAAACGCCACGAGACCTCCCGAGGATCATCCATCACGAAAACGTCACGAAGCATGAAAACATATTGCGCACGTACAGTCACAGGAAACACAGATCCTCCTCAGGGGAAACCAACAAACGAAAAAAAAACAAAACAAAACAAAACAAAAAAAAACCACGTCCCCACACGTGAGCTCGGGACTACCATGTCCCTCGTTTCCCGTCATCGTGACAGACCATCACAGAATCCTGACTCCCCTCGACCAGGCGACTGTCATCACTCCGATTCACCTCCACGCCGCAAACTTCATTCCGTCCGTCTGCTCACTGACCTCACTGTCATACTGATCGAGAAAGCAACCGGAAAAAATAAAAATTAAATAAATAAATAAATAAATAAATAGAAGACTGACGTGACCAGCAGGCTCCAATTACTTACACCAAACTGTTGTCATTCTGCAAGGACATGATGCATGCACGCTCTTCCTCTCTCTCTCTCTCTCTCTCTCTCTCTCTATTCCTCTCTTCCTCCCTTTCTCCTTCTCTCTCTCCCTCTCATACCCCATACCCTGCATCAAACCCGCACACGGTAATCCATCAGGGCTCGCGGACGGCCTTCAGGAACATTATAACCGTTCAGACGCTCATGACAGACTACAGAGTAGCAATCTCCTGCCTTAATTATATACATATACATACAGACAGTGAGAGACACACACAAAAAGAGAGAGAGAGACAGACAGAAAGACAGAGGCTGCATGGAGCACATTGTCCACCAGACCTGCTTTAAAGGGAAAGACTTTGGCAATAATATTCACACATGCACTAAAAGTAAAGGAGGAGGAGGAGGAGGAGGAGGGTTTCTGTGCAGACTGAAGAGGTGCAAAAAGGCACAGCAGCGGAAATCAAATGAAAGAAGGAAAGGCATTAAAATAAACAAACAAACAAACAAACAAATGAAGCCTTTGCACTGAGTTCAGGATTAAACCTGCACATGCATGATATATATTGATATACACTATATAAGAGCAGGGTCCAAGACGTCAATCTATCACGCACTATTTATTTATGTATGTATTGGTTTGTTTGTTTATTTATTTATTTATTTATCTCGTGCGGGGAATTCTGGAGGCGCGCGCGCGCGGTTTGTTTATGCTCCACTATCAGCAACTGATGCGTGAAGTCAGTTTCTCTCTCTCTCTCTCTGTCTGTCTGACTGTCTCTCTCTCTCTGTCTCTCTCTCCTTCCACTCTTCCACCCCCCCAACCTCTCTCTCTCTCTCTCTGTGTGTGTGTGTGTGTGTGTGTGTTTGTCGCGCTCGCGCTTCTTCTTCTTCTTCTTCTTCTTCTCCTTCTTCTTCTTCGCCTCCTTCAGCGCCTAAATAAAAACAGACAGCAAGCCGTTTTCGGTCTCGGCTCGAAGCTCGGAGCTTCCCGTTTACCTTAAACGCGGTCGTGTCCTGATCCGGGGCGGCTAGGAGGATGAAAAATCCCGTCGAAATGGAGCCGGAGGAGGAGAAGGACGACGAACATTGGAGAGCAGGAAGAAGGAGGAAGCGCTGCGCTTCCGGGATCCGACCGGAAGAGGGCGCTGAACAGCGTGCGTGTGCGTGTGTGTGTGTGTGTGCGCGCGCGGGGGGGCGGGCGCGAGGGAGCGGGGGACGATGTGAATAACGGCGTTCTAAAAAAAAAAAAATTTAAATTTCGAAGAAGGAAAAAACCGTTAGTGTTGAACGGTTTGTTTGTTGACCGTTTGTTTCACCTGAGGTGCCGTTTTAGTCCGACATTTTGACATTAATTATGTGTGCTGGTCATGTTGGAGTTACACAGCCTAGTTATTATTTAGTTATAGTTCATGTTTAAGCAACAACAACAAGCAAAACAAACAAAAAAATCCCAACAATTAAGGCCTCATAGAGGTTAGAGGTTTTGTCCTACCAGAGCCACGGGCTGTGTTCCAATATCCATACTTTCTGTACTTACTATGCTTAGTTTGAGTACGCAGGGCGTTCCCGTTACGATTGCGGCTAAAATAAGTGTATTGAAAGGACCCACATGGTGCCCTCATAACGATCAAATCTTGGAGTGTGGAACAATGTACACTTTTCGCACTCAGCGGCCGCCATCTTAGCTACGTATCGGAAGAGTCGGACCCAACGCGGCTCGAAAAATAAAAGAAAAGTACCCGGAGGAAACCCACACGGACATGGGGAGAACATGCAAACTCCACACAGACAGGCACCCAGGTCGACCCCGGGGATCGAACCCAGGACCTTGGCGTTACGCTGGAATTCAAATTTTCCACTAACCAATAAGGTGAGCCCAATGTGGCCAATACTAAAAGTATGTGGACACCTGATCATCGTGTCCATGATGTGGTTCTTCTCCAAAACTGGAAGCACACAATCGTACCGTATGGAATGTTTCTGTATGCCGGAGCGTTACAGTTTCCCTATACTTTACTTAAACTACGAGGCCCAACCCTGTTCCAGCATAATAAAGAGAGCTCCATGAAGACATGTTTTGCCAACGGTTGAAATGAAGGAACGCGAGTGTCCTGCACAGAGCCCTGACCTCAACCCCACTGAACACCTTTGGAGCACCAAGTGTGCTCCAGGCCTCCTCACTTAACATCAGTGTCTGACCACACTCATGCTCTTGTGGTTGAACAAACACAAATCCCAACAGGGATGTGCCAATACCTAGTGGAAAGCCACGTTCCCGGAAAAGTGGAGCTTATTCTATGAGCAAAAGGGGTAACTATGCTAGAATGGCATGGGGGTGATGGTCAGGTGTCACCATTTGGTCACATAACAGACATTTCCGATATATTCTGCCATCTTCTACAAAGGACGGCCAAACTCAGAACCTTTGTGTGTTTGAGATTTAGAAACGTAGAATGGGATAGCCTTATGTATGATATAATATATTATCAACATATTTTGAGCCCGGGGATCAAACCCAGGACCTTGTTGCTGTGACGCGAACGGACCTTTTTTGTTGGAAGGCATTTAGGTCGTTGGACCTTCACAAATATTATTCGAATCCCCCTAGAATAGGGTCTTGTCGCAGGCATGAAACGATTACGCATCCAATGAAAGACCATTCAGCGTCCTTTGTGATGCTGGTTTATTTTATTTAAAGTCAATGTTTTAATTCTGTAGTCATGCCGTGTCCCACCAGAAAACCTGCTTAGTCTATGTACCTTTGAAAAGTCCGTGATCAATAAAGCAATCCATTTTGCTCATGCTCATTACCCCCGCTATTATATTTCACATGTGCTTTCTGCTTTCTCGATCACTGCTGAGAATAATAATAACGTGTCAGGGCAGTGGGTTTAAACAAATAATCCCCAAGTGTAATCAATTGGCACAACTGTCTCTGAGAACTTGCATGAATCTACAGTCTGGGCTAGGAGGAAACCAGCCCCAAGCTCACTTCTTTACACCATTCTGTTGTTGTCGTCATCGTCGTTTTTTAGCCACATTTGTAGGTTTTCCTTCAAACAGAGTCAGGGCTTCTCCTTTGTAAGCCAGTTTCTACCAGCCACCCTAACAGTGCACTCGAAGTGCTGTGACATAAAGGCTTTTACACCTTTATTACACTAACTTGCCCTCATTTTGCATTGCAAATGACACAGCCTAGAGTCCGCCCTTCGCTCACTGGTCTTTTAAAAACCAGTCCACGTTGAAGCATTACACGTTGCCAATAGCATGCACGTTACACAAAGTTGCCAGAATGTTACCGTACATTACATCATATTCAGTCAGATTTATTCAGCATACGAATTTTGTCATATTGTGTCCCATATTTCATAGCCTGTATGTGCAATCACATTCACTGAGTTTTATAGGAACAGCATTACGTTTGACACAAATGCATGAAAATACATATCGTGGGACAAATTGGAGGTAGCAGATATGCTGCAACGTTCTACTGCACCACACTGTATGAGTTTTATATATATATATATATATATATACAGTATATATATGTGTGTGTGTGTGTGTGTGTGTGTGTGTGTGTGTGTGTGTGTGTGCGTGTGTGCGGATGTGTTGTATTGCATCCCTGTATGAATCATGACAGTCAAGTCCTGGATTCTGTCCAAACACCAATATCTATTAAAATATTACACAATATTACATAATAGACCACGTTTTCGTTCCCAAATAAACGCTGACTGATTTGCTAATTTCCTCATAATGCTGTATGACTACTGAGGTGGGTTAAAGGCAAAGGGCTGGCACCATTTTAAATACTGGCTTTGTTTATATTGTTGCTGTTTCCTGCTCTTTAAAGTGCATTTTTGTTATGTAAATGCTTCTCTGCTTTACAGCCTTTCTTAACACATGGCTAAGACTGTATGTACAGAGACATCTCAAAAGTAAATAGACCCCCCCTCGTTATATCGTTTTATCCATGCGGACACCACCTGGTACTTCAAACATGTTAATATATGATTATTTTTCATCACAGATTACAGGATATTAATAGTTTAGAGCGACTAGCCATGCGGCGAACACCAGACGCAAAAGAGTTGTGTGATTGTGGGTCAGTCTGAGGGTGAACTTAGCCTGGGTATGATTGTACAAAACGTTGGGATTCCTCTTGTTACAGTCAACAGAGTGATCGTACAATTCAAAAGCAAAGGAAAGGAATCAACAGCATCCCGCTCAGGTCGACCTGAGTCCTCTGACAGGGGTCTTCAGACTGTCGAGAGGATTGTTGGAAAAATATCCACATTGTAAGGCGTGTAAGTGAGTCGGAGTACTTCTGCGAGGGATCTCCACCAACTTGGATACCATGGCCGAGCAGCTAGAGGGAAGTTTCTAGGGATAAATCTTTCCAAAATGATGGCGTCTATTTACTTTTGAGATGTCGGTGTATAGTTATTTCTATATTATTTATATATTTGTGCCATGTTACCTTCAATTCTTATTCTGCAGATATGTTGTACCTTTGGTGGAGCGCAAGAAACATTTCATACATCTGTGTGATGTAAATGTAATATGATTTTGACAATAAAATTCTCATTCTCAGTCATTCTAATTGGCATTGACAATGTGTGTGTGTGTGTGTGTTTCTTTTTTTGGGGGGGGGGGGGGGGTAGGGTGAGGTGGGGAAGGGGTTTAAAAAGTAAAAAAATTATTAGATATTGGATCTAGGTCACAGATTTACATATATTATTCAGCCCGTTTTCTCGCAATCTTGGGTTATTTATGTCATTATCACAACATAACAGATGTTTTCTCCTGATAACAGGCTGGTTATTTTTGTTTTCTCATGATCTCGAGTCATTTCTGTCATTATCCTGACATAACGAAACATCGTTTTCCCGTGATCACTACATAATCGTCTTCAGATTTCCAGATAACAAAACTTAGTCGTTTTCCGAGTCATTACCGAGTCCTTGCCTACCATTCTGTCCAGAAGTGTTGAATATGAAGAGCAGGATTATATGGATCAGCACGTTACATCTTTGTTCAATCAAGGCATGACACAGGCTGAAATAGCTTTATGTCTTGCCGTTACTGATAATGTTCACGTTATTGTGCGTCATTTAAAAAGGCTGTTAACAAGACTACAGCTTTATGGCCAGGGCAATCAAAGTGAGGCTGGTTCTGTCGTGAACTACATCGCTGACCAGCTCCGAGGCCCAGGGTGACCCCAGGGTTACAGAGATGCAGATGGTAGGATTAGCCTTTGGGTAAATTACAAGAAAACTCGAAAAAGGAGTTTTATTTAGGTTTATTTTTCTATAATTAGGGAATTTTAATTTTATTCTATGTTTTATTGCCACATATGAACCCATAATACACTTTAAAAACATGTTTTGAGGGCTGAAACACATTCATTGTATTTACATTCATGTTAGCGGGGAAAACTGATTCAGGTCGCGAACAAATCGGGTCACAAACAGAGTCTCGGAAGGAATTAAGTACATGAGCCGAGGGTCCACTGTATATAAATAATATAATAATATAAAAGTAAATGTTTTTATGACTTAACGTTTTCTGGCATCAAGATAAGACAGGTTTATTAATTAATATAAGATATTTCATACGCAAAGTGTTTTACATATTTTACGCATACAGTATTTTACAAAAATACATACATATAAAAATACATCAATAACATAATAATATAAAAGTAAATGTTTTTTATGATTTAACATTTTCCAGCAGCAAGATAAGGCAGGTTTATTAATACAGGATATTTCATATGCAAAGCCAATGCAAAGTGTTTTACATAAACACAAGCAAAGTGCATTAAGAGGAGATTAAAAGCAAAGTGACATGAAATGAAAACAAATAGGCGATAAAATTGTCAAATAGGTAGAATTACTCAAGTTAATCATTTTCGAAGATTACAGAAGATTACAAAACCTCTAAGGCAATATTCCCAAACTAAAGGTTGCGACCCAAAATGGGTCACCAATCTTTATTCATTCGGTCGCCATGTGGCAGGTCTTGTGTGTAAATGTAGATATTATGAGAATTCCTGATATATCTTTGTAAGTTTGGGCCCCACTACAGGGCCGGATTAACCATAAGGGCCATTGGCCCAGTGCCCAGGGGCACCAACCAGCAGGGGGGCACCACAAGACACACTTTGCCGCCGCCGCACCCCCCCCCGCTTGCAACATTTTAACGCCGCTGCCACACCCCCCACCACCCCCGCCCCCGCTGAATAAGATTGGGGCACCAACGTTGTCTTAATACAGGCCTGCCCCACTATGACACCAAATATCTCTTTTGGGTCTCATGCTGAAAAAGTTTGGGAACCAATGCTCTAAGTATTAAACAATCCTTCAGCTAGCAAAGCTAGCGTTTGACCTCCTTGCGCTAATTACACAGAAAACATATGTTTGAGCAAATTACACCATATAAGCACATAGATTTCACCATTAGCTCTTCGTGTCTGCCGTTTCAGCTTTTAAACTGTGAGTACAGACCTAAGTACAGATACGCATCAGTAAACATGCTAATTGCTAATAACACTTCTATTAGCACTCACACAAACCCCGATGTTTATATGTGCCGCTTGTTATGCGTTTGTGCTCCAGCCGTGCCCCTTTAGCGCCACATTTCCAAGATGCTCTGGATTAAAATATGTCACTTATTTAACGATAGCTAAATGAACCAAGGCCATTCGACACGATATGTGATTATTAACCAAATTTCAAAACGTTAAGCCCTGTCATCCATCCCATTGTTTGTTTAAATAACACAGGAAATCCTCGTAATCCTCCTGTGTGTATTTTGTTCTCTTCTTGGCGCGTTAGGAAAAGCCTCTGACCTGTAGCCTGAAGGAGTCAGTGCAGAAACATAAACATTTCTAGCGTAGATTATTTTTTTTTTATCATAGTCTCCCTCCAGCTGCTTAAAAGAAAAGTGAAGCCCAAGAGCTGCGCTCGGCCTTGATATGAATCATGTATAAGAGCGGGGGATCAAAAGCCTTAATGCGCCTGTACAGAAAGGAAATGGAGATATTAAGAGCATTAAGTAAGGCTTTTGGCTCACTGTGTGAAGAGGAAATTTGTAATGGTGTTAGTGATCAATCCAACATGTTCAGCGTACTGTACGTAAGACTGGTTTAACTAAGCGTAATTAAATGGGTGCAGCACAGCGGATATTGTATTGTCTAAGTGATCAAGTTGTCCAAGTGTCTAAGGTCAAATCTCACAACCTCCAGAACCACTGAGGGTTCCTAAAATAATAATGAAAGAACTATCGAATTGATACCCTTTCCCATTTTTTTCGAAATTGGGAACCATCAATTAAGACATGGTTGCCTTTTTTGCTCTTTTTTTTTAACCCCATTTTTTTCACCCAATTTGATCATTTGCAAACCCCCACCCACTCGCTAACTCTAATTTCACACAGCATCTTCCAAGCAGTCAGGATAAAAGCGAACGCGTTCTTGCTTCCAGACTGCATCTTGCAACCCACAAATTAAAGCGCTATGCATCATCTTCTGCATACATGAACTCACTGATGCACGCGATTGGTTAGTGTAACTGTGATGCCAGGGCCGAGAGAGTACGCCCCACCTACCCAGAGACCACAGCCACTTTTGCTCTCTTGGACTCTCTAGGATCATCGGACTTTAAACTCATGATCTCCCGACAACTAAGTAAACAATTTTCTGTTACGCTGCTAGGGAGCTAACATTTGATTTTTGTCCTGGAGTTAGATCTATATTGGTCAAAATCTTTTCTGTAAATATCTGCCTTTAGCCATTTCCAGGTCTTTAGTTCTTCCCGAAGCCAGGTGAGCGCCATTTCCTTTACTTCATCATCAGAGGTGAATCTGAGACCGCACAGAGCCTCCTTCAGTGGAGATGTGATAATGGCTTGGTGCCAGATCCGGACTGTAAGGAGGACATGGAAGATGTTAGAACCGAGCCATCGCACTGTCTCTACCGAGTCTGCTGCTGTATGAGTACATGCATTGTCATGGTGCTGCAAGACTGTTTTGAACAGCGTCCCTCTTCTTTTTCTGCAAATTGCAGGTTTAAGTTCGTTTCGCGGCAATGCACAGGAATTTGCACTGTTCACTGTTTGTCCATGTGCTTGGGAATGCACCAGAATGGGTTATAGCATCATTTTTAAATTGCCTATACTTTTTGACTCACCCTTGTATATATTTTTACCATTTGAATTTATAAATGTATCCCTATTGAGCAAGCCAGATGCTATGGATGCGAGGAAAATCTCTGTGAGGAAACGCCATCCTCATGTGGGTAACATTGGATAGAGTGATTACAAATACGGGTTGTCCTCAAGTTACGATGGAGATGTGTTTGGCCACACCCATTGTAAGTCAAAAATATTGTAAATTGAACCACTGTGTTGAGCCATTTAGCCTAGCTTAGGTATCTCACCCTAGCTTAGTCCATCTTAACCTAGCTTAGCCTAGCCTGCCCAGGAGTCTTTTCCTGTAGAAGACCACACACACTCACTGAAGACTTCATTTAAATCACATTTCTGTCAATGGAGAGAGTTTGTCAGAGAGGTCCACACCTGGTGGAGGCAGCAGCACCGTGTCTCTGAGCTCCATCCAGCCGCGACACCCCGCTACACAAATACTGAGCTACAGACGGCCGGCGCTAAAGCTGTTCTATTAATAATCCGCCCAAAAAACGAGGTAACGCACTGTACTGTACACCAATACACAAGTTAACTGAGTTGCTGGAGAGAGTGAGGCATCGCGCGAGGTGAGTGATCCGGGCTTCATCCACGTACTTCCAGGTGTCGTCCACATACATCCGGGCATCATCTGAACATCCGCGCACATCATACGCTGTTACGCCTGCCCATGAATTTGAAATATTTTCTAAACATTTTACAATTTTTAGCACATCGCAATCATCATCGTAACTTCGAAAAATCTTAAGTCGGGCCATCGTAACTCAGGAAGCACCTGTACCTCGCATCTATCACTGTGTGCTATATGGTCAAAACGTACAACTATTTACCCACGAAATTCACCATAGTTTTAACAGGAAGTCTATTTTGTTGATGTTAAGAACTGTTCACTGATGGAGACTTGAGTGCTGTTTGCATTAACAGCTTCATCTTCACGCACTCGTTCGCACCCAGTCACCAACTCAACAACTGGCATGTTTTTGCTTGAAAACCTGATGAAATTCAGACAGACACGAGGCGGATATCCTATCGCAAGGAGTAATCCGAGCTCAGGCTCATCAGTGCCACCCAACATGGGTTACAGTTATTCTAAAAGAAAAAAAAAAATACACATAAAAAACCCCGAGTAGCAGGAGACATGCTACAAGTCCTAAGAGACAAAATAAAAGCCCGCTTTTATGCCGTATCTCCATTTGTTTGCACATTTGGCATTTTCTTCACTCTGCTTGACCGTTCTGGCACTGATTTACGTCAGAGCCAGGGAGAGAAATGATGATTTCTGTACTCTCAAGTGAACGTGGTGTGAAAACCCAGGATTAGTCCGTGATGGAACAGGCAGCACAGGACAATTGGAAAGAAACGAATGGCTTTTTTCGACACGTGCTTTCGTCTTTACCCACATCAGTATGGCGTTACGCTGCTTCCGATCCCTTGTCTCTGCATTTCGAGCATTTTCGAGGGCAGCCACCTGTTCATGAGAGGTGCTCTAAAAATAAGCCTGCTTCCTTCCTGTGCCACGTGTGTGTCAGGGACATAAATATGAGCTGTGAGTGTGTTTCCTGTACTTTGATTCATGGTTGGTGATTTAGGTGCGGGCGTGTGTCAGAGGCGCGCAGTGGAGTTTGTGTGTGTTAGGCAGCGTCCTCGGGGCCTCGAGAAACCAAATTGAATATCAATTTCGCAAAACGCATGATTAGATTCCTCAAGCAATATCCGCGCAATATATGATAGAATAACACACACAGCAGCGTGTTCTTATCGACCGAGACAGTGGAGACGATAATGAAGAACACACAGAGGAACGCAGTGACTCAGGGAGTCAATGGGTCAATGTCAGGTGTTAGACGTTAAAGCACAGATTTTTATTGATCGATCAATCGATTGATTGATTGATTGATTGATTTAAATTTTTTCAGGAAGAAGAAGTGTACAACCTGCTGAAAGTGACATAGAGTGACATAATTTTCTCCTCTTGCTCCACTCACAAGAAAGCAATTCATGAAGATTCATAATTCGTAGGAGTGCTCGTGACTGTTCGAGAGATGTTCTAGGAAATCAGGATTGGGGGAAAAGAAAAAAAGGACAGAAGTCACATTTCACCAAAAAAAAAAAGGAAAAAAAAAAGAAATCAATTTAAACTGTATAAAGATAATATACAGTGTGGGATTAGCAACTGCTTGGGTAGAAATTATGCAGGATGTTTGGGTACGCTTCAGTCAGACATGAGCTTTTATTTTCATGTTGCGTTGCTTAGTATCAAGGAGGATCCAACATTACAATCTGAGATCAAGCAGAAAACGTGAATCGAGTACACAAAGAACAACGTTGCGTTCGACTTACCTCGGAAGCGGGCACTGTCATCGTTTTCAGCTTGTTGATCATGATGTCATGTTTGTCTTTCGTTAGCAATCTTCTAACCAGCTAACAGAAACGAGTACATTATTTGACCAAAAGTTTGTGGATGCCTGACCATCACACCCGTATGGACGTCTTCAACATCCCATTCCAAAGTTGGATACAGTGGACCCTCGGCTCATGAACTTCATTCGTTCCGAGACTCTATTCGCGACCTGAATCAATTTTTCCCATTGAAATGAATGTAAATACAATGAATGTGTTTCAGCCCTCAAAACATGTTT
>JAQMCW010000034.1:22873147-22875647 GCA_030068335.1 Chrysichthys cranchii
GCTGACTGCGGGTGAGAGGCGGGGTTACACCCTGGGCAGGTCACCAATCCGCCGTAGGCCGACACACAGAGACAGACAACCATTCACACTCACATTCACACCTACGGGTAATTTAGAGTAGCTAATTAGCATATCTTTTGGAGGAAACCGGAGTACATGGAGGAAACCCACGCAGACATGAAACATGCAAACTCCACACAGAAAGGTGCCCAGGTCGACTCCGGGGCTCGAACCCAGGACCTTCTTGCTGCGAGGCGACAGCGCTAATCACTTAGCCACCGTGCCGCCCTGATTGTCTTATTAATTCATACTTAATTTCAAGAGAGAGTGAATAAAAAAGAGAGGATTGCAATTGTGAGGAAACACACTGGAAAAGGATGTAGGTGTGGCACTCATTGTCTTTAATAACAGTTCAGGCAGAAGTACAAATCCGTGAGGCAAAAATGTTAATCCGCAAAACATGCAAGGGTCAGTCGATCGGACAACCTGAACATGGACGGCAAACCAGAATAACACAGAACCAGGAAATAGCCCAGAGTCAAGAGTGTAGAAATCAAACACGATAATTAGAAAGGCTCGGCACTCAACTATTGCTCTGTGAAGTACGAAACAAACTGAGAGTCTTTTAAAAGGTTTGTTTTGTTTGTGGTCATTTCTTACTTGCGATTCTGAATGATCCCCGAAGAGCTGCATGCTTGGACTTCGACATGACAGTGATGCTATACTATAAGTGATAACAGGAACTAACTTGTTTTGCTGGCGTTCCCCCAACATAACCAGAGTATAAATGGTACACATGGTAAAAAGCACAACAGATTGTTTAATACTAGGTTTTCATGGTATGGGGGATGAATTTCAGGCCTTTCAGGCCCCAAAACATCACCCTGTCATTGAGCATTTTCCCAAAACAGCATCCTCTGTCATATTTCATTCCTTACACATAACACAAACATGGACATGAATGCATGGCAGTCCATTTTCAGAAAGAAGAATAAGGTTAGAGGCAGGGAGGATTTATGAAATCCTGGGGGCCTTAAATGAGATGCGATCCCCAGACCTGCGGAGGACGAAAGAGGGGAAAGGAGCAAGGAGAGGAGGTTGGATGGATGACTACTAAGCAGATAGAGGAGCAGGATGAATGGAGGTAAAGTAATCAGTGAGCAGGCTTTTAAAGATGGATGGAAATATGGATAGATAGGTGGCATTTGGGGTGAAGATGACAGATAGTGATGGGATAGTGAGCAGGTTGATGAGATTTGGGGGAGGGATAGTGATCAGGCCACTAAAGAAAGATGAATGGAGAGATAGGTAAATAAAGGAGAATGGAAAGAAGGATAGTAAGAAATTGGTGGAGGAGCAGGTCGAGGAGGGTGGATGGAGGAACTGTAACCAGGCTGGAAGAGTGGACAAATGGATATGGCGCAATCTGGTAAAGCATGACACACAGGGGATGGGGAGCTGGTAAGATGACGAATGGATGGAGGGTTAGTGAACTGATAGAAGAGACTGGATGGAAGGCTAGAAAGCAAGAATGAATAGATAAACGAATAGTGAGCAGGAAGATGAGGATGGATCAAGGGAGAGAATTCCAGCCACTAAATAAGATGATGAAAGGACCGAAGGAGTGAGTGATTGAATGGAGAGATGGTGAGAAGACATGAAGACAAGGTTGGATGGAGGAACAGTGAGCTGATAGAGGATACTGGATCAAAGGATCGCAAGTACACAGCGAGCAGTAGATGAGGTTGGATGGAAGGATAATAATTAGTACCAGGAGAAGATGATGAATACTTAGTGAGTAGGCTTAAGAAGGACAGATGGAGAGATAAGCCATGAGAGGAGGATGGAAGGAGGCTGGTGGAGGAGGTTCAAAATGGAGGTTGGATAGAGAAATGGTAAGTGAGTAGAGGAGGAGAGATGGCGGAATAGTAACCCGTGACCCTGTAGAGGAGGATGGATGTATAGCAGTAGAGGATGATGAATGGATAGAAAGATAGCGAGCAAGGATGCAGAGGAGGTTGGATGGAGGGAGGGAGAGTGAGCAAGCTCACAGAACAGGATGGATAAATGGCCAGTGAGAAGAACGAGAAAGAATGGAGCGACAGTGAGTAAGCCAACTGAACCAGGGTTTGTTTGGAAGGATACTGAACTGGTAGATCAGGCTAGATGGAGGAATAGTGAACAGGTGAGTAGATGAGGAGAGATGGAGGGATAGTAAGGACCAGAAGAGGGGGATAGATAGATGGCGTGACTGAGCAGACAAGTAGATTTCGTTAGATAATGATTTGTCGGAGATGTGATGTGGTTGGATAAAGGAGTGGTGAGCAGGTATGAGAGGATGGATGGAGAGATATTGAGTACAGTGGGGTCTCGACTTACGTCGGAAATCCGTTCCTACCGCGCAACATAATGCGATTTTGGCCGTAAGTCGGAACTCACATACTGTATAATGTTAAAACGGCCTCCTACAGCGCCCGGATCTCCAACTAGGTACCGAAAA
>JAQMCW010000034.1:22880647-22885104 GCA_030068335.1 Chrysichthys cranchii
AGTTTGTCCATCGATGAGCAGTGAAGTCAACAATCACCTCTTTAGTCTTATTCAGATTTAAAGAGAGATTGATGCCTCTATATCATTCTGCGAGCTGCCCCAGCTTCTCCCTGTATGCTGACTCATTACTTTTGCGGATGAGGTACCATAGCTGGAGTGCCATCAGCAGATTTGTGATTTGAAGGTTGCTCTGCAGCACAGTTATGAAACATGTACTCTCACTCACTCAGTCAGTCATCTTCTGCTGCTTAATGCTGTTCAGGGCCTTGTGGGAGATCCTTATCTGGAGCCAATCAAAAGGTTGGGTACACCCTGGGCAGGTTGCAAATCCACCACAGGGCCAACACATTCACACCTATGTGCAATTTAGAGTAGCCAATTAGCCTAATCCCCTCTGTGCATGTCTTTGGACTATGGGAGGAATCCAGAGTACCCGGAGGAAACCCACATGGACACGGGGAGAACATGGAAACTCCACACAGAAAGGCACCCAGGTTCGAACCCAGGACCGATTTGCTGTGAGGCAACAGTGCTAACCATCACACCACTGTGCCACCCATGAAACATGTATTGTAAGCTAATTCAATTAAGTCAACTATTTCCTATACACATACAGTATGTGAACTCCATAATAAATATGAGATGTGATAAAAAAAAAAATTCCAAGACTCTTCTTCTTGCGAGCAAACAGAGCACAGTACAGTCATGCATGCGCAACAGGAGAGAGTGGTAAAGTTCGTGAATCAGTGATGTCATCATGTCAACTTTGAGGCCCGTGTTGCATGCATTTATGTGACAACGCTGAGCAAAATGCAAACATAAAATTCCTTGTCAAACTCAGGAAGTCAGCAACATCCATACTGGTGATCCGGTGATCTGGATGCACAAGGCATGCAATCTTGGACATTTTTGAGGGTTGTGCTTGTGGATGGTCGCCCTGACCTCTTGTCATCCTCCAGTGACGTTCTCGCGCTCTTGATGCAAGAATGCCACTCAAAACACTTCGTCCAGCTCGTTGATTTATTGTCATAGGTGCATAGTAAATTCACAAATGCACACATGCACGTTGGCATAAAAGCACTTGTAACAGAGGCCCCGATGTCACACAGTATACTGACTCATGAATGTCAGTATTCAATCCTGCTTCATGTGCACAACCGTGCCGCACTCTATACATTTGCAACATTTGATCTGCACCTTGTAAAACACTCGAGGGCATGATTTTATAGAAAAATAATCAGTGACAGACCGGTGTGATGCATCCAGATATGAGTGAAGCGGACTTACGGTTACCATCCGTAAGTTGATTATCGATATTTTATCGATCTTATTCCACAACCATTTGCCAAAGGTAACAATTGCATGGATTAATTAAAAATTAAGTGTGGATTTTGAGTGGCTTCAGTGTGCTGTGACACAAACATGTCATTTGAGCTCCTGTTATTTTTATTACCTGTTAATTAATGCCCTGAAAATTAGCCTTCTGAACAATCAGAACTTAGACTACCCCAACACGGTGCTTTCTTAATCCATCCAAAGGACCCTTAAGAGTTCTATATTTTCACCCTTTATAGTGCACTACATGCTGCATAAGGGTAGATTTGGGCATTTCTTATAGCCACCATGTAGGGTTCTCAATTGTTTCGTAGCCAGGGAGCCCTTGAAGTGTAAAATAAATTCGCGTCAGTAAAGATTTATGTCGTGAACTTTCCACAAATAGCTTGTATGTGAGTAGTTGTGGTTTGAGTTAAACCCATTCAATTCAAGTAACCAGTCAAACAGGCTCATAAGAAGAATCTAATGAGAAATATAATAACTTTGATAATGGTGGGTTGGGCTTTCCGTTACTGTAACTATGTTAAAAGAAAAACATCACAGATTCCCTGACAATGCATAACAACTGCCTGGTGGTCCCCAGACCATACCTTCACCTAGGGTACAGTGGAACCTCGGATTGCGAGCATAATGCGGTCCAGAGACGTGCTTGTAATCCAAAGCACTCGTATATCAAAGCGGATTTCCCCATAAGAAATAATGGAAACTCAGATAATTCGTTCCACAAGCCACAAATATTTATATAAAATGATTAATACAAAATATAAAGTAAAAACAAAATAACCTGCACTTTAGCTTTGAAAAGAATCGTGGCTGGGGTGAGGGAGATGAGAGAGTGTCAGAAACAGGAATATCAAAGGCTACAACAAAAACACGGAAGGAGTACAAACAAGGGTCAAAACATGAGCAAGGTAAACACTAGAACATGGCTTGGCGATAGCGCGCGGAAACGCAAACTAATGCTTCGCAAACTTCGCGTTCATGAGTCAGTCAATTTATAATCTATATAATTAGTGAGCATGGTGCAAATGCCGGAAGTATCCTATCCGTGAGTCCCCCGGCATGCACCGATATTGGGAGGGCCAAACGGTTATGCTGCACGTGTTCCGAATGGTCAGATCCATGACAGAGAGCAGGAGGATTATTGCGTGTTACTTTCACTACAACTCACAGAATCACTGCAGTCTGTCGCTCACTGGGATCTTTTTCTTTTCGTGTGACTTTAACAAGGAAACTATCCAATGATGGCTGCTTTTGCCTCCTTTTGAGGATTTCACACAAATGCGACATTGCATCGTCATTAAACAGATGAGTGACACACACACTAACAGTAAATACTAGCGCACAAGCCACAATCCTGCAGTGAATGAGAGAGAGAAGTTGTGATCACGTGAGGCTCGGTAGACGAATACTACACGTATTGCAAAACATCACTTGTTAATCAAGTCAAAAGGTATTAAACATTTTTGCTCATTTTGTGAAAAGCTCGCAGAGCAAGTTACTCGCAATCCAAGGTTCCACTGTATATAAAAAAGGACTTAGCATGGCTAATATGGCTGTAATTGGTGGACTGCATTGCCTTCTCCCTAAGTAAATTCCCATAAAATTCTCGGACGCAATGCTTCTTGCACCCTATGTAGTGTCTACGATCAAGGACAAGTCATTTGCTATTTAGTCTCTGCAGATGGGGCTGTACGATATTACCAAAGGCTCACATTTGCCAGGGTTTTATGAGTGACTGAGCGAGCCCACATATCATTCAGACTGATTTGGTTAAAAGGGGACCTCTAGAGATTAACTGGTGTCTGTTTTCTTTGCCAGTAATGGAGTGTGATGTCAGCGGAGGGCACACCTGCAGCCTTTAAATCAAGCACTCGTGCCCTGGGGCAGCTTTGAAATTTAGATTTTAGGCCTTGAGTGGGGGGAAAAAATGCTCTTTGGAATCAGTAATTTACCCGCTGCCTGTGAAGGGATGACTGTGCAACAGAGGACGAAGGGAGGGAAGGAGGGGGAGGGGGAAAAAAAGAACGACAGAGAGGGCAGTGAAGCTCCCACGCATGGGGCTGAGCCGGTGAAGTTAAATACACTCTAAAAATACCTGCAGTGCTTCTCACATTGCAACAAGGCCTGAGCTCTGCACCCAGGCCTCTCTCTCTCTCTCAATCACAAAATAGCTCCCTGTGAAGAGCATTACATAAAGTGCTGAGGCTTTTATATTGCGCACATTCCCAGTCATGAGTGAACGCTAAAATGAATAGATAATCGCGAAGACTAAAGTGAACAGAATGCATTATTTTCTATCCCACATTGTGTACTCAGAACTGTTTGTGATTGTATCCCATTGACCCTTGTTATGTCATTGGGACATAATCCTTTACTGCATGCCCTGTGAAGTACCCTTCCATAAGTAGTAGGAAGAAGACAGGTAAATACCACGTGTTTCCCTAAGGGACACCTCAAGCTCTACGGAGAATCCAGACAGACCGCACAGACCGCATGAGGTCCATTCAAGTAGGGATTTAGGAGCGGAATTAATTAAACCTTGCTCCGTATTGTTATATTAGTGCATGAGGTGTTATGTATGATATGTAGGCATTTCTACCCCATCCCCATTGCATTCCCCATTCTGATTGCTCAGAAGGTGATGTTTGATTTTCTATCATTTCAGCTCTGACAGTAGTTCCACCTGCAAGACAATCACAGATTAATACGCTATTAATGCACTCATTAGTTATTAGTGTTTCAAATGTAATACACACATGCTTGTATGGTAGATTTTCCGCGTAGAGTGATTATAAACTGTGCATAAGTACTGATGTGGTCATTTTCTATGGGAAGATTTAGATGTTGATTGAGCATTTATGAAGGTTCCAGTTTCAGAAGTTTGTAAAAGGAAAAGCTCTAAGAGTAGGAAAGTCTTCAGGACAGAGGATTTTGCGGTTTCCTGATAAGCTGATTCACTCACTCAGTCATCTTCTGCCGCTTAATCCTTTTCAGGGTCGTATTCAGGGGGAAGCTGGAGCCAATCCCAGCTGACTTTGGGTAAGAGGTGGGGTTACACCCTGGGCAGGTCACCAATCCACCGCAGGGCAACACACAGAGACAGACAACCATTCACACTC
>JAQMCW010000034.1:22935329-22945509 GCA_030068335.1 Chrysichthys cranchii
TGATCACATGGACAAAGATAAGACCTTCTGGAGGAAAGTTCTGTGGTCAGACAAAACAAAAATCGAGCTTTTTGGCCGCAATGCCCAGCAATAAGCCTTTAACTGCAAGAACACCATGCCTACCATCAAGCATGGTGGTGGTAGTATTATGCTGTGGGGTACTGATGGAATCATGGGTGCATGATAAACTGCTGTAACCGAGAAAGGGAAGGATCGATGGTAAACCGATGGAGCAAAATAGAATAGATGGATGGATAAACTGATTCACCTGACAAAGGATACAATTATGGATGGACGATAAACTGATAGAAGTGACAAAAAAAAAACCCAGAGTGCTGGGTGGAAATAACCACAGACACCTGAAAAGGATGGATAGATACATGATAAACTGATGCAACCGACAAAAGAATGGATGTTTTAGATTAGTAGCTGCATAGATAAATAGGATGATGAGTAAATGGATGGAGGGATGAAAAACTGATAGAACTGAAAAGTATGAATGGATGGATGGATAACAAATTGACAGAACCTAAAGGGGTGGAATTGTGGGTGGATGATAAACTGCTGGAAACGAAATAGGGAAGGATAGATGGTAAACTGATGGCGCAAAACGAGGATAGGTGGATGGATGAACTGATTCAACTGACGAAGGATACAATTATGGATAGAGGTGAAAAATGATGGAAGGATGCATGAGAAACTGATAGAACTAAAAGGATGGATAGATGGATGGATGGTCGAATAACAAATCAATATACCCCAAAACAGCATGTAATAACGGATGGATGATGAACTGATAGAACCACTAAAAAGAGGGAATAGTGCTTGAATGGAGACGGCGTGAATAAATGGATGGATGGAATACATATCTGTAGTAATGAGTTTAATCTGCGCTAATCCTTTTTATAATCTCCCTGCACTTTAACAGGCTCTGAGTTGAAGCCCATCATGCTGTTTCTCAGGAGAGAGAGAGAGAGGGAGAGAGAATGAATGAATTACCTCAGGAGGTGAGGACTCAAATTGCTCATCTTAAAGGAGAAACTCTGTTGTTCTGCCATTGGTCAAGCACAAACACATTCATCACTCGCCTGACTGCACTGCTGATTGTGTATTTCTTTGTGTGGAGAATTTAGCATCGGATTTTTTGCCTCGTCTTGAGAATCTATCATCCCCATGCTGAATGTAGCACTCCATTAGTAGGGGACCCTTTTGGAAACAGGACTCGGCCGTTCACAGCTATGTGACGACGTGTGTGTGTGTATGTGTGAGTCTGTCTCGCAGTTCTTGCACTTCTTTTTCCAAGCTCTATTTAGGACACAGCCCTAGTCACTGTGCTTGGTGAGGTTTTCAACTTTAATCTGCAACCAACTCAAAATAAGCAGTTGCTGGAAACCAGATGTCGCATCTCGAAAGCTGATGGATGGATAGAAACGTGTAGGGAGGACCTGCAGTGTACTTTTAATAATAGCCACAAGTTCTTGAGAAAACAGGATGTTCCACTGAGGAACGAAGGAAGCTGGAAACATCCTGTTTCTCATGATAGTCCATCAGCGTTATTAATTCAAGGGAGATTTGGGTAAAGCAGTGACAACGCTGAATATAAACAGGGACGACAAATCCCAAAGACTCTCTAAGCAACGATCCTTTAGGGGTTTAACAAAATGACTCTATCTGGATCTGTTTAGTGCTCTAAATGTCTTTGGACTCAGATTTAAACCTGAAGTGGGTGTGGCCTAAACTAGAAAAGTTGACCCGGATGACCCAGGAAACACTGGAAGAAACCAGCCGTGTCAGCCAGGGCCGGAGTGGGGCTGATTTGCAGCTCGGGAATATCATCTGAGTGAGCCGTACATGTGACCCACCCACTCACTTGGGATGTCCACAGTGCCAAATCCACAGTTTAAACTCTCTTGACTCTTTATTTTTAAAGATATTGCACAGTAGACACCAACTATAACACACATTAAATAAATATATGCAAAACAAATTAAAAAACCTACAATGTAAAATGAGTAACTTACAAATAGTTTAAATACTAAACAATGATTGAACTAGGCCAATGGCTCTCAGAGTGAGATCACTTAACCCTAACTTTGGGTCATATTAGTGAGGGTATTATATTTAGGGGTCCAAGCAGAAAGTCAACTCAGACCTAATGTGTTCAATCAGTGGGAATTTCAAGAATAGATAGTTCTTTGTCTCCAAAAAAATATTTTTCAAATAGTTTTTCTGAAATAAATTCAATACTAAAGGGATTTATCCCTTTATTTTACTCATAAAGGGGTCTCTGGCTACAGAAAAGTTTGAGAAACACTGAACTGGGCTAATGAATGGCAAGTTGATCTCCTAGGGTTAACTTGCCCCTAACCCCAGTACAGAAAATTGCAAGCCTTTAACTGCCATCCATTATGTGTTAAAGGTCAGCACAAACCTGTGCTTCTAGTTGCATAGTGTAGCAGCAGAGATGATGAAAGTTTCTTTTTATTTCTTTGGTAGAGTTTAGCTTTCTTGTGCTTGAACGTAATATATTGTAGCCTAAATTGTTTATCTTTCCAGGCTGCAGAAAAGATGGATTGATGTGTGGATGGATGTGTGCATGTGCCGTCCTTTATGTCCTTAAACCCCCCCCCGGAGAATTTTGCGTTACAGTAATGACGCAATTCATCACTGACATAGTTGGTGGGATTTGGATTAACCCTTGCTGTGCTAAAGGAGAGATCTGAATTACAGTAGCATGAAGAAGTGCCTTGCTGTGGGCTGCACTTGTATCATTTTTGTGCTGAATAAGAGCCATGAACTGCAATCAGTTTCTCCTCCATCTTCCTTAAACTTGACGTGCATGACTCACCCATGCTAGTTTCCTAAAGCCTGATGCAGGTACACATCATACATTTTAGTCAAAAGTTTGTTCCTGGTTTTCTTTGGTGGATTTTTTTTTTTTTTTTTTTTTTTTGTTTTGTTGTTTTTTTTAATTATGAATCAAATTAATCGGTGTGAGCTATTTGTGTATGCATCGCTTTATTGAAATTTGTGATAGGGGTGCATTTATTGATGGACATCATTTATTATACTAACCATGACCCTACGTTCTTTTGAATCATAAACCCCAAACCCAATCCTAAACCCATCCATAAACTGTAACTCCAATCCTGAACCCCATCCATAAACTCGAGCTCCAGTCCTGAACCCCTTCCATAAACTTGAGCTCCAGTCCTGAACCCCATCCATAAACCCGAGCTCCAGTCCCGAACCCCATCCATAAACTTGAGCTCCAGTCCTGAACCCCTTCCATAAACTCGAGCTCCAGTCCTGAACCCCTTCCATAAACTCGAGCTCCAGTCCCGAACCCCTTCCATAAACTCGAGCTCCAGTCCCGAATCCCTTCCATAAACTCGAGCTCCAGTCCCGAACCCCATCCATAAACCCGAGCTCCAGTCCCGAACCCCATCTATAAACTCGAGCTCCAGTCCTGAACCCCATCCATAAACTCGAGCTCCAGTCCCGAATCCCTTCCATAAACTCGAGCTCCAGTCCCGAACCCCTTCCATAAACTCGAGCTCCAGTCCCGAACCCCATCCATAAACTCGAGCTCCAGTCCCGAACCCCATCCATAAACTCGAGCTCCACTCCTGAACCCCATCCATAAACTCGAGCTCCAGTACTGAACCCCATCATAGACACTGCTCTACCCTAACTCCATTCATAATTTCCCAACCCCAAACTGTACCCCTAGCTCCAGGTACAAACCCCAAACTCAATGCTAAACCCTACCATAAATTCTAATTCAAATCAAAAACCCCATCTTAGCCCAACTCCATTCATAAACCCCAAATCCCAAACCCAATCATAAGCTCCACCATAAACACTAATTCCAATCACTCTACTGCTAACTCTTCTGTACCAAACACATATATTAACCTCTAACCCAAGGTTACGCTTGATTTTAACTACAAGTACATGTATGCCAGATGGCCACCACTGTATGTATAAATTGTTCATGTCTCGAAAAAATAAACATAACCTATGCTCATGTTGCTGTTCCAATGTAAACAGTGGGGGCAATATGTCAAACAACACAAAGGTGTTTCTCAGTGTCAGGTTCTCTTGTTTGTAAGATTAGAGAAATATGCTCTCCAGGAATGCAATGAAACTGGTCTAATAACCTGATATACCATTTACAATAGTGCCAGTACTGCTATTTCTGCCAGTGTCTCAAAATACACATGACCAGAGCCTCCTCTATTCCACCATTTTTACTGATTACCTTGTTGTCCGAAATCAGATGGTATGGTCAGAGATGATATTCTGGTACTGGCAAGGGATATGTTGACTCTGACCTGCCCCCTAGTGGAGTGAGTTTTCAATCCTTGAGGTGTAAATCTGCCACTAAGATTATATTTAAACCCTAGGCTTATTTTAGTAGCTGAATTAATTCATTTTGAAGCTTGCTGATTTTGGTTCATATAAATATGGAGACTCTTTCACACGGAGATGATCAGCCAACTCTGTTGGTCCTAGTTTAAAAAAGAAAATAATAAGTCCAGAAAAGGCTTCGCACCATTTTATTTATTTTTTTTCCATGATGCTAATATTTTTCACACCACTACGTCTACATCTGTCCGCGCTAGGCTGCTTCTGAAGACCAGATGAGTCTCTTTTATTGGGAGGCTGATCAGTGTTGCCAGATTCAGTAATTCCCTGCCCACTTGGGCTGATTTTAATCACACTGAACTGAAAATAAAAAGGCTTTGGGCTGATGGATCTAATTTGGCAAAGTAACTGTTTGGGCTGGTTTTAGACCATGAAAGGTTGGCAACAGAAAATCCAATCTGGCAAATGTGCATCTGATTTGTGAGTCCCAGCACAGTGTAGAGGATTAAAATGAATGTAGCTGAACGAGCGTCAGCAGTCACGGTTTGCTGAGTTTTCCACTCTGATACCTAACTTACTAAAAGGCGATCATAAACAGATTATTTGAATCAGGTGTTTTAGACTCAGCAGGACAGAAATATGTTGTATGCTAAATTAGGGTGACCATATTTTGGTCCTTGAAAAAGAGAGCACAATGGGCAGGATGGCGGCACAGGGTATTCGGACACCCGCGAAATGAATGAAAATGAATGTAGAAAGCAAAGGCTGAATCCCGGACATATTTGGTGTTTTAAAAATCCCACGTTGGGTGTATATTTTAGGTCTCAAATAAGAGAACGTTTCTGGGGAAAAGAGGATGTACAGACACCGTACTCTAAATACTGTATTTCTTGTCTAGTTAGTGTTTTTATTAGCACATGAGCTTATTTGGTGTTTATTTTAACCTTCTAAGGTCACCTTGTTCTATCAGCTTGCTCACTTTCTTCATTCTTCTCCTACACTAATTTAAAACTAGCATTTAATTTAACATTAGGCTGAATAAACAACCTAGAAACATCCTTGCAGTGTTGGGGAATAGCTAGCTATGACTAATGACGCTACTAGTTTTAAGTACCCTGCGGGTAGCAGAGTTATTTTCAAAATAAAATGGCTTTTCCAGTAACTGGCTACTTTAAAAACAAAAATCCAATCAGAGGTTGGAGGCTCACAGTCTTTCCAGACCTCTAGCTAGACCAGAACCTAACTGAACCAATATTAGTTGAGTAAAACTCTCTTTGTATCTATTGCTATTTTTTGGTGATGGTTATGTTATGGTTATGTAACATTAACTGCTTCTTACTATAAGTGGTTTAAGAGCTTTTTATGGGATACACTAGTACCTTGTAGTATAATTAGCTGCTTAGTTTAGATGTTGTAAATCATAGCTTCTATCTTGAGAAGTTACAATGGCAAAGTTGTTCATCCATCCATCTTCCATGCTGCTTTTTCCTGTTCAGGGTCAGGGGGGAAGCTGGAGCCAATCCCAGCTGAGTTCGGGTGAGAGGCAGGGTACACCCTGAGCAGGGCTGGCACACAGAGACAGACAACCAATCACACTTACATTCACACCTACGGGCAATTTAGAGTAGTCAATTAGCCTAATCCCCTCTGTGCATGTCTTTGGACTGTGGGAGGAAACCGGAGTATCCGGAGGAAACCCACGGGGAGAACATGCAAACTCCACACAGAAAGGAGCCCAGGACGACCCAGGACCTTCTTGCTGTGAGGCGACAGTGCTAACCACCACCACACCACCGTGTCACCCTCATATGAGGCTATTTAACATACTTTGTTTATTCTAATAAGTCAGCCAGTTAAAGAAATATTACACATTTGCATAGACTTGGTTCTAACAAAATATGATTATTGTTGTTTCTAAGAGATTATATGGTGTAAGTTGAGGTACTGTCAGGGTACACCCACATTTTATCAGTAACCTGATTCTGGGTTCTGTAGATGAACCGAAAAGAAAATATTCATTAATAGACAGCATGACATTCTCGAGGATGATTTGGCAACCTTGAAGCTCCCTTCCACTCTTGGGGAGTAGCTAGTTCTAAGTAGCGATATAACCAGCTTGACTGCCTTTTCAGTGGCAAGCAGTAGCCGAGTTATTTTCACAATACTGTGTCTTTTCAAGTAACGACAGTGGACCCTCGGCTCACGAACTTAATTCATTCCGAGACTCTGTTCGCGAACCGATTTGTTCGTGACCCGAATCAATGTTTCCCATTGAAATGAATGTAAATACAGTTCATGTGTTTCATCCCTCAAAAACATGTTTTTAAAGTGTATTATGGGTTTATGTGTGGCAATAAAACATGGAATAAAATTAAAGTAACCTTAATTATAGAAACATAAACAGATGATGTTAATACACGTTACCTTTGCGGTGGATACGAAGTCGCTGGCGTAGGTGGACGGTGGTGGAGGGATATGGTGGCGCTTCTCATGTTTTGCGATTATTTCTTTCTTTATTTCAACTGTTATACGCTTAGGCTTCTTACTCTCACTACCATTTCCACTTTTCACTTGCTTGGGACTCAGAATGAAGTTTATAGAGCAAAAATGCAGAGAAACTTTATGAAAAAATGTGTTGAACACGTTTACACCACAAAGTGCTTGACCGAAACTGAATGTTTGTGCCGCGAAGCGCAGGATGTCTGTCTGTACGTCAGTCCAGGATTTGTTCGTCGGTCAGTACAAAGTCTGCTCAGGAATTTAGTTCGTACATGGATTTGTGCACCATCTGATGCGTACGCGAGCCGATGGTCCACTGTAACTACTTTCGACCAGTTAGCTGTGTGACGCACATTTCCAGAAACAAACTGAACCAATTTCAGCGGAGTATGCCCTGCCTGTATTTACTACTTATTTCCCGAGTGTTATTTTACAGTTGAGTAAGCAGTTGACCAGCAACCAAGGGAATACAAACTTTTGCAGCAGCCCGCATCCAGTGCACTGTCCCAAACCACAAGTTCTTTTGTGTTTTCTCAGCGACTCCCGTTTGTTAGCAAGAGTGCTAATCAGAATGGGGATCCAACACTTACAGGACCAGGGTTGAGATCCTCTGGTGGAGGTTTTGGCGACTGTTCGCTATAGGACGTGTTGAGTGAGGGTGGAGTTCAGCCTGCGTCCTTGAAAGCCTGTGTTTAAACTCTAAAATAGAGCTTTAGTGGATGACCACGAGTGCACCGTGCAATTAGGAGGCCACACACCTACCGAGGAAGAAGCTCACTGCAGCATCACACACCAGTCTGTTTGGCCAGATAGCAATTTTTAGACGGAAGCGAATTAAATAAGTGCAAACAAAAGCAAATGTACTCAGTTGCCCTTATCAGTCTGAAACAAATGAACAAAAAGAAAAAAACACACACACACTTTAATTGTTACCTGTATGGGGATTATGGGGTACAGACTGAAGTGTTGAATTAGCACTGGGATCTTATTTGTGACTTCTTGGATCATATCAAGAGAACAGTGATGTGTGTGTGTGTGGGTATGTGCGTTAATAATAATTAATGATGGCTGGTTGTGATACTAGATGAGTGGTTAATACGTTATCTCGTGTGGTCTCATTAGTGGCATAATAAGAATGATAGAGGACAAAATATTACACACACACACGCTTGAAGCCGAATATCTAGCTGCATTCATGGTTTTTAAGTGTTTCCAATCCATAATACTCTACTGAGATCATGAGTGTGTTTCCTCCGCAACCCAGAAATGTTACGGACCAAAACCCACTAAATTTATCGCTCTGTTTGGTTATCTGTATTTTTGAGTTAGACTTTGATTGGACAACATTTGCTTA
This sequence comes from Chrysichthys cranchii, assembly GCA_030068335.1. NCBI lineage: Eukaryota > Metazoa > Chordata > Actinopteri > Siluriformes > Claroteidae > Chrysichthys > Chrysichthys cranchii. The sequence goes on from JAQMCW010000034.1 coordinate 22,943,554, forward strand.
GTATATCTACTTTTATTTTCTTCTCCAAAAGGATTTAAGGTGAAAGAAGGATGACGCCGTAAACAATCCACTTCCTGTTCATTACACCTCCGAATGTATTTTGCTGCCTCACAGCTTCCTGGTTCGAACCTGGTCTTGAACTTGAGTTTCTGTCTGTGTGGGGTATCCCATGTTCTCCTCGGGGGTTTCCTCTGGGGTCTGCAATTTTCAGTAAATGGATATGAGGAACTGCACCTAGATTTGAATGAGTGTGTGAATGTGTGTGTATAGTGAGCCATGGTAGACTGGCATCCCATCCTTCCTGCTTTGTGCCCAATGTTTCTGGGATTAGCATAGTGAAACGTTTACTTAAGATAAATGAATGAACTAGAAGGCAATTTCTAAACAATAAAGATCTCTGCCAAGGCCAATAGTCCGCTCTTCTATGATGCGCAGAACTGCAAATGGAACCAATTTATTTATACATCTGGATAGACAGGGTAGGGTGGCACGGTGGCCAAGTGGTTAGCGCTCTCGCCTCACAGCAAGAAGATCCTGGGTTCAATCCCCAGGGTCAACCTGGGCGCCTTTCTGGGTGGAGTTTTCATGTCCTCCCCATGTCCGTGTGAGTTTTCTCCATTCCTCCCACAGTCCAAAGACATGCACAGAGGGGATTAGGCTAATTGGCTACTCTAAATTACCCGTAGGTGTGAATGTGAGTGTGAATGGTTGTCTGTCTCTGTGTGTCACCCTGCGGTGGATTGGTGACCTGTCCAGGGTGTATCCCGCCTCTCACCTGACATCAGCTGTGATTGGCTCCCGCTTCCCCCTATGACCCTGGACAGGATTAAACGGTAAAAGATGAATAAAGATAGAGATATACAGGGTGGGCCAAAAGTAGCTAATTGGGTCACGTTTGGTCTCTCAGGTGCTTGAAATGTCCTCCATCAATGTTGCAGCGTTCCTGGAACCTGTACCTGACACTTTGGCAACCAGTAACACACAACTTGGTGTCAATGTCCAGAGATACTTGTGAAATGAACTCCTTCAGTTGATCCACTGTTTGGGGCTTCCTTTCCGCCCCCAAAATTGGTCAGAATAACTGTATAATAAAAAGAAATACTGAATAAATAAATAAAGTTAAATAAAATGGAAAAAAAAAAAAAAACATGACTTGATTCATTCTGTATACTTGTGTTTGGCCTACCCTGGACTTCCAATGGATTTAACTTATTTCTACCTTGGCTATGTTTTGTCACTATGTCAATACTGCCATCTACTTGATTTTAAGATGTATGACATTGTTGAGTGTGCAGAGCCAAATTGCTGTATCTTTCAACGTTAGCAAAAGAGCAACGAATATTTAGGATTCGCCCCCATGATTTGGGTCCACTCCAAAATTTTCTAGGCTGTTCCTTGGCCCATGCTACATCCTGCCATAAAGTTTCATGGTAATTGCTTTGGTGGGTTTGGTGCAATCCTGTTTACAGGCAGGCAGGCAAACAAACAAGCAAGCAAACAAACCTCACTGGAAACATAAACTATTTGGTGGAGGGAATCTCACTCACTCACTCACTCACCTTCTGACATATTACCCCTGAGGAATGCATTGACTAAGGAATAAAACACCTCATGCTGTGCTGTTATCAGAAAATCATCAGTGATGGTGTCACATGATGCAGCCAGATGTGACCCAGTGTTCGTGTTACCACCCCAAAGTTGACTACTTAACACTAACAGCACATCCTCAGCATCTTCTACCGCTTAATCTTGTTCGCGAGGGGGAAGCTGGAGCCAATCCCAGCTGACTTCGGCCGAGAGGCAGGGTACACCCTGGGCAGGTCACCAATCCATCACGGGGCGACAGACAACCATTCACTCCTACGGCCAATGTAGAGCAGCCAATTAGCCTAATCCCCTCTGTGCATGTCTTTGGTCTGTGGGAGGAAACCGGAGTACCCGGAGGAAACCCACACG
>JAQMCW010000034.1:23044697-23056249 GCA_030068335.1 Chrysichthys cranchii
AAAAAAAAAATCTAAGTTTGAACAGTCCTTAATTATACAAAAACTTACTGTAAACAACCCAGAAAACGCACCTTGCATGAGTCGACTTCTGGCGTTAAGGAAGTCAGGAGGAAGATGGTTAAAGACCAGCCATGAGAATGGGCTTCAGTGCTGCTGGACATTGATTCCCTGACTCTGGGTTGCCATCTGGCAGGTGTGATGGTCAAAGGATGTGATTTACATCCTCATCAAAACATTCAGTAAGTGCTCGTACATTTGGGGTGAAGGGGGCTTTTCATTTCAGTATGTTGAAGTGTTTAGTATCTTTGATGCTTGAAAAACAGGAAGGAAAAAAAAGGTATAGTCCTTGATATCAATAAATAGTTTTTGTGTATTTTGCTGTGTAGAGGTATACCGGAGCGCTGATTCTGAAAAGGAGCGGAGTATAAACAGGAAAACAACACGGACCGTGTAGCGCAATCCGACAGCAGACAGAGCAGGAGGACGTGCCCGAGCGCGTCTGATATCACTTTAGAAAAGTAGTGAGTGTGGAATCAGAGTAATGCGGTACTCGCTGCCTGCTGGAGAAAGAAGAAACACAAGTAATTAGGAGAGCAGTCATCACGACTGATGTATGAGATATATGTGTCATTCCTGCTGATGCCCTGGGTCGAATAATAATCAGCGCACTCGCTTATGGGTGTGTGTGGGTGTGTGTGTGTGTATGTGTATGTGTGTGTGTGTGTGTGTGTGTGTGTGTGTGTGCGCATTATTATACCTGTAGCTCCAAGATACACTTCTACAGCTGGAGACTGAACAGAGCAGCCGTGTAACTACAGAAGCAATGTTTCTCTCTCTCTCCTTTCCTCTCTCTTTATTTCTATCTCTCTGCATTTCTCTTTCTCTCTCCTCTCTCTCTCCTCTCTCTCTTTCTCTCTCCTCTCTCTCCTCTCTCTCTTTCTATTTCTCTCTCTCTCCTCTCTTTCTCACTCTTTCCTCTTTTTCTCACTTTATTTCTCTCTCCCTCTGTATTTCTCTCTCTATTTCTCTTTCATCTTTTTCTCTCTTTATTTCTCTCTTTTCCTCTTTTTCTGTCTTTCTCTCTTTTCCTCTATCTTTTATTTCTCTCTCTTTCCTGTTTTTCTCTCTTTATTTCTCTTTATCTCTTTGTATTTCTCTCTCCTCTCTTTTTGTCTATATTTCTCTTTCCTCTTTTTCTCTCTCTTTCCTCTCTCTCGCTGTATTTCTTTTTCTCTCTCTCTGTATTTCTCTCTTTCCTCTCTCTCTTTATTCCTCTCTCTTTCTCGGTCTCTTTTTCCCTCTCTTTCTCTTTATTTCACTCTTTATCTCTCTTGCCTCTTTCCTCTTTTTCTCTTTCTTTCTCTTTTCTTTCTCTTTTTATGTGTCTCTCTCTTTATTTCTCTCTCTCTCTCCTCTCTACCTGAATTTCTCTTTCTCTCACTTTCTTCCTCTCTCTGTATTTCTCTCTCTCTCTCTCTCAGTCTGCTCTGCAGCAGGCTGAGACGCTCAGCATAATGGCCACACTGAATATTGATCCCAGCAGTTTAACCCAGTGGTTGATGTGGAACATAAAGCGCACAAGAGACCCAAAAGAAAAAGGGAGACCGAAAGCAAAGGAAAGCGGGTGAGAGATTTGTTATTAGTAATATTCTCAGCAACCTGAAAGTTCAGTGATGTACCACTTTAATAGGAACAACTCTACATCTGCACACTCAGGTAATTATCCCATTTGGCCCTCAAGTAGCAGCAGCACCAATGCATAAAATCACGCAGATTCAGGTCAAGAGGTTCAATTTATGTTCACGTCGAACACCAGAATGAGGCAAAACGTGATCTCAGGAGCCATGGCGTGTTTGTTAGCGTCAGATTGGCTGGTTTGAGTCTTTTGGTTTTTTTCCCCAGAACTGCTGAACTCCTGAAAGTTTAGAAAGTGTGGAATGGTGTGGGGGAAAAACAAAAAACATCACACGAGGAGCAATTCTGCATTTGCTAGCTTGGTTGAAGCTGACAGGAAGGCTGCAGTAACTCAATCACTATTTACGTCCGTGGTGAGCAGAAAAGTATCTCAGAACGCACCACATGCCGAACTTTGAGGTGGATGTGCTACAACAGCAGAAGACTGCATCAGGTCCGGCCCCTGTCAGAGAATCGGAGATCGGGAAACTGGAGAGATGAAGACTGAAAAAAGGGTCAGACGAAAATCGATCAGAGGCTGTGGGAGAAGTCTACCAAAGCAGACTTGCAGGCATTAAGTTCAAAGAATCCACTCTGTTTTCAAAGAATAAAACTGTTTTCGCAATAGTTTATGGCTAACCGTGTCTTGCTGGCTTGTAACCACTTACGGTCCTTACTTATCATTCATTTTTTTGATGCCTGTTGTTCAGCAAATACTATTAATTACTTAGTAATTACAGTGAAATGAGACAGGGAATTTGCAGCACAGCAAAAATGCATTGTGATGAGAATTGAATATAGTGTGTGTTTTATTAATTTGTCAATTAGAATGTGTAATTTTATTAGCTGTGTTAGCAATGGCCTAGTTAAAGTTGGATGATGCTTTATGGCTGCTGTTTAAAGCGTATAATTCGACGTCACGCATTTTGCAATTGATTCTTCTTCTTCTTCTTCTTCTATTATTATTATTATTATTATACTTTGATATGGTACACTGATAGGACAGTCTCACCTACCTCCACAGTAATTTTGGCATGTAACATACAGATGAAACAGAATGTAAGGGTGTATCTCAGCACTGGCTCGAGGACATTGCCATCACACGTAATATATATCCCCAGAAACAAGCTCTGATGATTCCTATGGTATCTGATCATCCTTTGGTGCTAAGTGGTGGTGCCAGAAAGTGCTTGGCCCCTTAATCGCTGCATGCTGATCTATTTCGTAATTATTGCCATTATTCTCAACATTGCGATTATGTTTATATTGTTAATTATTCATATTATTTATCATTAAATGAGGAACAAGGATAATTGTCCTCTTAATCGCCGCATGCAGATCTATTTTGTAATTATTCCCATTATTCTTAGGATAGTGTAGATTGTTAATTATTTGTTATTTATCATTAAACAAGGACTGAGGATAATTATCGCCTTGTGATCAGTGGCTTTGTCAACGGTTTAGCAGCACTGTTCAGCTGTGTGTGTGCGTGTGTGTGAGAGAACTGTTTGCCTCCTGAATGATGTACACAGCCTTTTCTGGCCCCGAATGCTTCCTTTCTAAGATGGTTTCATTAACCTGGGAGAAGCGTGGCTCTGTTTCGCTTCATGCAGAACGAGGAAAATATCTCGCGTTTTATTGAAACAGATCATGACCAGCTTCCCATTATCTATTTGGGCCCCAAATTCACACTATGACTCCTGATGGAGACTGGTTGGGTGGTTATTGAATACTCTTGAAATATTGCTTTACCTGTCTACACACACACACACACACACACACACACACACACTGCTCTTATTTCAGCACTTAGGACAGAACTAATTTTGAGAAATTATTTGCTATCAAGACCACTACATTCTTCAGTAATGTGAGCCGAAAGTGGTGTGTTATTACTGACTTAGAGCAGCAGAGTGGATATAAGGGGTCTACACACCCCTTTTAAAATGATAGGTTTATGTGATGAAGAAATGGAATGAAGTCAGACGAGTTGCAATTTCAGTCATATAAAGCAATTTTTCTTGCCTGATATAACAACCAACAAAATTAGAATTAAAAACAAATCGAAACGTTTAAAGGCACGAAAAAAAAAAAAAAACTACCTTAAAATGGTGCATGGGACTGTGCGGTCACATTCAATCCAACGTCACAGACCATTTAAACCTGGCCAAAACATCCCAAGGTAAAAACATTTTGGAGGGAAACATCCAGAAGATATTATTGGTGCAAATCCCAAACAGCGTATCACTCAATACCTAGAGTGAAGCATGGTGGTGGCAGCATCATGATATAGGGCTGCTTCTCTATTAGTATGAACAGGGGCTCTGGTCAACATAGAGGGAATCATGGATAGCTTTAAATGCCATTTTATGAAAGAGAATCAAAAAGTTACTTCAGCTTTTACAGAAGTAACTGTGAGAAACTGAATGCATCAATTTTCAACACCGTCCCCATGCAAGATAACACACTTGTATCGTTCATCTAGCTTCTGTATACCTGCAGAGAAGTTTTTGGCTGCTCCTGAAGCCAGGTGAGCCCGCTTCCTTTACTTCATCATCAGAGGTGAATCTGCGACCGCGCAGCACCTCCTTCAGGGGACCGAAGACGGGATAATGGCTCGGCACCAGATCTGGGCTGTAAGGAGGACGTGGGAGATGTTGGAACCCGAGCCGTTGCACTGTCTCTACTGTCCCTGCTGCTGTACAAGGACGTGTATTGTCATGGGGCAGCGAGTCTGTTATGGACAGCGTTCCTCTTCTTTTGTTGTGAATTGCAGGTTAAAGTTCATTTCACAGGAATTTGCACATTCACGCTTTGTCCATGTGCTTGGAAATGCACCAGAATATGAACCTTCATGTCCCAAAAGAACGTTAAGATGATTTTCTTGGGGGAGGACTGACTTTTTTAAATTTCATCATCACTGGAGACGATGGATGTCTCCATTCCATGCTTTGTCTTTTGCTCTCCGGGTTATAGCGTAAATCAAAAATTCCCTTTTTTTTTTTATTCTCCCCCATATTTTGGCACAAACCGTGCAGGCCTCCATTAGACAGCTGAAGATGACGAAAAGGTTCACCTTCCAGCGTGATAAATACAGAACGTAAGCCCAAGTCAACAAAGAAATGGCTTCAGAAGAAGAAGATCAAAGTTGTGGAATGGCTCAGTCAGATCAAAGTTTTAATGAAAACCGGTGCAATGATTCGAAGAGGACTGGAGAAAAAGATCACACATGATTTACCCAAGTTTCATTTCTTTTCCATCACAGAAGCCTGCTATTTTCTATTTTTGTGTAGACCCTTTCTATGCAGTGTAGAATGTCAAAAATAAGTCTGTACCAAAGCATCGTCATGATGAGGTGCCATTATGTGAATCGTGTGTTAAATGGGTCATTTCAGTATAGAGTCAGATTTCAAAATGTATTTTTTACACAATAACGAATGAATTCCAATTAAAATGTGTTTTTGGAAATACAGTAGAACCTCTGGTCACGAGCGCTTCCGAACGCGAACAGATCGGTTCCCGACCAAAACATTCGGCAAGATTTTGCCTCTGGTCACGACCACATAATCGGGTACCGAACAAACAGAATCCCGACCATTTCCTCCTTCCGCTTCGTACACGCCAATGTTTTCCCATTTTCTGTTTGCGTATTGCGTACCTAACAAAGACGCACGCATTTCTGTGCTTAAAAAAAACCCCAATATTTCCATACAGTTCGTAGGGTCTGGAACGGACTAATCGTATCTACATACAATCCAAAGGGGAATTTGGGTTCAGGAAACAACCAGAGGTGACCAGAGGTACCACTGTACATACGAACTCGGTAACGTAGAGATTTGATGAACCATAAAAACCCCTCTGTTTGAGTGAAAGTGGCATTCCTCCTATCCTACTGGACCTTGGCATAAGGGATTATTTCCCAAATTTTATCCCAAGTCCTCCTGTGAGAAGTGCATATTAGCATACAGAAACCATTTCATTCGAGTCAGTCCTCTCGCACTAATATGACACGAGTTCACACTTTTCTGCCACATTAATTCCTCGTCAAACGCTTTTCTCCAAACACTTTACAAATGAAGCAGAGTTGAATCCTGTGCAGATCTGTAAAACGGAGCCTAGAGCAATATAAAAGAGAAAAAAACAAAGGAGTTTAACACCAGGGTCAAGGAAAGGGTTTTTTTTTTTTTTTTTTTTTTTTTTTTAAGTGGTTTTTTTTTTTGACCGTGCAAAAATAATTTGTTTAAAGAACAAGCACCAAGGGAAGGACTTTTCAAAAAGAACTAAATGTGCCTTTGAAAGCTAGTCGTAGCTTATAGGAGAGTAACGGGTGGCGTGTCGAATCATGAGCAACCGTGTACCGGATTTCATCGCTATCCGCCCTCGTCTTTTTATCTGAGCTGATGGATGTTGGCGATTGGCTAGTGACACGGGGGTTGATCGTGAAGTCCAAGTAAGGCCTCGCCGACCCCAGTTCTGCTCTCTTGGACTCCAGGCCATGGATGGGTGTGACATCATCATCATGCCCATCATCGTCATCCTCAGGATTTCCTAAGGCACCAACATGCACCAAAATCTCCAAATGTAGGGAATATAGACCGGAAAGCGAAATCACTGCGTGAGACTGCACGGCTAAAAGAAGATATGAGTTGGGAATTTTCGCTTTCCTGGAACAAAGACAAGCATGGTGGGAAAACAACATATTTTTAGGCTCTTGTAATAAGAGCTGTTTTGCTGGCTTTATTTCGCCGAGTGATCCGTGTGCTTGAGGAGCTCTGACAGCTCCAAGCAATTGATTTTCAAATAATTTGTCATGCCTTTCACCCCGAGGACAGAATCTGCTGGGGGAAAAAAAATGGCACGTTTCTTCGCTATTACGTGATGCTTTTTTTTTTTTCTCTGGCAGTGGAATTACCCAGATTTAGTGTTGGTGGTTAGAAAGAGAGCTCCAGTGTTCCTTGGCTCCTATGGAGCAGCGGCTTGAAATAAGGACTTTTTTTTTTTTGCAGCGGTTTGATTAGTGCGTATAACTCGCAGCATGTTAAATATTAACCAGTGCTGGATGGTGGTGGATTGTCGGTCTTTTTTTTTTTTTGTAATCCCCCTTTTTTTTTTTTTGTTTTTTTTGAAGCAGCAGCAGCTCTGATGGATGATGAGGCTCTTATGGAGTGAAGTGGAAGATCTTGTCCCTGCTGCATCAGCACAGATCTCCTGGTGCTCTCTTGGAGCTGGAGATCGTGCAACGTGATTAAGTGCAAAAGAAAACCCTTTGTGCCGTGCCGTGCCTCTTTTTCTTTGGAGGTTTTTTTTTTTTGTTTTTTTTGCGAGACGGGGAGTTTATAAAAAGTAGCGTGGAAGTGCGAAACCCAGAATAACACTGATTCGTCAGGGGAAATGTAGTAGGGTTGTTGTTGGGGTGGGGGGGGTGTTTTATTTTTTTTATTTTTTTAAGCTTGTCGTAAGCTGAGAACTTGTCACGGAATAAATCACCAAATTGAGATAAGACTGTCGATGATCCCTGCATTGTGTTGTGGAGGGATTTGGAAGGATTTTTATGAATTTAGACTTTTGTGGGTGAGATTGTGTTGTTGGATTATCTGTTGCACTGTGTGTATTTTCTATGTTTTGTTGTTTAAAAGGCGTGATGGAAAACCCGTTAAAAGCCACGCGTTAACATGCGTCGTGGGTGATCATGTCACGAGTGGACGGTCGAGACGTGTACACTACCGGTCAAAAGTTTTAGAGCACCCCAGTTTTTCCAGTTATTTCTTGCAATTCAAGTCGTTTAAGTCCAATGAATAGCTTGAAGTGGTACAAAGGTGAGTGGCGAACTGTCAGAGGTTAAAAAAAAAAAAGGTAAGGTTACCCAAAAGTGAAAAATAATGTGCATTACAGAATTATACAAAAAGGCCTTTTTTCAGGGAACACAAAATGGGTCAACAATTTAAAGCTGTTCTGCAGCAATGGAGCTGAATCAAGCCTTAATAATCTATAATAATAATGTAATAATAATTAATAATCAATTCCTTACAGGTGTTCCAACTTTTCTTGATTACTTACTCTGACTTGATTCTAAACTGCATAATTTTCAATAAAAATAAATAAATAAATAAAAAACTGGAAAAAGGGGGGTGTTCTAAAACTTTTGACCGGTAGTGTAGGCATTCACACTGGGAATTGTGGTCTCCAGGGACTACTTTGGGATCAGATTTCGTACGTTATTTCCGCAGGAGGAGGTCCGTCACGAGCGTTTATCGTTAAATCCGTCTTCTGCAGCTTTTATTTTCAGGCAGAAATATTCTGCGTCTCCTATTTCATGTGCACCGTTTCAAAAGTTTTAATTGCGCGGCCTGTTAACGAGACTTAGAAATGACTCGGAGGTGAGACGACGAATGAAATATGCAAAAAATCCCTTGCTTTTTTTTTCCCCCTCTGCTCTCGCAGCGTCACCTTTATCCCTTAGCCTAGCAACAGAGAGCTCTACAGATTGCACGATTTCCAAACAGTCTCCTGTGATTAGATTACATATTTGTCTGCTAGGACAATGATTAGTTGGTCCTTTAGTGCTGTCCGGGACGCAATGAAACACATTCCTGTTCATACTTCAAATGTTATCTAACCATGGATGTCCCAGGTGTGGAGCGCGTCCAAATGTGGGCATCTTCAAGGCACATTTGACCCTGTACACTGTACTTGTGATCTGATAGGCCAGGACGCATGATAATGACTTGTGTAAGTCTGAGTACAGCATTTGTTACGAGACTGAGCACACATTGTAATTGGCCTTGCTCCTCCCACAATATCCATTATAGGCGGACTCATGAAGTCTGGAGAAAGTTAGTTAAATACAGGTGCTCTCTGAGTTACGATGACCTGACTTAGGATTTTTCAAAGTTACGATGACCATTGTGATGCGCTAAAAATTGTAAAATATTTATAAAATATTTAAGTTTCGCAGGCAGGCATCGCTGGCAGGCCAGCATAACAACGTATGACATATAATAAGTTCGGACGACACCCGGAAGTATGCGGACGATGCCCCGATGTCACTCACCTCGCGTGATGCCTCACTCTCTCCCGCAACTTTCGGAGTTCCCTTGTGCATCGGTGTACTGTACCGTGCATTACCACGTGTTTTTTGTGTGTGCTTCAAGAGCTAATTTTAATTCAAAAGCATGTCTTCTAAACGCCCCAGCATGTCCCCTACAGGAAAAGACTCCTCCTGAAGGCTAGGCTAAACTAGGCTAAGATACCTAAGCTAGGCTAAGCAGCGGCCTATGACATTCAACGTATGATATTTTCAACATGCAATGGGTATAGCGGAATGCATCTCCATCGTAACTTGAGGACTACCTGTAAATGCTCACCTTCCTTCCTTTAGCGCTCTTTCAGAAGCTCTGCCCCGCAAATTTATGGATACGCGTTGCCAAGGCAATGACACTAATGACGGCACCCCTATCTCCCCTCCCCATCCCCCTGTCCTGTGATTGGCTTGAACACACCCCCGGTTCCTGATAGGCTGGAATAGTGTTGTGTGGCTCGGTCCGAGCCACTTTCTTCTTGTTTCCCTGTTTACAGAACCAGGGTCGAGTATGAACACTGGGCGTTTTTCAGCACAGCTGGCGATCCGTGAGGAGATATTTGCGGAATAAAAAACAAAAAAAAGTGTGCAGGATTTGAATCCATGACTATGCCTTTAAATGGTCAAAATGGTTGCAGTCCCCCAGTTTTCACACTTGGCCTTCAAGTCAGGACAGATTCTGGGTTTGGGTTAAGGCTCTGGGTTACGGATGAGAAGGGTAGGGTTATGGCCCCAGCACGTCCAAGCTGCCAGTGATGGGCCCCTGAGCAAGGCCCTTAACCCTGTCTGCGCTAGGAGTGTCTGTATCATGGCTGACCCTGCTGTCTGACTAAAACTTCCTAAGAAACTGGGAAACGCAAAGAAGAGAATTTCACCATGTTGGTATTCTTAGACGTGAAAGAATCCCTTCTGAAGCATGAGTGCAAAATTCCACACATCGCTTTTCTGCGTTCAGGTTTGAAAACGGTCGGCACCGGATTCCCAGTGTTTTATTTCATTTTTTTGCATAATAAGAACAACTTGCTTCTTATCAGTCACTTATCCGTGATGAGATCTCTCTCTCGCTCTCGCTCTCGCTAATGATGAGTTGACTGCTCACTCACTGCTGCTTCTCGCTCCTTTTTTTCTTCTTCTCGTGAGTACTTTGTTATTTAACACGAGCGTATTCCAGTGCTTCATTGTTCCTAATCAGATCGAAGTCATTTTAATCTCCCGTGTTTCTCTGTCTGTGTCCTTACAGGAAGTTCGTGCCATAGTAACACACTCCCGGCTCTTGTGCGTACACCTCCTCTGATGATGCAATCCACGCTGGATATGAAACCGTTTATGTCTTTCCCCGTGGAGGGATCATCACCCGTCGGTCTCTTCGCCAATTTCAGCACGGTATTCGATTCCCTTTCTGTCTCTCTCTTTTTCTCTCTCTCTCTCTCTCTCACTCCCTCCCCCCATCTCTTTTTTTTGTCTCTCTGTGGACTTCAGTATGCTGAAACATACCATGCACATTATTCATTTCAGAGGTAAACATTGCATCTTCACATCCACTGGTAGTGTAGGATGCTAAAATCTCGTTGTTTAAAAACCTAAAGTAAAATTTGTGAGCCAGAGCGTTAGGTATGTGGCTACTTAATTAAAAAAAAAAAAAGGATACTAATATTTTTTTTCCCCAAGTAGGTAGAAACAGCAGTGTTGGTATCATTAGAGATTAAATTCCTTCTCTAAAGTTATTTTTTAATTTTTTTAAATGTAGTTATGAAAATATCAGCAGACAAGGAAAGCCACACTACGAGAAACTTGACGACTTTAAGCCCCGCCCACTTTGCAATCGCGTCACGTCATCCGTATGACCCGAAAAGCTCGCTTCCGGTGATATTTGTTTATTTATGTCATTTCAATATGCATACATGCTAAAAAAATTTAGAAACGCTATAAACCGCATTAACTAGAGGGAAAACCCCATCAAACCACATTGTGTTTTTAAAACCGGTTTTCTATTTTTCGAAATAATTTCTTTCGGTACCCAGAATCAAAAAGCTGACCTGTTTCCGGGACGATCTGCGTTGATGAGATCGTTCATGTCTGTCCTCGGTTAGAAGGATATTATAGAGGAAGCTGGCCAAAATGTTGATCCTGATTGGATTTTTGTTGGATTTTGTTCTCAGGCAAATCAGGCAATAATTCTGAATTAATTTTGGATGTTTCTCTGCGATATCGGGTTAACCAAGAGAATACTGTCCTGACCAAGAAATCCTGGTACGTGGTATTCTTTTCATGAAACAACAGAGAAATGATTCCTCGACACACTTTTTTTGGACTCGTTATCACACTAAATGAAACATTTCAACTCGAACAACATTAAAAGACTCGAGGTTTGGCTTGATTATGCATGCAAATTTATGCATATTTAATTTGACAACGCCTCATTTGCATAAATAAATGTAGTACACAAAGATACTTCAGAGTTTCAGAAAACAACTGTGTGTGTGTGTGTGTGTGTGTGTGTATACATGCTCCCCGACTTATGAAGTTTGAAGTTTTGATGACGATTGTGATCTGCTAAAAATGGTAAAATATTTAGGAACTATATAGGAAATGTATAAAATTTGTGGGCAGGCATCGTTGGCAGGCCAGTATAACAGTGTATGGCGTATGCAGACATTCAGACGACGGCCAGAAGTACACGGCCGACACTGTGTATGTGTGTATGTATGTGTATGTGTGTGTGTGTGTGTGTGTGTGTGTGTGTGTGTATGTATGTGTGTATGTATGTATGTATGTGTGTATGTATGTATGTATGTATGTA
>JAQMCW010000034.1:23192012-23205541 GCA_030068335.1 Chrysichthys cranchii
TTTATCGACATTGTGTTCTTTATTTGTACTATCCGACTCAAATGACACCAAATAGTTTTCGAAAAAAACAAATCTGAGCTTTTTTCCGGTGGAAAACGGAATCTTTAGCATAGTTCTCCATTGTTTTCGCTAGATTCACACAATTAGGTGTGTTCAGGAGACTCTCCTGATTATGTAGATATCCGTTACGTGTCTGTAGGACCTTCTGGTCTCAAGTTACATGCGCTCAAAGCATGTCAGTCATGCTGGATGATAATAGGTCGCTTCAGTTTGATGGACGGTAGCTCCGGTGTATGACAAGTTACGGGGGTGGGACAAGGATATTCCTGTAGCCAACAGGGAGACCTTTCCAATGGTATATAACACATCTGGGTACTGCCTAGAGAATCTTGGGAAATTGAGTGCGTAATCGTTGCACGCTCGGTGCGCTCTCGGTACGTGCAGCGCGAGGTTAAATGTTGCGCAGGACGCGGGGGGGGGGGTTTCACGCGGCACACCTGACGACCTCTCACGCCACACTAGTGTGCCACGGCACACTGGTTGAAAAACACTGCCCTAAAAGACTTGCAGGAGTAATTACAACGCAAAGTGGTTTGACAGACTATTAGTTCAGCTGGGCTGAATCCAAACGCACGCCACCCTTTTCAGATTTTTATTTGTAAAAAATTTTGAACAATTATCATTTTCCTTCCACTTTCCAATTATGTGCTACTTTGTGTTGGTGTATTACATAAAATCCCCCAAAAATACATTGAAGTTTGTGGTAATAGTGTGACAAAATGGGGAAAAGTTCAAGGAGTATGAATACTTTTTCAAGCCACCGTATGTAACTCACAATATTACAGATTAATTTTTGTCAAATTAACCAGACTCCTGAAACTTTTCCTACCCGTTCCTCTTTTTTTTTTTTAAACATATAATGTTTGTTGATAGAGGCATGTTCAGTTCTTTTTTCTTTTGTTTACTTTTTTTTCTTTCTCCTTGTCTTGAGGAGAAAGAGTGGCTTTAATAGTGTAAAAAAAAAAACAACAAAAAAAAAACTTATAATGCATAGGACTTGATATGATAGCTAAGCTATGAAATAGGTGGATAACTAGTTTACGTTCCTTTATTATTCCTTTGTTTTTTATTTTAGGAAGGAAATCACTGAATGCATGAACTACCAGTTTAAAAGAGTGTAATATTAATTTAAAGAGGAGAATGAAAAAGCGAGGGAACAGGGCTTTAAATCATCATGAGCCTGAGAAACGATATAATAACTAAAACGTTATGTTTTCTTTGATGGTCTAGTGCCTGTCTGTGGATACTGGAATTATTTCAGGTCTTAAGTCATTTAATATGTGGAGTCCAGCACAATTTGGTAATCTCCTTGCTCCCACTGATGCAACTGACAGGTCACATGACCAGGTTTAGAAGAGAAAATCTGTTGATCCAATATGTGCTGGACTGCTGCAAGCAATATGCAAGAGTAATTTCCCCTATACAGATGGACTGGATCTGAATTATGGACTGAATTGTTCTAGATGACAAAATGGGGGAAAAAAGTCAGACTTCATACACCATTTTTTTTTTTTTTACTGGATTTGCTTCCTTTACAATATATGCAAAAGATTAGATGTAACTGTTAAAAAAAAAAAAAAAAAGTCACCACTTGAATAAACATCAGTAGTTATTCTCTTAGCGATACTTCTAAAGGTTTTTTGATTCAGCACACTGTCATGCTGCTTTTTTCCCCTCAGTTCCTCATTCAAGTATGAAACATGTCCCATATTTGATGCCGCTCTTTGTGGTTTTCAGGCATTTGAAATCCTGGGAACTATTGAAAGTACCATAAAGGGTTTGAGGACTCAGACTGTGCAGTTGGCCGAGCTGGCTAAGAAGCACGAAGAGCTGCATCGTAATATTAAAGATGTGGCTGCTGAACCACTTCAACGAGGACAGCTCATACTTCAGAAGCTCAGTCCACAGAGGTGAGCCATTGCAGAGCTAATGCTTTAAAGGTTTAATGCACGTACAGCAGGGGTGTCCAATCTTATCCGCTAAGGGCCGTTGTGGGTGCAGGTTCTCATTCCAGCCAAGCATGGGGGATACTTGATACCACTAGTTTAATCAGCTGAGCTTGGCTTTCAGTACACTCAGATTTGGCTTCTGCTTGGTTGAAAGGAAAACCCGCACCCACAGCGGCCCTTTCTGGATAAGATTGGACACCTCGGACTTGCAGTATACACCAACCAAAATGGTGAAGTCAAGGAACACTGGTGACCCACTCTGTTCCTGGAGATCTACCTTCCTACAGGTTTCATCTCCAATGAAAATCTGACACACCTCTTTTAGGTGATCAAGAACTTCGAAGGCGATGATTAGATGCTCATAGTTGAAGCTAAAGTCTTCTGGGATGTAGATCTCCAGAAAGAGGGTTGATGAAGAATATCTTTTTATGAAAAATTAAGATTCCAGAGTAGTTTCTTCACAATAACATTTCAGAATTTTTGGTCCATGTTTCTTCAGACATAATTTTTATTCACACAGTGAACCGAATGATCATTTTTCACCAGATCCTTCTGTATAAAGGAGTGCGTTTATGGTTTTGCCAGCTCACAGCTACACACTCCACATCTCTGTGTGGGTTTCCTCTGATTTCTCTCATTTCCTTCCAACTCCCCAAAACAGGCATGTATGTGCGCTGGCTATGCTAAGTTGTCACTGGGTATGAATGTATCTGTTCCTGGGATATTCCTTGGACCCACCACAACCCTGATTAGGATAAAGATGTTTTCTTCATCTGTCTAAAGATGAATTAATGAATTATTTTTTTTTTTGTTCTCTTTGACCAAGACGAAATCAGCCGATCAAAAGGTTCATGAAGATTTCTCTATTTTTAATAGCAGTACTCTTACATGATGCAACTTCAGTAGGATTTGATTTGGCAGACTAAGTCAGTGTAGCTCCTAAACATTAAAAAAGATGCAAATTATACCTTGATACATCTGTGCCTGTAACAGCCTCAAGGTCCTACTCAAAGCACAAAGCAGAACATATCCACATTGGTCCAAATCGTTGGTCCATTCACCTGTTAAACCTTTGCCAACCCTAAAATTGAGCTTTCATTCATTATCTTTCATTGGATAGAAAACAGTCTAGATGGCATAATTATCGTAAAATTACATAATTGTGTCTGTGCGTTGTTCGATTTTTTTTTTTTTTCCTCCACACAAAAAAAAGTTACCGTTTAACTTAGCTTGGATTTTTTTTTACGGCAGCGCCCATGTTGGAGGTGTGCAAAGGATGCTGGGATACATCAGAGAACGAGTGAATGGGCTGAGCCAGCAGTGTCAAGCCTACAGGGAACTTGTTGGGAAGAAACAGCAGTTGCTGACCTCCTTCGATGAGCTGGAGGAAAAGGTACAGAGGAAAGAGATTTCACTCTTATCAGAAAAGCTTTCCTGAATCATATACTCAGTGATCCAGTGCTGTTTGAACCATACCCCTTAGAACTCCTTAGAAAGTCAAGAGTGGACTTTTTGAACATAGCAGTATACTTGGCGTGCTATAAAAACGTAATACTGTATAGTGAAGGTGATTTTCTTTCTAAAGCATGTAATGGAAGGTTACATCTACATGGGGAATAACCAAGCAAGATTTCCTTGGACGTAGGTGTTTTCATACTAACTATACAAATACTATGATCACTGTGTGACATTAGTTAGCCTTCTTGTCAAGTCAAGTGACACTGGCGGATCTCCACGCTGTTGTTAATCCATGATAACCTTTTTGTTTTACTTCTTTTCTTTCTAAGACTAGGATGATTCCCTTTACAACTAGGAGAAGCTAGACACTAACAGACAGCACTCATAAAACTGGTGATGCCATATTTTATTAAGAATGAAAGTTACCCAGAGTGTTGATGCCGCTGTGCTTCCGTGACCTTGTCTTCCATTTTAGTTGTAATGTAGTATATGCGTCTTTTCATATAATATATTTCTGTTTCGAAAATGAAAAAGCAATCAGACTGAATAAACCGACCTAGCCGTTTGCCCTGCAAAGGAATTCCAATTTTCATTTAAAATGCATTGGTTGCTGGTCATTTCCCCCACAGGCTAAATGAAAACAATTTATTTCACACTCTTTTCCTGTGCTGGAACTCGGCACAAGAAACGATGAGGGCCAAAACGTTTTGTTCCATTCCAGATGGTAGCTCATATGGCTACCAGTAAATTTGGCTAAGCCAAATGATCAAACTGACAACGACTGCAATTTTGTGAGTATTAGGACACAAGGTGAACGAAACAGAGCTCCACTTTTGATCACACTGATGCTTTTCTCTCCAGATCTCCAGCTGGATTAAGACCAGTAATGATGTCTTAGCCAGTAGTACCGAGCCTGGTTCCTCATTTTCTGAGGCCGAGGAAGTGCTCAACAAACACCTGGAGCTTTCCACACATACACAGGTGAGCTTACCTTTACACACACACTGTATAAACACAGGTGAGACTAACTCCATATAAAAACTGTGCTCTGGCAGTCCATTGCAAATGAAGATTAAGTTGCTTCCTATTGGTTAATTCGTTTTGCCAATGGCTATCAGTGTTGATGTTGGTGCCAATGAAGATAGCCGTGAAGCCTAATCTTGGACCCATATATCTTGTTGACGTCTTTTTACCCAATGGTCTCTCTAGTTCTAAGGTTATCTTCTGACCACTTGGTTTCCTGTAGGCTGTCTGGAGCTCTCTGTAGAGCACTTGGCATGGTGGAGGCCTTTGATTCACATGGCCCACATAATGATGTTGACTCTAAGCTAGGACTGTTCCTTAATGTACACATCTTCAAAGTAACTAGACACCCTCATTATGTTTTATCTCTGTGGGCACCACCTGGTGCTTCAAACTTGTTAATACATTATTATTTTTAATATATTATTATCATTTCAGATTACAGGATATTATTTGTTTAGAGCAACTAGGCGTGACGCGAACACCAGAAGCAAAAGTGTTACCTAATTTTTAAAGAGTGTGTATTGTGGGTCAGTCTGAGGGTGGACTTAACCAGCGTATGGTTGCGCAAAACCTTGGGATTCCTCTTGCCGCAGTCAACAGAGTGATTGTACAATACAAAAGCAAAGTTAAGGTATCAAAAGCATCCCACTCAGGTCAACCTGGGTTTTCTGACAGGTGTCTTCAGACTGTCGAGTGGATAGTTGGAAAAAAAAAATCCCAGTTGTAAGGTTGCTGATGTTGCAGAGCAACTCCAAGTGAGTCGGAGTACTTCTGTGAGGGGTCTCCATCAATTAGGCTACTATGTATGACCGAGCAGCTAGAAGGAAGTTTCTAGAAAAGAATTTCAAAAATGATTTTGTCTATTTACTTTTGAGATGTCTGTGTAGTTCCATTCAAGATCTATTCCCAGTTACTGCCCAAGATGCATTGTAGACATCAAGAGGTCAGAAGTAACCTCAAGGTGTCTTATATGGCAGCAATAGATTGTCCATATTTCAGCATCGCCACACAAACTCCTTGGTAGACTGCATCATTTGTTGAGATCCTTTCAGTTATGTTTACTGATTTGTGCTATCCTCTAATCCAAATTGAACTAGAATTAAAGCAGGATACAACCCAAAAACTAAGGATTTTGCTCTAGGCCTTGCCAGTGGCTCTATGGCAATCCTCGAATTCAATGCCATGCTAGAGCGTTAACCCCAGAGCAACCCTTACTGATATTTGGCATTGCTGTTCTCAAGGACTTGAAATCACAGTCTACCAAAATCAAGCACGTATGTCAATAGATGTGTTGCAAGCTTCGATATCATCATCAAGTAGGCTGGTGGTATGCTGTGAGGCAGCAGACTGGTGGACTGTCTTAAGGGGGGTGTCGCTGTGATGATGAGTTCTGGAAGTATGTTAGATAGCAGATCTCTCTTGTGACTTCTTGCAAAGGATTGTTGTTGGTTTTAAAGGTTAAATATCAGTGGACCTAGTACACATTGCTGCTTGACTATTGCGTTTACTGAGAACCGTCTCGAACACCCATCAAGTGGACTATTTCAAATTCCTGCGAAATTTGGGTTCAACACCAAATATAATTTCTCAGTACGGGCTATACAATTTGCTGCATAACAGTGTTGACTGTTTTAGTGAGGTTGCTGCAGAGATTCGTGTTTTGCTTCCTGCATTTCTCATGAATTTCAGTGAAGATCATGTTGAGTGTGCCTCAGCCTTTCTTAAAGGTGTGCTCGCTCCATGTTGTGATATAATTTGCAAGACAGCATGACTCATGCACAAAAAAGCAGATATGCCATGGCCTGCATGGTGACAAACACAATACCAGCTTACATTTACATTTATGGCATTTGGCAGATGCCCTTATCCAGTGTGACTTACATGTGTCTTACTTTTATACAACTGAGCAATTGCTCAAGGGCCTGACCTTCCGCTCATCAGTCTAACTTCTTAATCATTGAACTAGCTTACTGTCCCATATATACATACAGTACATGCATATACAGGGGTAGGGGTGGCTCAGGGGGTTAATACTGATCGGAAGGTTAGGAGTTCAAATCCAAGCATCGCCAAGCTGCCACTGCTGGACCCTTGATCAAGGCCCTTAGCCTAAATCTGCTCAGTTGTATAAATAAGATAATTGTAAGTTACTCTGGATCAGGGCATCTGCCAAATGACGGGAATGTAATGTAATGCATTGGTGCCTTGACTTATGAGTTTAATTTGCTCCGTGACGGTGCTCGTAACTCAAATTACTCGTATGTCAAATCAGTTTTCCCCATTGAAATGAATTGAAATGCCATTAATCCATTCTGGAACCCCCCCACCCCACCTCCCCCAAAAAAAGAAAAAAAACCAAAACACCGCAATTTTTTGTTACATGTTTTTAAATAAGAAAAATGTACTTATAAATAACGAATATTGAATAAAAACACAACACAATAGAATGTACTGCAGTAAACTGGTTTTATTAAGTATAATGCACAGCATTTACCTTGGAGATCAGATGACTTGAACATGCTGACGGAGGTGGAGGAGAAAGGCTGAACTGAATAACTAAATCTTATTCGCTGATTTTTGCCCTTTTCACCACGCTTTCCTCACTATCATCTGCAGGGGTTTTCGATTAAAAACCTGTCCAATGTGGTCCATTTCATCCTCCCTTTCAGAATGTTTCTGAAATGAGTTCAGCAAGTGGCATTAAATAGTGCCATTGCACGTCCAGTTGCAACTTTTTCTGGGTGTTTATTTTGAATAAAGTCTGAAAGTAAGAAAATCATTTTAACGCCTTTGGCTGGTGTTCTAGCCTTTATCGATTCCTTTTCCTTCAGTACGGTGCAGATAGTAGAAGTGCTACGCTCGTACTGCTTCGCCAAGTCGATACATGCACACCTTGGTCATGTTTTTCGATAATTTCTTTCTTTAATTCAATGCACATCATCCATTTATTCTTCTCAGCACTATCCTTTGCACTCCCTTTCTTCAGACCCATGGTTGGAAAAATGAAGTTTTGCAAAATAACTGCAAGCACAAATGCGAGCACAACACTGATGCTTCCACTGCGAGCTAACCACTTAAAGTAAATGAGTGAGACACAGAATGCTGGGCGAATGTTACGGCCTTCACTGCGACAACTGGTGGTGGGGTATCTGAAGCTGGCTCGTAACTCGAATTTTAGCTCTCAACTCAAAGCAAAAAATCAGCCGAGAGACTGAACGTATCTCAAAAAACTCCTTAGTTGGGACACTTGTAATCAAGGTACCACTTACATGTACACAAACACATACACAATGAAATCGTGACGTCTGCTTGATTCTTCAGATGAAGTTCCTTTGTCGCCTTTAGTTGGATGCTGGATCCCTTTAGCTGGATTGAATCAAGCATTACATGCTAGTTTGCATGCTAGCTAGTATTCTAGGATTTAAATGCAATGAACATAAAATACAGTAAGAATCTTAAGGGCAGGCAAAAGTTTTTTACAACAACCTGTAATTAAGACAACAAGGATATGCAAAGGGTACAAAATCAGTAAAAATATATATATATAATGTATGTATTAGAAGCTAGACAGCCATACACAGGATATAATGTACTATATGTCGTAATACAGAAATAATACAGAAATGCAGTTGGGAAAGTGGCAAGACTTTGCAATAAGCTGATGAAAAAATAGTGAGTAAATATGGAAGTAATAAGTAACAAGTGGGATAGTATGTTGGTGATATCTCCTGCACCCCATGGTGGTGTTTTGTGGAGTTGTCAGGCTAGCCTGTCACAGTTTTGAGACCTTTAAAAATAATGATCATTGATTTAAATATGATATGATATAAATACGATGATACCTGGGTAATGTGTGTTTAACTTACTACAGAAAGAATTTTACCAAAATCATTAGCTGTTTTTTCCCCATTAATTCACAATAATTCCCTGTCAGTTTTATTAAACTGTAATAAATGGTGAAATAGAAGCTTAGGTGTGTTATTTTCCTGCAGCGTGTTGTGGCGGAGTCAGACGCCACAGAGGGAATGATCGAGGAACTGAAGAAGCTGGAGTCCTCTGAGGCAGTGGAGCTCTCCAACCGTGCTTCTGTGCTGAGAGAGCAGTTAAAGGCACAGCGGAGGAACATCTCCGCACGCCTGAAGAGCCTCAAGGGCTACGTTAGCTTTTTGTCTTCTGCCAAGGAGGTGCTAATTCACATTTATTCAATTTGACAATGTTGTTGACTTGATTTCCAAGAATATCATATAGGAGGAATGAAGTGATCAGTGCATAAAGGTTTCCTAAGAAAGCACTGTCATGTTATGCAGTTTGATTTCCTTACACAACAATGTTCATTTATTTTTATGCTGCTGTGGTGATGATATTCTTTCCAAGGTTGACGATCAGGTTAAGACGTTGTTGGAATGTTATAAGAAAAGACCAGAGGCAGAGGAGGAAAATGAGGAAACAAGTGCCGCCATGAAGGAGGACAGGGACGCAAGATGGCAGGTGTTCTTACAGAAGTTCCTCTCCATGCAGGATCAGGGGAACAACTTTATCAACTCCTCTACCATGGTCAGTTACACTCAATACATTTATATTGCTCGTTTGGGGTTATTTTAACCATAAATCGAGATTAGCCTATACGCACTATTGTCAAAGCTACAAATCGTACATTTGATTCGAAGAAGACTGGCAAGCTTAAGAAATAACCATATCTGAGCAACACATGATATCAGTTGTCTGTTCTTCTGGATCTATTGGTGTCTTTCCTGCTAAAGCCTCGCCATTGTCAATGTTTGCTGCTGGTACAGGCGAGTGAGACTCTGAGTCTGAACGTCAAGGCCGCGGTTAATGTTGTGGAAAAGACCACAGAGAGTCTGAGCAAGAAGAAAGCCGAGCTCACGGACCTGTGGGCGTCATGGCAGCTTCATTACAGTCAAGTAAAGTCTGTGAAGAAGCAGTGGAAAAAATTTAAGGATCAGCTTAAAAAGGTAGCATGGAAAAAAACACTGGAGATCGTTTCATGTAAACTATAAGGAGGAAGGAAATATTTTGGCTCGAGATGTTCATTAATAATGGGAGCTGTGATTTGCTTAAAGGTTGTGCATGAACTGAAGTCTCTGGAGGGAATTCTTGCTCCAGTGTCCAAACTTGATCTGGGAAGTGATCTTCAGAGTGTGTCTAAACTGCAAGAGAGCTTCAGCATCACCAAGTCACAGTTTCTGGTATGTACAGGGTTGGAGATCTTTACACACCACGATTCAAGCCACCTTAAAAAAAAATCTTCAGTGACTCTATATGATTTTTATGCGTCTCAATTATTTTATTTCAAATGAAAAACAAATTTTTGCGGCCTAATTGCATGCTGTTTTTAAAGCAGTGTTTTCATTTTCATTCATCCTGAAGGACGCCAGGGTCAGCTCTCAAAAACCTGAGCGTTCATTTTATTAATGCATTTTTTTTTTCTTTTTACGCTTTTGATATTAAGTTATGATGGCCTGTACGTGCAGAACACAGTGTTTAAAACAACAAAACATCTCTCTCTCTCTATATATATAAATAATATTTCACTGTAACATTTCCCATTTCAGATTTACAACATGGAACTCCAACCATCTTTTAGATCAAACTGTTTGGAAATGGCACTTTGTTGATAGACAGATCTTTGCTAGAAGATAACCAAGGACATGATTAAAAAGGAAATAAAACCATATACACATAATTTTCATAAATATATTAGGATTTCCCAAAGAATCATAAAAGTCATCTCAGTTAGAGTGACGTCTATATGAGAGGCTTAATTCATTTTCAGTTTTCTATTTCCTTTTTGATTTATCACTCCAGATTCAATTCCGATTAGTTTTCCTATCATTATCTTCCCATTTCTATTCTCTGCATTTATGCAGAACAGATCATCATGTCTTGCGTAATTTTAATCCTAGCAACTGAACGCAGAAGTGGAATTCCTGCTTAAGACGTCCGAGTTGCTGTCCCTGAAAGGAATCCCCATGAAAGAGAAAAACGAGAGGGTCAGCGAGCTTCTCCTGGTGCACCAGCGTGTGAGGGATAAAATCCGCGAGTACGGGAGTGTTCTCAGCATGGCCGTCAATTTCCATCAAGTTTATCAAGAGGTAAAGTCACGGTCCATCGATCTCCCTCAGTTTTCCATTAGTGTCAGCTACCAGCAGCGCTAAACAGAATATACTTACATGCCATCAAGAGTATTACAAAAGGCAGAGAAAAAAACCACATTATAGTGTCTTTCAGAGTCTCAGACAGGTTTATTGATTTCAGGAAAAATGTTCGGAGAAAAAAAAATGTTCCACTGGGTCCGACATCACTGAGAGCTGTTGAATCAATCCTAAACGGTGGATTTGCTTTTTAAAGTCACTACTAAACACAAGCGCTTTTTATGAAGCCGTTCTGAACATAACATAACATAACATAACATAACATACTGTCTCTAAATCTAGGTCGAGTCCGACATTTCCTGAACAATAACTAATTCTCTTGCGCACAAAACAAAACTACTTTTAATCCCTCAACTGACGAATTTAATTGAATCCAATTTTGTTTTCTAATCAAGTATTTCGTGTTTACACGCAAACTATTCAGGCAATAAAATGAATAGCTCCAACCCGTATCTGTTCTTTACGTGTCTCAAGCTCTGTTGTGTCTAATGCACTTTCAGTGAAGCGTTTTTTTTTGGGTTTTTTTAGCCATTTAAGAATTTTTGAAAAATATGTGTAATTCTGCCAAAATTGAACGTACTGTGTAATTGCTTAGCTTTTTATGTTAATTCATCTTAAATATTTTATTAATATGTGAAATGGGCTATACAAATAAACTTGTAATTGGATTTAGTCATGATTTTCTCAGTCATTGCCTGGCTTGACGTACTGTAGTAGTGATGAGTCTTTCACTGGGTTCAGAATGATAAAAGTAGATTTTTCCGATCCTCAGCTGGACAGCCTGTTAAAGGCCGAGCCATTGAAAGGATCAAGCGATCCGACCCAGGCCAGGATCCAGCTCAGCCAGCACCAGGAGCGACAGAACCATGCTCGGCATCTTTATAAACTGGCCATCTCGCTGGCAGCTGATATCGCCAGCACTGTCCAGCAACCGGTGAGATGTGGACATGAGGATAAAATGCGATTCATTTAATTAATTATCAGTAGTCAAGTGCTTTTGTTTGGCTTTCACTGGGAGTTGAGATCATGAGCACCATCTGGTGAGGAACAGGTAGTGATTTCTCAACAGGAGTCCCAGTCTGTTAGACCAATCATTATACCATCATACAGTAGAGTTCATATTCACTTATTCCAATGAATTATATGTTGCATACTGTTACCTCTATCACTACCGTGAGATGCTAAATTTATTTGTGTTTATTTATTTATTTATTTATTTATTTTTATTGAGGTCACCCTTCAAAAATGCTAATTTTGCTTAAAAAATTAATGACTAGTAGTAGGAAATTAAACCTTTTATAATTCATCCTTATGAGCTTTTCTTAGTTGCAATTCAAATAAGCGTTTTGTTGTAACTTTTCCCAGGGTTTTGTAATTATAATAAGGTGATATTATGCATCGCTCCTTTATAAGTGACTAGGCGTGATAGAAAATATGTCAATATGTTTACTTTAAAAAAATTTTTTTTAAATAAAACAAACGTTTCTGTTTAGCAGACATTTTGTGATAAATATCTAAATGTGTCAAATGGGTTTTCATTGTTGTCTCTTTGGCTTCAGCAAACGTTGGTGTTCTCGGTCCAGGAGAAGATGGAACGCCTGCATCAAAGCACTGTGAGCTGGGCCACCCAGGCTAGTCGGTGTGAGGAGACCCTAATGAGCAATATGCACTACTGCATATTTAAAGAGGAGATCAGTGAGGTAAGGAGATCCCCATTTATACAAACCCAACATTCCTTAAGCTCTATCAGCCCAGCTTGGTTTTTGGAAAAGTACTCACCTATGGAGCAATAATGATCAGCAACTGGATCAAATCAGTCATCGGTTTGAATCCCAGGACTGGCTTCCTAGTTGGATCGTAGATATTTCTTGATTTCTAGGCTGCCATTAATGCATAAACCTTAATGTAATGGCTAGTTTTTAAGTTGCTGATACTCCAGACCTTTGTTGGCCTGTTTTATCAATTTCACATCCAGTATTGACAGCTTTGATTGGAACACCGTATTGTGTTCAGGTTTCTACAGTCTAGCTGATGCTTTAAGGTTCTGCTGAAGAATTCTGAGGTTCTAAATTATTCCATCCACTTTATGGAATGCACCAGTTCCCCTGGCAGCAAAACAGCCCCAGAGCATGATGCTACCACCACCATGCTCAACAGCTGGTACAGTGTTCCTCTGTACCTCTGATCACTGTGACCAAAAACCTCAATGTTTGTCTCCTTTCTTCAGGAGGCTTTGTTTTGTCCACATGGTCAGCTGCCAGCTTTAGTCAAACTTAGGTTTAGGTTTAAGTTGAGGCTTCTTGCTTGGACAGCAGCCTCTCGGTCCACGGCAGTGTAAAACCCATCTGACTGCAGTTTCCGACTGATGGCCATGATGAGTGCATTCAAATTTCTGACCCCAACTGTATTTCATATTGTAAGATTACCATAAACCCAGTCCAACATTTCCGAAACATATATATAGGCATTTCTTCCTTATGTCAATCTGGTATTGTTCTGTTGGCAGATTATTGCGCTTCTTTGTAGAAAAATGTTTCAATTTGGCAAAATTATCTGCCAGTAGAAGTTATTAAAGTTTGAAATCAGTAAAAATGTCTAGAAATACGTTTTTAGTAATTTTATATTTGGTTACGGTAATCAAATAATATGGAAATACATATTCAGTTGTGGTCAAAAGTTTACATACACTTGTAAAGAACATAATATCATGGTTCTCTTGAGTTTCCCGTTACTTCTACAACTCTGACTTTCCTCTGATAGAGTGATTGGAACAGATACTTCTTTGTTACAAAAAACATTCATGAAGTTTGGTTCTTTTATGACTTTATTATGGGTTAACAGAAAAAAGTGATCACATCTGCTG
>JAQMCW010000034.1:23237572-23252740 GCA_030068335.1 Chrysichthys cranchii
GCAACAAATTTTACGTTTAAAATCAAAACTTTACAGTCAAACTTTTTGCTTTAAATTTACATACATGACTTGGTAAAATTCCCAACTTTTTAGTCAAATTTAAACCGCAATACTACTTGATGGCTCCACCCCTTTAGCGTCTGCTCTAGTCTGCCCCGACAGCAGGCTGCAACAAATAAGTGCATAACGTCATACTGACTGTCATACCAGAAAATCTGTTAATAAGAATAAAAGCAGCTTAATGAAAGAATAAAAAGCAAGTCCTCAACCTTTTCTACATACATGGAGTCCAAGTGAAAAAATATCTCAAATTAGATAGAGTATTGTTCCTCTTTGGTTTTGTAAAAATGGAATTTCCCATAACACAAAGAATGATCGAATGTCCCACATAAAAGTGAAATAAAACTCACCGAATTTCCCAATATGAGCACACTATTCAGACATAAAGGTGTGTGAAGTATGTGGTTTGAGATGTCGCTGATATGTTAGCTCACTTATCTTGAAAGCAACCGCTCAACACGGTTTTTCCCATTTCCTAACGTGCTTTTAATCTGAATTGCTCATATATTAAAAAAAAAAAATGCATATAGTCAATTAATTTTCAAATGTCATGAATAAATAAACCTCTCATCACAGCACTGCTGTTAGCATTTAAGTGATATATATATATAATATTACATGTGATTAAGTGGAAAGGTCCTGAATTAAGTGTAAAAATCTAGATTAATTATACAGGAAAAGGTTTTGATTAAATGGAGGTCTCTTCTGAATCAAAATTATATATGCTCTTAAGGAGCCATATCATGTCTATGGGAATTAAGGACAAGTATTTATAGCACAGTGTAAGTAAAGTCGAAGGTAAAACATGTGATGTGAAGATTTTATGTCATGGTTGAAAATGGAAGCATATCTAGTTTGAGGTGTGAGACGATACGCAGCCTCTCCCCTTCAGTGTACTGTATATTCATCCACAAATAGATGCTTTGTTGAGGTTCTGCTCAGTCTTCATTTGTCATGTTATTGTATCCGTGTGAAGCAGTGGGCCTCAAAGCTTTAAAGCGTAGTTATTTAGTCATTATTTTATTAGAGTGATGAAAATGACAAAGCAGCATTATTACAGATATGATATGTTTTATTGAGTTCTTATATATATTTGTATATAGTTTTTATAAGATGTACGGTCTTGTAGTTGGACTAGCTATTTGAAATAAATGAGATTTGTTTAGTTCAAATCTCAGTAAGTCCCCAAAGTAGCTCTATAAATAATAACAACTTAATTAAATATGTGTGCGGAATGGTCAGGAATAGAAAGTTATTTGGCTCCAATAAATAGAGGGCAGATTATTGAACTCTTCTGAACCTGATATTTAATTGAAATAACCTGAAATTGATCATATCTTTATTTAACATTATTAACGTGTGCTGAGGGGTTCAGCTGAATTTAATTTACAATTAAATGAGTAGATACTCAGGTCTTTACAAATTTTGCAGTTTTACAACAGTATTATTTTCTTTCTTTCTTTCTTTTTTTTTAGCCAAGCTACTAGGATTAAATGTTATTATTTTATTGTGGCAGTGCTATAGGGTGTTTTACTGGCCAAAAAGCTTTAGCTGTGAATTGTTTGTCCAGCAGGAGGCTCACATCCCTCCCATTTCCCATCACCCTGCTCACCATAATAATAGTGTCATAATGATCTTCCCACAGAAACCCAACACAACTTGCAGGAATAAGATAATGAATTTGTTTATACTGAGTGAAAATATCCGATAAGTTGATCTCCATCCTGCTGGCGGATTGAAACATCAATGTACTGTGCGGAAAGTTTAAAGGAGCTGGTCTAGACCTAATCATGAGGCTCATGCCCCAGATAATACCCATGACAAGCCTCGTAAGCTTGAGGCATAGTGTATTAGATTGTGTTTATATGGTGACTGATATTGTGTTTAGATTGTATTTAGATTATGTTTGAATTGTGTTAAGTGTGTGTTTACATTGTGCATTGAAATGAGATTGATTGCATTTTAAATTGTTTTTATTTTATGTTTATGTTGTGCTTAAGTTGGCTTTAGAGTGCCTTTGGATGGTATGTGTTCAGGTTGTGTTGGGTCTGTGTTTGAATTCTGTTTGTATCGTGTTTTAATCGTGTTTAGATTCTGTTATGGTTATGATGAGACTGTGCTTCGATTATGTTTGAATTAGATGGTGTTTGATTTTGTTTCAATTTGTTTGGGATTGCGTTTAAATTGTGTTTAACTCATGTTTAGATTGCTTTTAAATTGTGTTTGGATCACGTTTGAACTGTATTTGAATTGTGTTCGGATCAAGTTTGGATTATGTTTAGATTTAGATTGTGTTTAAATTGTGTTTGGATTGTTTTTAGATTGTGTTTAGACTTTTTTAATTTTGCTTGGATTGTGCTTAAATTTTGCATGAATTGTGCATAAATTGTGTTTGTATTGTGTTTAGATCGTGTCCTTTACGTGATGAATTATACTTTAAAGCCATTACAAATTTATTATCGCATAATCTGTAAATAAGTAATAGTGTAAACATATTTTGTGTTAATCTGCCAGCTAATGTCATTGAAATTCAGAGGAAATGTTACCTGAATCTATACAGTATAACCTTTCCAACATATCTATTTTTAAATCAGGTCATAGCTTTAGATATAATAAAAAAAAAATAAAAAAAAACATGAACAGAATTACCTTTATTTTTTAACCTACTTGCATGAAATATTACCAGGGGTTAAGATTCAAAAAAGTCTTTATTTTTTTATTTTTATTTTTTTACACCAGTGGTTAAGAGTCGAAAAATGCAGTCTTTGCAGCTAGTCTTTTTTTTCTTAGAAATCCATATATAGGTAATCACTCCTATAAAAATAACATACTTATAGTGTTACCAGTGATGTAAATATTTAACAATCATGCATTTTGAGAGACTGCTCTTGATGTAGGTGTTAGGTCTGGTCTGGTAACTTTATTCATGCGTTGTCTTTCAGCGGAAACTGCGCCACCCAACTTTATTCAGAGACTACAAAGCATGACTGTGAGACAAGGAAGCAAAGTGAGACTGGATGTCCGTGTGACAGGAATCCCTACACCTGTGGTGAAGTTTTTCAGAGAGGGAGCTGAGATTCAGAGCTCCACTGACTTTCAGATTGTTCAAGATGGAGACCGTTACAGTTTGTTGATTGCCGAGGCTTTTCCTGAAGACTCTGGTACATACTCAGTTAGTGCCTCTAACAGCAGCGGGCGTGCCACTTCAACTGCAGAACTTCTGGTGCAAGGTAAATTCTCACAACAAAACTGTGGATTGTATCTTGAACCTGGAAAACTTAATGCTTTGTATGTAATGCGAATTCCAAATATGAAAGCAAGTATTCAGTGGGTTGTGCTTCAGAGAGCCTCAGAAATGCTCGATTTATCTCAATAGCTAATTGTAAAAACTTCTCGTTACATCAGGGTTAGTACAAAAACCCCGTAATGCTAACTAAAGTTACCACATGTTGTGTAGGTGAAGAGGAAGCTGTGCCTGCGAAGAAAATTAAGACGGTCATTTCAAGCTCTCAGATTTCACAGGCCCGCCAAACCAGAATGGAAAAGGTAATCAATATTTCTTACTCAAAACCACGTTTCTTGTCAACACGCTGTGCCGGTCTGTTAAGATCTTTTTTCTTTTTATTGATCCACAGAGAATGGAAGCTCGCTTCGAGGCTGCATCCATGCAAATGCAAGTAGAAGGAGGTATCTTGACTCAACAAATGGCCCACAAGACTCCACCACGTGTGCCACCCAAACCAACCTCAAAGTCCCCTCCATCCCTTGTGACTAAAGTTTCAGTTACCCGTCAACAGTCACCTTCTCCTGTGAGGCATGTGAAGGCCCCCACACCGACTCCTGTCAGGTAATGACAACTGGACTTGTCTATGAAATTGATTTCTGATAATGTGGCATGGTGGTGCAGCAGGTAGCAAAGTCACCTTACAGCTCAAGGGTCCCTGTTTCTGTCCTCAACGTCGTGTTTCTGTTGGTATTCAGTTTCACAAGTTCTCCCACTGTCTGTGTAGGTTTCCTCTGGGCTCTATATTTACCTCCTTATACTGGTAGGTGGATTGGATACCCTTAACTGCCCCTAGGTGTGAATCTGTGTGTGTGGGGTTGCTCTGTGATGGATTTGTGTCCCGTGCACGGCGTACTTCAGGCCCATTGGTTCAAGAGTCACTTGCCAGATAAAAGAGGGCAGTTTATTCCACAGGGCATTGCTAAATTCAACAGGGCATTAGGCCGGTAACAACATAAGTTACGCGCCATTAGCAGGTCCGGAAATGGACTCCATTCCATATTAATTGCTGGACTACAAAGACATGTGTTATATGCTTTGAGTATTTACATATACCTTTCAGACTTAAAAAATTCCATAAATTAAACATAATTACTCAAGCATACTGGTCTAAGCCCCCAAGTGGCACATTGGAGACGTTATTCACCCTATTATCAGAAGATCACGAATTTTAATCCTGGAAATGCCATAGCCATCACACTCAGGTGCTCAAACAGAAATCATCAGTCAGTTGCACAAGTCACAACTCAAGGTGGTCCTAGTGCTTGTCCCAAATCTTGGGGAGGGATGTGCCAGGAAGGGCATCTCGCATAAAACCTGTGCCAGGTCAAACATGTGGAGGATAACCAATAATCCTCTGTGGTGACCCCAAATGGGTGCAGCTGAAGGGAGGATGGACTGACTCAACCATACGGCCATATCACATGAATGGTTTAATATTTTAAGCCTAGACATTAATTAAAAGAAAATATAAGCATGAAGCACATTAAATATGTATATATTGGACCGTTTGTGATGTGCTTAGTGACTCTGATGCTATTATTCCTTTGTGTTGTGCAGAGGTCACGGAGGACGTTGCTTACTTCAGTTACAGTGGACGTTACAGTGAATAGGATAAAGATTTTCTGCAATATATAAGCATAACAGTGAAATTTTGGTATTAGCACCTAAAAACAAACGAGTCCACATTATTGCACTGATGTCTGAATTAGCATAAGTTGAAGTATTGGAGCGAAAGTGAATTCCCAACGGGAGCACTATCAGCACACAGACAAATGGCATTGCGGATCATTTACGGTAGAAACCATCAACCAAAACCTGTAATTAGGCTAGAAGAAGTTTAAATGACAAAATCTGCCTAATCAGAATTCCATTATTATTATTATTATTATAGACTAGAAGAGCACTGGGAGAGTGAAGACCTAACAATACTCGACTCAAACACATCACATGTCTGGACATATTTCCAATGGAGTCAGTGTATTCCTACATTGGCTATGTTTTGTCACTATTGCACTTTACTACCATCTACTGCAGGCATGTCCAATCTTATCCGGAAAGGGCCGGTGTGGGTGCGGGTTTTCGTTCCAACCAAGCAGGAGTCTCACCTGAACCTACTGAAAGGTTAGATCAACAGATGGAATCAGGTGAGACTCCTTCTTGGTTGGAACGATAAAACCTGCACCCACACCGGCCCTTTCCGGATAAGATTGGACATGCCTGATCTACTGCATTTGAAGATTCGTGGCATTGCTGAGGACAGACTTCCAACAAGGCCAAATGCCGTGTCCCACAACCTCAGCGAAATTAAAACTAACTTCATGGATCTGCCTTGTGCCTCAGATCTACTCCAAAATTTAATTTGGTTCTTCCATGGCCTATGGTACCCCCTGCCACCAAGTACCATGGAAAACAGTTAAGGAGGGTTTATGGAACCCTGATAATAATAAAAAAAAAAATTAGACAATCAAACCAAACCAAGAAGTAATAAATCTTGGATGCCACTGAAGATCGTACTAATTACAAATATTAATGTGAAAATGATCCAGGGTGGACGTTTAGCTCTGGTATAGTTTGGAGAATACAAGCACGGTTTAAATAAATAGACATTAAGAATGAGGACAAATGTTTTTACGCTTAACTTCTCCAAAAATCTGGTTCTTTTTTCAGAACTGTATCCTCCTCCACGAGACTGTCTGTATCACCTATCAGACCTGTCAAGTCCCCAGTAATGATCCGCAAACAGGTTACACAAAGCACAGAGGTCTTGCCTCCATGGAAACAGGCGGGCTATGTGTCTGAGTCCAGCTATGTAGCCAGCATGGCAGCTAGAGCTGCGCAGGTTCAGACCACTACCCAAGTCCACATGGAGCAGCGCTGGGAAGGCTCCATCGCCATGCAGCAACAAGTCAGCGGTGTCGCCGTTAAAGAGGTGAGCAGAATACTCAACCTTACTTCCTTGAAGTTTGCGCTGAATTGATTTCCACGCTTGTAAAGTAGAGGGGTTTGCCCAGAAATGTTGTTCAATATAATATCTAGGTATTGACCAGGTATAAAATGTTGCCAGAATGAAACGTGTGTGTCTTTAGTGTTTGAAATGATGCATTAATACAATATGCATCTCGCCTCAATGCTGAAGAAAACATGAACCAGCACATATTTTGTTTTGCGTCCTAATTTTACCTGCATGTGTGAAAGGAACAGCAAAGCATGGATGACAAATCTGTTGCTGTTGCCACTGTGGTGGCAGCAGTGGACCAGGCTCGTAGTCGCAAGCCTTTTGCTGGCTCAGCAGAGCCCCATGGTGTAGAGAGCACAGCTGCTACTGTTCTTCCTGCACCTCCGACCGAGCAGGTAGTTTGGTCATTCAGTGACATGGTCACCCATCCATCCCTTTAATTCACCTCCATCTTGGTGCCTCCACTGACTTCCATGAACTCAAATTTCATCTTGCCTTCCCAAGCTGTTGTGCAATTTTTCCCCATTACTTTTTCCTATTCATATTTCTTGTCCCACAACTGAGAATCACATTTTTTCCCCCTGCCATCTCTGGAATCACCAAAATCTATGGAATGGAATTTTAATATTAACATACTATGGAATTAGAACGTATTTAAGATATGTAAAAAAACAAACAAACTTGGATACACGTGATACTAACTGCAAAGCATTTGTCATGCCATCCAAAATCAAACTAAATCTATTATTATTTTCCTTGTTGGCAAAACAGACTGAGCACATTTCATCCATGACACTTCTTGAGCAGGCTAGTGAGAAAGAGACGATGTTTGTTCTCCCAGAACAAACAACGACTATGGAAACAACCTCTAGCCATTACACATTTGCCTCTCAGGAGCAGGTACCACAATTCAAGTCTACGTGTCTACGCTCATTCACTTTGCTGTACTGAGAACACTTTGTGTGAAAAGTTGAAGGCCACCATTTCAACTAACCTCACACTGAACAGTTGCTTCATCTCTTCAAGTACACCGTATACAGTATACATGCATTTTAATGAGAGTAACCTCATCATCATTATAAAAAAAAAAAAAAAGAATCATCTAGAAAATCCAGAATCACTATTAATTATTCCTAATTGAGCTACGTGCATGTAGTGAGGATACCAAAATGGTTCACATCTGTATTCTGACCTCATCCATAACAAGAGATTTAAATGCGATTCAGACATCTGCATGAAGGGGGAAGTTTGCCTTAAACTGATCTATGTCAGTTACATGCGATTCTGACCTTGGATTTATGCCCGCATTTCTTGCACGATTCAAGAAATGCGGGCTCAAGCAAAGGACAGTATTAAGTACAGCACCATTGTTAGATGTAACCACAATATGCCGCATTGAAATTCATAATTTGGGGTGTAAATACACTCAGAATATCTACTGAAAGCCATTCAAATGCAAAAAATTAAATACGTAAATATGACACTGATACTGTAATTGGTTAACAGTCCTGTTCCTTTAAGTCCATAATCGGGAATTATCGAGTGAACACAATTAGCTGTCAGTCCACGATATTTAGCAAAAATATTAAAGAATCTACTGGATCCGGTTCTTTTTTATAAGCTGCCAAATAATAATAAGACGAAGCCCTGCAATCCATTCATAAACACAGGACTGTAAACTTTTTTCATTTTTAAAGTTGTCTCTTGCTTTCAGGGTACATCATGCTTTTTTAATCCATTTTATACTCTTTTGGTGGTGTAGTATATATACACTATATACTATAAACCTCCGGGGCACCCAGAAAAAAAACCCCAAACAAACCCAGAGATGTATCTTAACATAGTCCTAAAGTTATAGGATGCATATTACTATTCTTTCATAATTTATTTCTCTCTGTGGTTCATTATTGTGCACTCAATTTTCTAGCATCACTGTACAGTGAATTTATGACTCTTGACAAGCCGGATTAAATCTCAACACTTTATTGTACGAGGAAAAAGACGTTACTGTGTACTACTGAAATGCTGTCATTTCAATTTGCCCACGGTGTATGGATTTGAGGGTATCTTTGACAAAGAATATAATTTCTGTCTGTGGATTAGATTACAACTGACACTTATTATTGCCAGGGTCATGAGAAAAAGGCTGGGGCTGTAGCCACAGTTCTTGCTGCAGTGGACCAAGCACGTGTACGCAAACCTGTGCATGTGGAGAGTGCTTTGGTTGAAGACGAAATGGACATTAAACACCAGGCAATGCTAAATGCTAAGCAACAGGCCGCGAGTTCAATGGAGGTGTTGCAAATTCCCAGTGATATAAGGAGCACTTCCGCCGAGCAGACTGTTCATGTCAGTCAGGTTAGAAGTCTCCTGTGACAGGCTACTTTTGATCAAAATGAAAGGTGGTGTGTTTTCAATTCATCAACCTGATTTCTGTTGATTTATATTAGATCCAAAGAACTACTGAGGTTAAGGCCCAGGTGGATACTGGCCTTGCCCCATCCCCAGTTCCTCATTTCACAGTTTCAAAAGTTACTGTTCCTAAACCTGATCATAGCTATGAGGTAAGCGCAAGTAATATCAGGCAAGCAGAGAATAACCTTGTAGACAAATCATGACCGTTTATTCTATTGCAAGATATTTGCTCAGGGATTTTTATTTCATATGAAATACCAAAAATACTCAGCATAAAAAATATGTATTAAAATAAATATTACTTTTGAAATTCAATCAAGATACAAAATGATTTTTTTTTTTAATCATTTCCATATGATAAAACATACCCTACGATTTACCCTGCTTGCCTGACATGCGACTTTAATTTATCAGAGTACTGATGATAACGATTCTCAGAAGAGAAACTCATAATAGCCCTAACTCTGACAAGCTTAGTACTAAACCATACACTGGTTCTTTCTAAAGATAAAACATAATCCGTCATCCCAAAATAACCCCAGGAAATTATTCAAACATAAGAATTAACCACGTCATTACAATTTGGAGTTATGCTTCTTTTTGTGTTTATTTCTAACGTTTGGTAAATTTTCCTTATAATCCATTTCATCCCCTAATCCCAAAAGATTCCACCCTTTTATTCATGATTCCCATTTGAAGTTTCTAATCAAAGAAACGGTAATCGATGTTGTTTTGAATTATGAATGGTGATTCACACTGCTCTCCTTGGGTTGGCCAGGTCTCAATAGCTGGCTCTGCTATTGCCACACTACAGAAAGAGTTGTCTTCTACTCATACTGCTCAAAAGATCATCAAGCCTGTCAAGCCTCCAACTTATAAGATTGTGGAGACAAGAATGACTCCAGAAGCCACCCCTCCTCCATTTAGAGATGCCACTGACAAATATCTCTTGCATTATGACGCAGAGTTACAGAGAGAGCTAGGTGCTTCGTATAGAGGGGAATGGGAGACACAGGTTTGTCATTTGGGTTGATGCTTGCCAAATGAGCTAATGTTTGTCATTAATCTCTCGAGTAGCTCGTCCCAGTTGTTTTGGTTATACCTCACTTGTGTGGTCACATATTATTTCCAAGTTCACCTCATTAACTGTGGATTCCTCTACTCGCCTCATCTACCTGCGTCTTCTAATCACAGCTCTGTCAGAACATATTCCTTTCCTTTCCTTTCCTTTCCTTTCCTTTCCTTTCCTTTCCTTTCCTTTCCTTTCCTTTCCTTTCCTTTCCTTTCCTCCACCATTGATTTTTACTTTTTAACCTGTCGCTTAACTGCTAACTCGGGTGCTCGCGCATGATCTTGTTGGCAAAATGATTCAAAACCATGTTTCGTTTCACCCAGGTTTATGAAACAGCTGCAGTTCCCTCGGCTGTCAAGGAGCCGAGTATTCCTCCAACTATTGTTGCTGTAAGTATTTCTAAGTGCATTACGCACTGACTTGATTGGCATTTTGTTCATGCAGAATTAGAGCAGTAGATTACATATTTAAAAAAACAAAACAAAACAATAATACACAAATACAATACAACCAGATTCTAGCTCTAGGGGTTGCAGACCATTCATTTTAGTAATAGACTGGTTGTGTAACAGTTGTGAATGGTTGACTAATGTTTGCTCACCAGAGATAAAGCAAAAACCAAATCAGGGCAGTGATATTTGTGGGCTGTTTTATTAGTGTTAAATGCTGATAGACGACAGCGAACAATGCAGGAAACTTCAATTAACAGCCACAGGCTACAAATGATGCCATTATTATCCCATTAAATTATGTCCATTTGTAATGCTTTTTTAAGGCTACATAGCGTTAACAAGAAAAATGAAGGTCAGTTCAAGAAATGTGCACAATAATTATTCTGAATATTATATCACAACAGTTAACGATTGTGAAATTCCTAAAATGAACTTGCGGCTGAAACTGCTGCTTCTGCAACTGAGTTCGCAGCGTGGAAACTCATATCTGTCAGCAGAGCCGTCCTTATAACTCAGTAGAATGAGAGATGGTTTGCCTGTAGCAGTGTCTGGGAGGTTTTTCCAGGCTGGTAGTGACCCAGGAGTTGAACCTCCATTTTGAGGCCACTCTGGCTTCGGTAAAATCTGAAAAGTAGTTTGGATGAGTCTCTGTTAGCGGGCATGTGCCCCTGATCTGATTCCAATCTAGCTGAGTGGGACTGAAGAGTGATATACAACATGCAGATGTGAATGTGCTCTATTGCAAGATGAAGTAATTCGTAATACTACAGTGGATTTTATTTAAATTGTATTTACATTTATAATACAACAAAAATAACTCTGGGGTGGGTGGAAATAGCCGGTAGTCTTTTGGGACGGGATATGGGGCTTAAAAAAAAACAAAAAACAGTACGATACCCACCTACCCAACCTTTTAGTCCTTCATAAAGTCCGAACTACTGCTATTTGGCTGCATTTCTTTTCCATTTGCCTATTGCTGCTGTCCTGAGTAGAAATATGCCACGAATTGCACAAAATCAAAAACAGGACAGGGACCACATTTAAATAAACATCTCATTATTGAACAGTACTTCATTTTGATTTTGTCCGGTTCCTCCTGGAGGAAAAATAACAAGTATCGGTAGCATCTCCTTATTGGTGTAGATGAGCTAGTTAAGCAGATTTTGTACGTCTATGTTGCTGTTATTCAGGGCTTGAAGAATCTGACTGTTATTGAGGGAGAGTCTGTGACTCTGGAGTGCCAGATCTCAGGCCACCCCACACCAAGCATTATATGGTTCCGAGAGGACTACAGGATCGAGAGCTCCATTGACTTCCAGATCACATATGAGCAAGGATATGCCCGTTTAGTGATCCGTGAGGCTTTTGCTGAGGATAGTGGACGTTTTACTTGCACTGCAACAAACGAGGCTGGGACTATCAGCACCTCCTGCTACCTGCTTGTTAAAGGTTTCCTTCATGATCTTTTAAATGTAACTTTAGGGATTTTTGTTATGTTCTTGATCACTGTAATCGACGTAGATTAATAAATCTCATTCTTTTAGATCAAAATAAACTGACTGACTACAATTTCCAATTTCAGTGTCTGAGGAGATTGAAAGTCAAGCGGCGATTACTACAGAGAAACAGTAAGTAACGAAATCCTGAAAGGCTTCATAGAATGATGAACACAAACCCTTCACAGACATTTAAATCGATAATGTCAATTATTCTAGGCTTGTCATTGAGGCGAAAGAAATGGAAGTCAGAGCTGTCTCTGAGACTGTGGAAGCTGGAGCAGCTGCAGCTCCATTCTTTGTGAGGAAGCCAATTTCACAGAAACTTGTAGAAGGTGGCAGTGTTGTGTTCATTTGCCAGATTGGAGGCAGCCCCAAACCTCACATCTATTGGAAGAAGAATAGTGTCTCGCTCACATCAGGATACAGGTATATGCAAGTCCCAACACCTAAAACAATCAGTTTATACAGAGTAGAAATGAGAAATGCAAATGTATAACTATCTTCCTGATCTTTAGATATCGCATAGCTTACAATAAGGACACGGGAGAATGCAAATTGGAAATCTCCATGACGTTTGCTGATGATGCTGGAGAGTATACTATCTCTGCCAAGAACCAGCATGGAGAAGTATCTGCCTCTGCAAGACTTCTTGAGGAAGGTCAGTAATTTACAAAAATTAATCAGAAATAAAACACAGTGGGGGAGTGCTTTTACAGAAAAGTAATCAATGGCAGTATGGTGTGATGCATTGATTATTTTACAATAACCGCACATCCCACGGTCTACATGTACCACAGCATGTTGCCAATGATGAAAATCTTTTTATCTGTTTCAAGTCATGTTTCATGTTGTAGAATGTCCATGACTT
The DNA here is from genome assembly GCA_030068335.1 of Chrysichthys cranchii. Taxonomy (NCBI): domain Eukaryota; kingdom Metazoa; phylum Chordata; class Actinopteri; order Siluriformes; family Claroteidae; genus Chrysichthys; species Chrysichthys cranchii. The sequence goes on from JAQMCW010000034.1 coordinate 23,250,181, forward strand.
AATTCTTGGTATCACTTCTAGCACCAATAAATAGTCACTCCCTTGTCAGCTTCTCTTCGTTTCCACCTAAAAAGCGCTTTATGTGGAGAATCTGCCCTAAATGTCACCTGTAGAAAATAGTAACGTATTGGAACGAGCATTTTAATATACATAATATACATACCTTGTGCACTACTGTCTGAGCCATGCGGTTATAGAATTTCCCGACCGATCAGAATCGAGCGTTCCCCAATGCTGCTCGACATTATAAATTGTCGATAATTATGTGTTAATATTGTAACCACGGAAACCCTTTGAAACAGATGAGCAAATTCTTTCATTAATGTGTCATTTCCCAGAGGAATATGAAGCTTATATGAAAACACTGGAGGTGACGTACCAAACAGAAGTGACCACCACTACAGTGGTTCAGGAGCCCAAGGTGGCAGACTTGCCCCCTGTGGTCATAAGTGAATATGACATGCAGAGAAGGATGGCTCAACAAGCACATATGATGACATTCATTTCAGAGAGGGTAAAGATGATTTAAAACTAATAATAATCCAGGCATGCTTATAACAGCACCGACAAAAAAAAAAAAAAAAAATTAATCAGTCTGTTTTATTATCAGGAATTCCAAATCTCTGCTATTGAGCAAAGAATTATTCAAGAGATTGAGGTCAGGATCCTAAAGATTATATATCGTGAACTGGTGATTGAGGATGGAGAAGAAATGCTGTTGAGTGTGGCTGAACATGAGGCAGTAGGATCCTCTTTCAGCACACATGTCAAGAGCTACAGAATCATGGAGGGAATGGGCGTAACGTTCCACTGCAAAATGGAAGGGAACCCCTTGCCAAAGGTACTAAATAATAATAATAATAATAATAATAATAATGATGATGATGATGATGATGATGATGATGATAATAATAATAATAGCTTGCTTACATTTTTTGTCAGCCGTAATAGATTTGTGTGTCTAAGACATCACCTGAAAGACTGCATTTTCTAAACAATCTCCTCTAATAGATTGCATGGTACAAAGATGGCAAGCGCATCAAGCATGGAGGCCGTTATCAGATGGAGGTTCTTCAGGATGGTAGAGCCACTCTGCGTCTTCCTGTGGTGCTGCCAGAAGATGAGGGAATCTACACAGCCTTGGCTAGTAACATGAAGGGTAATGCTGTCAGCTCTGGAAAACTTTACGTGGAGTCCACAGCTGCTGCTCAGCCTTTTTATCCTCAGACAGAAGCAATGAAGAGAGTACAGTAAGTTTTTCTTCTTGTTCCTGGGAACTGGCATGTCACACCTTCGCACAGCTGTTGATTGCATGTCAAAGTTATTGTTCTCGGTATAATATGCAACAGTCTCTTTAGGACGTATATCGCAGGAGCTCCACGTAGTGTATTGTTAATGACGAACAGATTAAAGTTACTGTTTAGAACGAAAGAAGAAAAAAAAATCATATGGTGATATGGCCAGGTGTTTTTTATAAGGAGATTTTTATTGAACATACCCAGAAGGAGTCTCCAGTGTCAGTATTTGGACAGATACTGTAAGTGACAGCAGACTTATTTCGTTTGCATTCCAAAACATTAAATGTCACTCTAAATAGACGTGTGTAGTAAATGTATGACAAAAGAAGATATGTAGTAAGTGTATATTAACCCATTAGCTTCCGTGGTCCCCATTTGGGGATCATATAATGAATGGCATAAAAAATAGATGGCATGTGCCATGATCCCCATTTTTGGGACTTTGACTAAAAATTGAAATTTCAGAAAAATTAACAGTCATATTTCTTGAAAGTCGATGTTTTTGTTACTATTTGGATGTAAATTAATGGAAATAAATGAAAATTTTCAGGAAAAAAATAATAATTTGGCAGTTAATGGGTTAATAGAAGAATCAAAACATTGGGAAATGCTCTTATAGGCAATTATACTGTATAACAACTTTATGGCAACAGTAACTCTATTTCATATATGGCCACACTGGGCTACCAATTTGTTGATTATTTTACATTACATTAGCTGCCACATGGCGAATTTAAATGAAATCAGTAATATAATATGCATTTGTCTGACTTTTGTTCATTCGTATTGCAGGTCTGAATCCCCCATGTCTGCACGCTCCGTTAGCTACTCCCCCGGACGGTCCCCTGCACGTTCTGTTAGCCGTTCTCCTGCTCGCAGACTTGATGAGACAGATGAGACCCAGCTGGAAAGGCTTTACAAACCTGTGTTTGTCATGAAGCCATCATCCTTCAGGTGTGCTGAAGGACAAACTGCAAGATTTGATTTGAAAGTTGTAGGAAGGCCCATGCCTGACACTTTCTGGTTCCACAACGGTAAGTAAAGTGATATTGTTTATGTGGTTTTCCTGAAAACTGAGTTGGCCATTCAAGGGATGCTACTCTGACTTTGGTCAGTTTTAATACGTACAAGCCTGTAGTAGGTCCTAAGACTCGTGCTTTTTTTTTTTTTGAGTTTTTAAATTAACATTTTATACTATATACCTTGGTAAAATATATATATATATATATATATATTTTAATGTATTAAAAATGTACTGTAAG
>JAQMCW010000034.1:23258057-23269591 GCA_030068335.1 Chrysichthys cranchii
TAAAGCTGCTTTGCGACAATGTTCTGTTGTTAAAAGCGCTATACAAATAAAATTGAATTGAATTGAATTGAATTAAAGTCATGCTTTATTCCTCTCCACTAGGTGGTGCCATAAACAAACCACTGCAGGATGTAACTGTTGCGGAGTCCCAGACAGCTGTGTTAGAGTGTGAAGTTGCCAGTGCATCCGCTGAAGGACAGTGGCTTAAGGATGGAAAACCCGTGGACTTCAGTGACAATGTCCGGAGTGAAGAGATTGGTGTTGTAAGACGCCTTGTCGTTGTCATCTCCAGACCGCAGGATATTGGAGAGTACACATACCAGGTGGCAAACTCTAAGACCTCTGCTAACCTGAGAGTTGAAGGTATATCTGATTTATTTTTGAAAGAACCAGTTTACAACACGATCCTATATGAAACACATCAACATACTAATTACATTCCTATGCCGTAACAGCTGTAAAGGTCAAGAAGACGCTGAAGAACCAAACCGTCACCGAGACCCAAGAAGCCGTGTTCAGTATTGAACTCACTCATCTGGATGTGAAAGGGTCCCAGTGGATCAAGAATGGAGTTGAAATTCTTCCGAGTGATAAATATGAAATCACGGTAGATGGCATGGTTCACACATTGAAGATTAAAGATTGTAACACCCAGGATGAATCAGTTTATGGATTCAAACTTGGAAAGCTCACTGCTAATGCCAGACTCATGGTTGAGAGTAAGTTTTAAAATAAATTCGAACTCATTATGTGTACTATGGATAAGAACCTGTCTTTTTGATCACTGTTTAATTATGTTCCAGCAATTAAAATTGTGAAGAAGCCAAAAGATGTAACTTCCCTGCTAAATTCCACTGCTTCGTTTGAGTTAAGCGTATCCCATGATAATGTCCCTGTTAAATGGATGTTCAAGAACCAAGAGCTTCGGCCAAGCGCAAATATCCAAATCCTTTCAGAGAGGAAGTCTCACAAACTGCTCATTTCCAGTGTCGAACAACACATGGAGGGAGAATACACAGCGGTAGTGGGACATATGCAGTGCAGCGCATTTTTACATGTTGAGTGTAAGTATGTTAGCTAGCTGCATTAACTAATTAATTGTTTTTGATGCATTTCATCTAATCGTATGGCTAAATTTTGGTTTTCTTTTTCTTCTTTTCTTCAGCTTTGAGGATCACTAAGACCATGAAGAATATTGAGATTCCAGAGACCCAGGTGGCCACATTCGAATGTGAAGTTTCACATTTTAATGTCCCGTCCACATGGCTGAAAAATGGCGTCGAGATCGAAATGACCGAGAAATTCAGGATAGTGGTGCAAGGCAAGCTGCACCAACTGAAGATCATGAACACCAGCAGAGATGACGCTGCAGAATACACATTCGTCTGTGGAAACGACAGAGTCTCGGCCACCCTGACTGTTAACCGTAAGTTTTCTCACAGCTCCAACATTTTTTACTCTTCTACTGTATTAAACACAGCTGAATATTATATACTCGTCGAGTACAATTGCGTACACCATGGTAGTGTCCTGTTCTTCAGTTTGATCCTGAGCTCAGGTTTACAGTCTGTATGGAGTTTTGCATGTTCTCCCTGTTATTATATGAGTTTCTTTCATGTTTTTGGATTTCTGTCCACATCCTAAAATCCACTAGGCGGATTGGCTACTCTAAATTGCCCCGGGTGTGAATGTAGAGCTAAGGACTGGCATCCCATTCAAGGGATACTGCCACCTTACACTCACCCCTGACCTGATTAAAGTAGGGAAATGAATCAATGAATGAGAGCATGCTTCATAAATCACATCATATTAATTATACCATCTAATATCAAAATCTCACTAAGAAGAAGTGAGAATAAAGAACCCACAGAATTTAAAAGTGCAGTGAAAGTTATGGCTTGTGTTTCGGTTTCCTTTCAAAGCTATACTCATCACCTCCATGCTGAAAGACCTCAATGCTAAAGAGAAGGACACTATCACATTTGAAGTGACTGTTAATTATGAGGGCATCACCTACAAATGGCTGAAGAACGGCATAGAGATTAGATCCACTGACAGATGCCAGACTCGTTCGAGACAGCTCACTCATTCTCTCACCATCCGCAATGTGCACTTTGGGGACAGTGCAGAGTATAAGTTTGTGGCAGGGTCTGCGGCGACTTCAGCGAAGCTGTTCGTTGAGGGTAAGTCCTTATTCAATCCTTACAGGGATTTAGCTACATTGCAGGCCCCTAATCTGGTCATCATCATCATCATTTTTTTTTTTTTTCTAGCTCGTGTCATTGAGTTTACCAAACATATCAAAGATATCAAGGTGACGGAGAAGAAAAAGGCCATCTTTGAATGTGAGCTCTCTGAGCCCAATGTTCAAGTCACTTGGATGAAAGATGGGCAGGAGCTTGAGATAACCGAAAGGTGCTGTTGTCATAGCGTTTACCAAATTTTTTCTTTTTTTATTTCACTGAATGAAGTGTTCTGATTCAATAGGTTTTTCTTTTCAATCCCACAGGTTCAAGGTTTCCACAGACAAATATATCCAGCGCTTAATGATACAGACTGTTCGTATGTCTGATGCTGGTGAATACTCAGTGGTTGCTGGGTCAAGCATGTCCAAGGCTCATCTCACAGTCGAGGGCAAAGATGTCCGCATTAGTGAACCCGTTGAGAAAGAAATAACAGTAATTATTCATATTCACTATACTGACCTATTGGGACAGGATTATCAAGAACATGGTCACTGTCATGACTATTAGCTCACTATACATATCTTTTTTTTTTTTCAGGTGCTTGAGAAGCAGAGAGCTACACTGGAATTTGAAGTCAACGAGGATGACATTGAAGGACGCTGGCTGAGAAATGGGGTTGAAATTCAATTCACAGTTGATAAGCGTTACAACTATGTGATCATTAGGAAAATTCATCGCTTGACAATCACTGAAACTTGGAGGACTGATGCTGGAGAATACACTTTCATTGCTGGGAAGAACAGGAGTGTGGTGACACTACATGTCAACAGTAAGTGCTGATTCTGTGTTCCTATATTTCATTCCATACGGATTATTTAACCAGTTAACTGTATCTATGGGCGGCACGGTGGCTGAGTGGTTAGCACTATCGCCTCACAGCGAGGATGTCCTGGGTTCGAGCCCCGGGTTCGGCACAGGTGCCTTTCTGTGTGGAGTTTGCATGTTCTCCCCATGTTCGCGTGGGTTTCCTCTGGGTACGCCGGTTTCCTCCCACAGTCCAAAGACATGCACAGAGGGGATTAGGCTAATTGGCTGCTCTAAACATTCTCTGTGTGTTGCCCTGCAGTGGATTGGCGACCCGCCAAGGGTGTGTCCTGCCTCTCGCCCGATGTCAGCTGGGATTGGCGCCAGCTTCCCCCCCTCGACCCTGAACAGGATTAAGCGGCAGAAGACAAATACAAACTGTACCTACCTACTACCCTACCCTGAAATAACAAGCAAACAAACAAAAATGATTAACAGATATTGATAAGGACAGGGAAAGCCCTTTTATAATCATTGTAGTTTCCCACCTATATTCCACCCGCACCAACAATCCCCATCAGGCTCGCTTAACACATCCTTAGCTGAGGTGTATTTTACAGGGAAGGGTTGCCAACCTCATGCCCAACACTTCTCCCTCGGAGGAAACCTACACGGGCACATAAAGAACATGCAAACTTAGCACAGAAAGGCGCTCAGGTCAAGCCAGTGCTAACCACCACGCCATGCCGCCCCATCTCTAGATTAATTGGAATGTTTAAATACAAATTAAATAACTACTCCATTCAACCTGTTTAATGTCTTTGTTTGCAACCCATCTGCATGTGTTGTCATTTTTGGAGATGAGCATTTGAATTACAGTGTGTAATTAAATAATTTTAACATTTGTTAATTCAGTAAATATTCACCCCACTGGCTCAGCACTAAATAGAACCACCCCTACGTATTCCTACATGGGATATGTTTTTCTCTAAGTTTGAGGTCTGAAGTTTGCTTCTCAATTATTTTCTGTTACGCCCCCCTTCGGAAGAAGAAACCACCCCCCCAACTCTCTCCCGCGACTATAAATAATATCATTTGTCTCTAAAATTGTTATTATAAGTACATCTCTGCATAACACTGTATCCTTATTAACATTAAAGGAAACAAAAAAAGAAAAAAGAAAGAAATGTAGATCAACTTAAAACAAAGGATAACTTTATTAACATTGTTTTTTTTTTGTCTGTAACAGAAAAGAGTTAAAGTGCATGTAGTAGTAGTGCAACTCTCTAAACTGCTACTACTACATTTAAAGTTAATCAATTTGCCTGAAATAAAAAAAAAAAATCCTTATTCAAACTATAAACACGTTTTGACCGACTTGAACCATTTGATTCTGAAAAATAAAATGAAACAAAACCGATAAATAAATTTAAATTGATCAACAACCGCAAAAACTCAAGCGTGACCGGGGTGTATCGTCTGTAAGTGACGCCTTAATTTATTTGGCTTCATGCTGTCTGCTGCCAACATTTTTAGACACAGAAGACACACCGGTCTTTCCTCGTCTCCCGCCGTAGTCACAGTGAAGCCAAGCGCTACATACGCTTCGTCATATTTCCTCGTCTTGGCTTTCGGGAGACTTTCGTTAGTCTCATTATCTCCGTCTTTCTCCGCCTTTCTTTTTGTCACTGTTAAATATTTTTCCATTTTTCTTGAGGGTTTGTTTACTGCACTTCATATCTCCTGCGCTGTGCTGTGTGTGTGTGTGTGTGTGCGCATGCTCGGTGCAAAAAAAACAAAAAACAAAAATCCTGCCCCCTACTGTAGTGGATGTGCAATTACACTTTATTCTACGTAGTACGGCAAAAAAAAAGCATATTCCCCGGTGTCACACGCGCTCCCCCCTGGCATCGCACCGCCCCACTATTTGGATTAGGCCATTCTGACACCTTTAGGTTGAACCACTCCAGTCTGGCTTTGTCCGTTTGCTTAGGATTGCTCTCCTGTCGATGTCGGGGTGATACGCATTTTTTGCTGTGCGCTTTGCTGAATCTCCGGCATGCCTTTTTTCCAAACTCCACATGGAATTTCATATAATTTTTAAAAATAATTATTTTCTTCTTATTGCTCTTCCATAAATCCCCACTTTGTGGCATATCTAGGTTCTCGTTGTCCTGTGGACAGCCTCTCCCATCTGACTGAGGAGTTTTCCAGCTCCTTTTTCAGATTTTTCTTTAGAATTTTAGCCCAGATATTTTTGATAGCTCCTTGTTCTTCACCATACTGTTGCTTTAGATATATCCTTTAGCAAACTTTGGGGCCTTCCAGGAACAGGTGTATTCATATTGAGATTATATGACACTATAATTTTATACTGTACATTAATCCATTTATCTAGTTATATGACCATATAAGTCAATAGGTAGAGAAATTCAAATACCATTTCTGTTGCATGTGGTTACAATCTGACAGATCTATTTGATCTCATTTGAATAAACCTCTGTATATATGGCTATACGCAAAGCGTGGTTATATTTTACACTATGTACATTTGCTCCTTCTCATTCAATTTTATTCTCTTGTTTTTAGTTCCTGAGCCTCCTCAGATCATCAGGCATATGGAGCCTTTGACCGTTGAGGCTGGTAAACCTGCACGCTTCTCTGTGGAAGTGACTGGCATCCCTCAGCCCCAGGTCTCCTGGTATAAAAACTCTCAGGCCTTATCTCCTGGATTCAAGTGCAAGTTCCTGCGAGAGGCAAATGAGCACGCTCTGCTGCTCATTGAAGTCTTCCCAGAGGATGCAGCTCTGTACAACTGTGAGGCAAGAAATGACTATGGGCAGGCCACTAGCTCTGCTTCATTAAACGTTGAAGGTAAATATTAAAATAAGATTGATTAAGATGTGCACAAGATGAATGATACATCAATTTGAAATATTCTCTATTGAAGTAATAAATAATATCAGCGAATAAAACCAGTATACAGGCATAAAGACACTTGGCACAGGCTTAAAGCTTAACTCATTTCAAGTGCTTCTTTCTTCTGGTATTAATATTAATATATTTACATGTTCTCACATAGTTCCAGAGGTTGTTTCCCCTGACACTGGTGCACCCTTATCCCCACCTGTGATTATATCTCCAATACAACACACCTCTGCCACTGAAGGAGGATCTGCCAGATTTCAGTGCCGGGTGTCTGGAGAAGGTAAGCATCTGTAATATGCCAACAGACTACCTACATTTACCTTGCCACATGTCAACTAGACAAACTACACGTACCATGTGCACGCAAAGAATGCTGTCAGTATAGCAATTGTTTGATTTTTTCCATTTGCTGATGTTCCCTTTAGATCTGACTATTTCCTGGTTCTGCAAAGACAAAGAGATCAAGCAGTCAAACTTCTTCAGAGTGTCTCAGTTTGCTGACAGCTGCCAGCTGGAGATCGCCAGAGTTTATCCAGAGGATGAGGGCGAGTACACCTGTGTTGCTCGCAATTCTGCTGGAATGGTTTCTTGCTCCGCAGGACTTAAACTGGAGGGTGAGTTTAACATTCTTTTGAACAGCAACTTTATCAGATTGCAAGCTATTTTGTGGTACTAGTGTGTATACTGGATACACCATGTCAAGACCTGAGAAATCTGAATTTTGTCAAATGTTTGGTATGTACAATGGCTGAAGACAAATCAATGCCTCCTCACAGGGAAAACACAAATTACTGACCTAACATCTCAGGCATCTCAGAGGCATGCCTTGTCCGGTCTCTCTACAAGCATTAAGAGTGTAAAGAAGGAGCCAGTTGGCCAGAAACCCATTTTTATTCAACCTCTTGTAAGCTGCTCGGTGCCTCATGGGGAAGTGGCTCGATTTTATGCTTGTGTCTCCGGCATACCAAAACCAGAGATAAGTTGGTTTCATGGCCAGGAACGTGTAAAGTCGAACAAAAATATTGTCTTTCATTTTGATGAAATGACAAACACTGCCACATTAATCATAGTTGATGCTTTCTCTGAGCATGGTGGACAGTACACTTGCAAAGCAACCAATTCTGCTGGAGAGGCTATTTGTACAGCAACCCTTACAGTGTCCACAGAAGGTAATACAAATAAGATTAGATTGTTATCTTCAAATAACACACCATGATTAACTCTAAGTGCACCTTTTTCCTCAACTGAAGTCATGGATTGTTCACAGTGAGACTTTTTGGTCACTCTTACTAACTGCACAAATTTAAACATTTTAAATAGGTTAAAGCTTGCGGTTGTCATTAGACATTCATAAGGTGTGTCCAGTCTTCTTTATTTAGTATTGTTGCAACCTGTCGTCTCACCGGTTAGCATTACTGTCTGCCTAACATATTCCTTTGTATTGCTTAGATGAAACCCTTAAGGATCATGCTAATAAGAGTGTATCAAGGTGTGAAAAAGCTCTTACAAAACCAACCAGTCTTCAAACACAAATGGTTGATGAAACAAAACCCACCCCACAAGAAGGGCCTGGGGATATCCAACAAGATCAGGTTCTGTCAGGTGATGGTTTGAGTTTTTCTAAAACCATACCTGAGAGATCTTCGTCAAAATCTGTTATTAGCAATGTGGCGATACAGCAACTTTCCAGCCCAAAGCCACAAGAGAGAATGACTGATTTCTGTAAAATCAGTTTCCCAGACCCTACAGTACTTACTACAGTTGGAAACATTCTCTTAACAAGGAATCAATCCCATTATTTGGAAGACCCTGAAGATCAACGGCTATCCAGTAATTCTCTTCTCCCTGAAACCTCACCTGAGAAATTTTCTTTGAAATGGTCAGAAGACAAAGGTGTTGAACAGCCACCTTGTGGAAGCTCAAGTGAGAAGGCTGCTACTAAATTTCAGGAAGACTTCACAATGCCAGCTACCCCTGCTCTTAGTGCTGTTACAGGTATGAACTTATCAAGAGACCAACATTTATCTGGAGAACCAATCCAAAACCGGTCACATAATCTCTTCACACAATCTCTTCACACAATCACTTCAACAAAGCCATGTGGGGGAATTGCTGACACTCTTCAAACGACTTTCCCTGAAGCTAATACATATACTAAGGACAAAGACATGCTTTTGACAAAAGACCAATCTCAAGGTCTGGAGGTGCAGCAAGCTCCAAAGCTGCCAAGTGGTTCTTTAAGCTTTGAAATACCACTGAAGAAATCTTCCATAAGAAGTGTTGATGTTCACAAACGGTTAGCATTGCCTCACAGGTCAAGTAAGGACGCTGCTATTGGGACTCACGAAGATGCTAGTTTACCAGATGTCACTGTTCTTACTCATGTCACAGGCAAGCTTTCAGCACAAGACCAAGCACAATTGGTTGTGGAGGCTAAACAAGATCAGTGTCTGCCACATGACATTGTTATTGCAGATGTAAAAGGTGACAAAGCTCAAAGTATTATGATTGGTTCTCAAGTTCCTTTGTCTGGTCCCGGCACTACAACATCTCCACCGTTCTTTGCAGAATGTATCGCGATTAAGCCGGATTTGGAAAAAACTCCCATAAGCATGTGTACAAGCTCTAAAAAGTTGGAATCCTTACCAACAGGTCCTGATGCCCTTATTGAAAGAGAAAATACCACATGTCAAATGACAGAAGCTCAAATAGAAGCGGGGGATATGGACAACACCAAAATCTTGTCAAAATCCACGATTTTGAAGCCATATACTCTAGAAAGGAGTCGTGAGCTCCATAATGAACGTTCAGATAATGTCACAAAGACCAGTTTGCAAACTCAGGCCTTTCGTGACCATAAACATATTTTACATGAATATCCACTGGAAGGGCAACATGATCAGAACCTGCCAAGTAATGCAGTTCTTTATGAATTCATACCTGAGAGAGCTTCACCGACTAGTGCTGAACCCCAGCAGCAGTCAAGTGCTTCTGATAAGCCAAGTGCGGGGTTTACTCGCTCTCCTGAAATCACATTACCTGACTCACATTGTAATATCACAAACATACTCTTAGCAAGAGACCAACCCCAAGGTTTAGAGGCTCAGCAAGATAAAAAGCCTCCAAGTGATCTGTTCATTTTCCAGACACCACGTGAAAAATCTGGGATATGGCCAACATCGGTTGTGAGAGGAGATGGCCTTAAGCTACCAACGACACTTTCTAGCATGTCAAGTGAAAATATTTCTACTCTGACTCATGAAGACGTTACTTTAATAAATCTCACTGCTCTTACTCCTGAACCAGGAATACCTTCAGCAACAGAAAAAACACATTTGCTTACAGAGGGAGAACAAGATGTGGATAAGCAGCATGGTGGTCTTATTTCCGATGTAAATATTGGTCAGGTTCCAAAACTTTCAACACCTTTTGGAAAGTCAAATAAGAATATTATTTCTTCTCATGAAGAGCTCTCGTCATCAGATGCCGGAATGTTTACTAAGAAGAGAGATGAATTTGTTTCAAGAAACCTAAACCAAGAACAAGTACAGACACTTGCCTTGAGCTTCCCTACAAGCTCTAAAGACAGACAATCCTCACTAGCAAGAAGTGCTGATGTCCCTGGGCAAAGCAAAACTACCACATGTGCAGTAGAAGAAGCTGAACTATATGAAGAGGATGTGGGCACTATTAAATCTTCTTTGAAACAAGTCAACCTCGAAAGAGCAGATTTAGTTTCTGAGAGCTCAGAGTTTACAAAAATGCCCAGACTGCAAACTCAATCATTTGGTGACCATAAACACGCAGGGCATGACTATCCACTAAATAATGAACAAGATCAGCAACTGCCAAGCAATGTTCCTGTTCCTGTTCTTGAGACATCTTCAGGCACATGGTCAGAATCAATCATCGTAGGTGTTGATGTTAGGCAAAAATCAACCCCTTCTGGAAAGCCAAGTGAAAAATATGAGGGTTCTTTTGAAGGTACTTCACCAGACTCCATTGTACATTCTATGGCCACAGGCATAACTCCTTCAAGCGGCCAACAAGTTTTGGAAAAGCTCCCAAATGATTCTTTTCTCTTTGAAAATAGACTCGTGCAATCTTCTGTTGCATGGACAAAATCAGTTGTAAGTGACCCTGAAATTCAGCAACTATCCATGCCTTTCCAAAAGCCGAGTGAGAGCATTATTCATCCTGGTCCACTTACACAGGTCACGGATTTAACAACTGACCAAGGACATATATCTTTCGAAGATGAAAATGTTCAAATGCTGTCAAATGATACCATTTTCTCTGACATTACGCATGAAAGCGCTTCAGTAATGGGGTCAAAATCAGTTGAAGTCCAACAGCCATTGGCTCTCTTTGAAAGGTCCAGCTCTCATAAAGAAACCATTTTACCTGAATCCACAATATCACAAGTCCAAAAGAAAAGTACGAAATTTGCTACTCTGCATCAAGACACCCAAGCCAAGCACCCATATCCCTCAGTTACTCTTTACCCTTGTACCTCACCAGATCATACAGAAATATCAGATACATTTTCAAAGCCTTTACAATCAACACATAATGTGCAGTGCATAGTAGAGTCCCCAACAATGCTTCGAACACCACCAAGTGCTGAAGGTGAAGAAAGTGCTGTTGAGGGATCCTCTCTGAGCCTATGTCCACTTGTGACCCAGGAATTGAATAATGTACATATTAAGGCAAATGAAGTGGCCAAATTTGTTTGCTGCATTAATCCTCAGACACTTTCCAATGCTGTATGGTATCATAACGATAAAAGACTGGTCACTACAGAAAGGATCAAATTTGACCAAAGTGGAAATATTTTATCACTCTTGATCTATGACGTCCGACCAGAGGACCAGGGGACTTACAGTTGTGTGGTAAAAAATAAAGATGGCAAGACCCAGATGACATCTGCACAGCTCGACATTGAAGGTGGATATTTAACATGTAATCCTCATCCCAACTCATCCCTCGAGAAATATTCACATCATACCATGCCATTATGTATTCATGTTCAATCTGGATGATCTTTCTTCATTCGACTCTTACTCCTCCTTGTATAAGTCTTTACTTTTATTTGAGATTAAAATGTTTTTTTTTTGTTTTTTTTATTGAAGATTCATCAGAATCACCAGTTCTCTTTCTTATATTCGCCTCATTACTTCATTTCAACTTTCAACTACCCATTTCTCACAATTCTTTGGATAAATTGCCACAATCTTTGAATGACCATATGAAGGTCCCTCAAAAGAAAACACTCTTTTTAAAACACCTGCTCGACACAAACATATAACCACTTAAGAGGACTTCTTTTATACATTAAAGACAAAAGCAACAACCTCAAGTCACTGCACTGTCCTCAGGTTTATCAAAGAAGTTTACCGTGCTACAGTCCCAAATAGCATAAAATTATCATGGAGTTTGATACACTTGTAATTTCCTGGGTTCGAGCCCCGGGTTCGGCACGGGTGCCTTTCTGTGCGGAGTTTGCATGTTCTCCCCGTGTTCGCCTGGGTTTCCTCCAGGTACTCCAGTTTCCTCCCACAGTCCAAAGACATGCACAGAGGGGATTAGGCTGATTGGCGACTCTAAATTACCCGT
>JAQMCW010000034.1:23269691-23282457 GCA_030068335.1 Chrysichthys cranchii
TCGCCCGATGTCAGCTGGGATTGGCGCCAGCTTCCCCCCGCGACCCTGACCAGGATTAAGCGGCAGAAGACGAATATTTTGTGCGCTGCTTAAACCTGGAAAATGTTTGTGCCCCACAAAGTGATGTTTTATACCTGCAAATAGGCAGAATAAACATGTGCACAGTACTTATCTGTTGGTGTCCTCTTGGCAGGTGCATGCTCTTTGTCTTAAAAATTTTATTCTCTTTTTTTTTTTTTTTTTTTTTAGCTCGATGGAGTCGTTTGTTTTAGTTTTCCCAAACGTACATTGACTGTAGATTTCCGTTAAGAATCTGCAACGAAATATCTGTCTCCAGATTATCATTTACTTGCTATTCTCAAAGTCTAACATATCTTTCCGGAACTGTTGTTTTACAGTTTCTAAACGTGAGGATATTGAAAGACAAATCGAAGAAGTCACCAAAGGTAAGCTTTCTCTACACAATCATGTTTTAATTAATGTGGGTTTTTTTTGTTCTTTTAGGGTAAAATACAATGTTGAATGTCATATATTCAACAGTACTATTTGGTGATGACTGTAAACTGCATGGATCTTTTTGATGAGAACACTTTCATATCTTCTTCTTTTTTTTTTTTTTATCTCTGTCTGACTTGATATTTCTAAATAGCAAGCAGTTTGATTGATAAACTGCTTGCTGTACAGCATTTTGGGAAATGTAGGGTTTTGCATCTGTATGACTCTTAAACAGCATGAAGGGAAAAAAAAAAAATATCTATATATATATTTATACACAGGATATGTATCTTGTAAGTCTTCCAGACCACAGAAAACAATAATTTAAAAGATATGGAAGTAGCCACATCTTTTAATAGCTTCTTATGTTTCCTGCATCTGGAACTTTCTACTGCAAATATTTCTTAGACTGGCTTGCAGATAGCGGTATGTGATGTTGTTTGCTTTTTAAATAACATGGTTATACCTCTAAACTATATTAGTTCGAATAAACGCCTTCTAATGCAAATTAAGACTTGCCTTATTTTATTTATTTATGTTTTTGTGTAATGGAGAACGATTGTCTCTAAACGTTTTCAACCGTCAGTCTAAGGATTAGAAAGGGCGTTTATTCGTCTTTCTGCAAGTCAGGTAAGGAATATTTTAGAATACATACAGGTCCATTTATGAAATAAGATCATTTCAGAAAATCAGTTATATTTGGATATTTTAATGCTTTGAAAAGAAATTTATGCCTTGAAGAAGGACACAGAAGGAGGAACAAAACACCGAGCCGTTTTCGAGTCAGAATCTTTAATAAAGAATCGAGTCTTGCGTTTATTCGAACAAATATGGTGAGTGAATTTGTTTTTTTTTATGGCTTTGTGTTCTTGATGCATGTGTTTTAATATTCATATTAATATTATATTACATTTCAAATACATTTCAGTCGTTTTAGCAAGCTGTGCATTTTTGCTGAAATTTCTCTCCCTTCTCTTACAGAATTGTTTCATAATGAAGGAACCCAATGCTCCGAAAAAGGAAGAGCAGATCCTGGAGACGTTTTAGATGTCGGGTTATTAACAGAGCATGCGACTGAAAATATTAAGCCCTCTATTGTTAAGAAGCTAAAGTATAGGTCCGTTTTGGAGGGGGAGGTAACTACTTTTAGATGCAAGCTAGTTGCCAGACCACCTCCCACAATATTATGGTTTCATAATAACAAGCAAATTCAAAAGGAGCACCGTCGTAAGACGCAAACAGTGAGTAAAATGCATGTATATTTAACAATTTTAACTATCAACAACATTAAAGACAAAGATTCAGGGAGCTACAAAGTAATGGCCTTTAACACAGAGGGGTCTGCAGAGTCTACCGCGTCCCTGCTCGTGTCTTTAAGGGAGGAGCAAGAGGCAAATAGTTTCAGTCTTTCAAGGCGTTCAGACAGGTCCTGTTCAAGCTTAGATTCTCTTCTTGATCAAACAAAAGAAAGAAAGTTCAGAGTAGATCTACGATGTGTTGGATCACCGTTCGATAAAGCGACTAAAGAACAATCAAGGGGCCATCACAGACACAAGAGTTCCTTATTCCGCACAATGTACTTCAGGACTTCATCTCCATCGAGAGCCCCGGGAAAAGACAGCAAGCTTGAAACTGCTTCAGAACGCGCTCGTTCTCCAACCCCTATGTTCGAAAGACCTGAGAGATTTAGTGATCGGTACAGTGACATTTACTGTGACAGATTTACAGGTCGTGACAGGTACAGTGACCGATTTAGTGATAAATTCAGTGATAGATGCAGTGATCGATACAGCGATAGGTTTAGTGACACGGACAGTCTTCATGGAGAGGTTAGAGCAAAGCTTAATCTTTTACATAAAGCTGTAAAAAAGAAAAAGAGGCTTTCGGTATCAACAATGTCCTCGACTGAGTTCGACTTGGAATCAGTCACAAGTGAGACTAGTTACACAGAATTTGCCGAAAGGCATAGGGTAAAGCCATCTACGCTGACAGACTTCCAGCATGCTCGTCAAAGTGACCAGGTTGAAGGTGCCCCGAGTAGATGTTCAGCAGATTTTCAAACTAGGTTGGAAAGAATTCCTGGACTTGGGACCCAGTCAGGAGAACCCACACAATCCAGGATAAAACACTCCTTTGAACCCCAGTCCAGGTCCAGGGCAATACAAATGATGAGGGGTGAGCTCCCTCTAGAAACCATCCGAACTAAGGAAACTACCATGACTGATGTATCAGAAATAAAAATAGATGAGACAGGTATTTCAAAAGAAAAAACAACAAAGGGCATAGAATATAACATTTCCATTGGTACAGACAGTATCCTTGGACAATGGGAAGAGGAGGACGCCAAGGCAAAGGAACCATTTGTGCTGCAATGGCTTGAGGCAGGTGAGGCTTCTCAAAACATTCCCAAAGAGATAAAAACTTTACACGAGGAGTCCACAGTTAAAGAATCCTCCAGTAGCAAACCCCTGACATCAGCAAAAGACAGATTTCTTAGTGGGAGTTTTCCAAAAGATGACACTAAACTTGTTCCAATCCAGCAGTTACAACCAAGAGCAATGTCTATAGAGAATGTCCTTGAGAAAAACTTGGAAAGTGAGTGTTTAGAGACTGAAGAGCAGTTCTTGGCTAAACGTATTCAAAAATGGCAAGAGGGTATACAATCAGATGAAACAGTAGGAGAGGCGTCTGAAAGATCTGAAACAAAACGTTCCATCGTTCATAAATTTGAAGATAAATTGCTTAATGAACCCGCCGCGGTAACTCAAAAAGTCTTTTCATTCACTATGGCTCCTTGCAAAGATGAGGATCTAACTGAATATGAACCACAACAGAAAGCAAATGAGTGTAGTGAAAGAATGGAAAGAAAGGAAAGTGAGGGTGTGATTTTGACCCAACCAGTGGCATGGCAAGAGGGCTGTACAAAAGTTGTTGCATCTGAGTGGTTGAAAGAAAATGCTAATTTGCCTAAACCTGATGAGAAAGTCGCTCAAAAACAACTTGGACCACAACAGGGGATTTGTGGTTTGAATCCAAGGGATTTGTCATTCACAAATATTTCACAATCTGTGGCCAAAGCCCAACCCCCAGATGAGCATCACAGATCAAATGAGTTGATTTCAGATTCTTTATTGACAAATGTTGTAAAATCCTCAGTCAAAGAAAAGCTCAGACCCGAGAAAGGAACACAAAGTGAAAGGAATTCCTCACAAGGGGAAGTGTCGAAGACGAAACCTGGAAGTGTGCTCCTGCTGGGCCAGGGAAAGATTTTAACTCAAGAAGGTATGAAAAGGCAGCATGATCAGGCAGATGATGTTGCAGAAAAGTGGTCTAAAGACAAAGAATCTGATGTTCATAAAGCTGAATATGAAATTCAGAGGACTGAACCTTCAACTTTAAATGAGAGAGTTTCATCATTTTTAGGGCCTTCAGCCAAAGAAAAGCCTTTAAGTGAGCATGAAGAACACAGTGAGCTGTCTCTGCTGCAAGACCAAATGGCATTAAAAAATAAGCGCGACCTTGTACGGAGTGGAGAGAACACCATAGTTACTTATAAGGAAAGAGAGTCACTTATAAGGAAAGCGAGTCAAGGTCATGAAGATACAGAAAAAGCATCTCGTTTTCACACATCCGAAGGTGAAAAATACACAAACGCACCCGCAGTGGTTCCTCCGAGAGATTCTTCATACATGAAAGTTTCAAGATCACCAAAAGTAAAGCACGTGCATGAACACGAGCCCCAAAGAGCATTACAGTTATCTCGAGAGAGGATTAATGAGTTAAAAAGTAAGAACGAGTCCTATGTAAGTGAGGAAGAGGCTTTGACTCAAAGGATAATGAAATGGCAGCATGATGTTCTGAGTGAACAAGAGCATGCGGTTCCTTTAGAGCCTGATTGGGTGCCTGTTGCGGGGAAAGCTGAGGATAGTGCTGCGAACAAAGATGTTGTGCCATGCAAAAGTAGCCAATCATTGCCAAAAAGACCAACAAGGGAAATGTTCTATACTGATGATTCCACTGAAGTCTATGGGCTGGACGCATCTAAAATGGGAATGCAGTTTCAAAGGGTTTCTTGTGATGATAGTGAAAAGTTACGAACTGAAAGTGACTATTTTGTCAGTGAAGAGGAGGCTCTAGCTACACGCATTAAAAAATGGCAGCAAGACATTCTAACTGAGCAGGAGCAGGATGAAAATGTTGAGCTAGAATCGAACTGGACTATCCCTGAGCGTCTGCAAACTTTGGCTCAAAAAACTGATGATGGTGGTTTGGAATCCACGAGTGGGAATATAGTGGGCCGTGCTCTTGTTGGAGTGGCATCAAAAACTTTGGTTGAAGTGGAAAAAACCAACACTCGTGGTTACCATAAAGACTTGCCCCA
This sequence comes from Chrysichthys cranchii, assembly GCA_030068335.1. Taxonomy (NCBI): domain Eukaryota; kingdom Metazoa; phylum Chordata; class Actinopteri; order Siluriformes; family Claroteidae; genus Chrysichthys; species Chrysichthys cranchii. Next base: position 23,274,568 of record JAQMCW010000034.1, read on the forward strand.
TGTTAAGCGTGAGAAGTGGACTGAAAGCCAGAAAAATCATTATGAGAACGTTATAGGTTATCAGGGTGCTGCAAAAGACATGAAGGTCTGCAGCATGACAGAGCATCCGAAAATGCTCTCAAAGCAAGAACCTACCACTATTGCAGATGAAACAGTGAAATCTGGTGCACCAGTCTTTCTTACAACTTTGCTGCCAAATCTAAAAGTAAAACAAGGAGAAATGACTGATCTACGATGCCAGTTTCATGGAGACCCAAAGCCAGTGGTTTGTTGGCTTAAAGATGGACAGGCTATAATAAGAGATCCAGACTTTGACGTGCGAACAAGAGAAAAATCTTCAACACTGACAATTTACTATCCAACAAAAGACCATCAAGGCACATTTACTTGCAATATTTCAAACCAACATGGAAAAGCCAGTGTCTCTTGCATGCTAGAAGTAACTGATGAAAACAAGGACTGGCCTGAAACTCCTCAAGAAGTCAAGGTGACAGAAGAAACAGTTCTGGCTGAAGAACAAAGTATAGATGAAGAACTTCAGTCATTTACAAACCTTGGTTTAGATAGAAAATTCTCTTTGCAAGTACCTCAACAAGTCATCCGTGTTCCTTGCTCTTCTGATTCATATACACATTCTTCTCCAGTAGAAATCAGGATAACTGCCCCAACACCAGTCCTAGATACAAGTGAGGACATTTTTGAGCCCATTGCTAAGACCACTGAGGCTCCACCAGATGAGGGCACTTCTCAGGCGGTGAAGCACAAGTTCACATTTTCTTTTGATGACGTCGGTGAGGCACCCCAGATTTTTAAACATCTAGAGGACGTTAGCTGTTCTGAGGGAAAATCTGCCATGCTTGAATGCATAATATCTGGCGAACCAGCACCTGACATCACATGGTTGCATGATGACCTTTCTCTTGATCCCACCACAAGCAAATACAAATTTGATGAGCATGACAACATTTACAGGCTTTATATTAGCAACTTTACATATCTCGATGCAGGAACATATAGATGTACAGCCACTAACAAATTTGGCCAAGTGCAAAGTGCAGCCGATGTGTTTTTTGGCTCCATGACCCTTGGTAACACTGGATCTCTGTCTAGATCGGAAATGATGGGGCAGACAAGACCCGTTGGATTCTCAAGTAACGTTACGCCTGTAGTTAGGCCGAAGACACTAATGGGCACTTCTGTAGCATCCAAAGAACTGCCTGCTAAATGTGAAGAAGGTGCTTATAAACGTTCAACCAATGAAGAAAGTAGACAGTCTCCCATGGACCATTTTACTCCATTTGCTGATACACCTGCTGCACTGCAGAAAGGTGCAGCAAAGGTTAAAAAAGCTGCTCAGACAGGGGGATCTGTTATAACTGGTTGCGGTTTGCAGACATCAGCGGCGGACATAAGCGTGTCAAAATTAAAACAAGCATTCGAAGCACCAAAATCTTTCGTAGTAGAACCAGATGATATAACAGTATTATCGCATGCAGAGTCCTATTACCCTGAGGAGGACGTTCCAGAATTTGAAGTTCAGATCCCACAGCTTGGAGAAGGTCTGATATCCCCAAACATGCCTGGAAATGTACCTTCTTCAATAGTTGCACGCAAGGAGTCCCAATTAAGCAGTACTCCAGATGCAATGGAAACATTTATTGCAAAAAGTTCAGCGCCATCTGTTGAAGAAATATCTAAGGAGGGCGAGCAAGCCTCTAGTAGTGATTCGCATCATTTTGTCTCCCTTGCACACGTCACTGAGGTCCAGCATTCTCCTACTTTAATCAGACCCCAAGCGATATTACCTGAAAAAATAAGACATGTCCCAGATACTCATGGTCATCCTGAAATCAAAAACAACCAAGTAGAGAATGTGATTAAACAGGGATCGGTAGGGGCCTTTGTTAGACCCGGAGGCAGTCACCTTGAGATAGAAAGCAGTGCTTTTTCTCATCAAGAAATCCCTCTTTTAATCAAACCAAATGAAGTTGAGCTGCCTGTGCAATCAAAAAGTGACACAATTAGTCAATGTGAGCATGATGATAAGCAGTCAAACACTGAATCAAGCCTGAGTGGCGCACAGAAAGGCACTAGTGCTCTGAGAAGCATACCAGAAATAACAAAATCAGTTAGGGTAAAGCAGGAATCTGAAGGTGTTGAAAAAGGATCCACCGAAGACTTTGCAACAGAAGGTCTACAGCAGCAACAACAAAAAGCTGTCAATCCTGGAGCTGCTGGTATTAGACTTGAAGAGGAAGAAGTAACCTTTAGTGCTGTTTATGACTTTTATAACCCACCATCTGACTGGGGAAGACCCTTGTCACCAGAGTCAGAAATGTCAATCGAAGTGGGCAGCACACTCAGTGAGGAGATAGCGGAAATTGAGCGCTTCTACACCCCCGCTTCATCCACCGAAATTTCTCAATTTCCCAAATCACCTGAATCTTTCCATACTTCCACTGAGACGCCTAGTGGTGCCACGACACCCCCTGAGTATCCATTTTCTCCAACTGAACATAAAAGAACACCAAGTAGCTTCAGTGATGGACTGTACTCCCCAGCTAAGTTTCTTAGGTCCCCAGATGATGAGGGCATCGAAACAACTCCGCCAATGTTTACTATCGATGAGAACATGATCCTTCCAGAAGGCCGTGATTTGTTAGGCTTAGGCAGCCTTCAAGAGAAGGTCCAAGGAATTCCTCCAGCATTTCTTAAACCTCTTACCAAAAAAAGAGTTTTTGAAGGTGATCCGTTACGATTCTGTGCCGAAGTATTTGGACTTCCTTCTCCTGAGGTAAAATGGTTTCGGAACAAAACGAGGCTTGTCCCAGATGACAGAACGATAATTGAAAGAGATGGTGACAACATTTCATTGGAGATTCACAACACTGCAAAGAACGATCAAGGCGAATATATCTGCGAGGCAGTTAATTATGTTGGTGAAGCAAAAAGTGTTGCTCTGGTTGTCGTGAGAGCTCAGGAGACAAAGATGATGCTAGCGCCCCCTGCTGTTACCCATCAACATGTAATTGAATTCGATGTTGAGGAAGATGAAGATCCATCAAGGTCTCCCTCCCCTCAAGAGATCTTATTAGAGGTGGAATTGGATGAAAATGAGGTGAAAGACTTTGAGAAACAGGTCAAAATTGTCACTATACCAGAATACACATCTGACAACAAAAGTATGATCATATCTCTGGATGTTCTGCCAAGTACATATGACGAAGACGTTGTGGATTTCATAGCTCAAGAAAATGATGACTACAAAATAGCATTTGAGGTCACAGAGATGCCACCACGTTTTATCAACCCAATATGTGACATAGAGGCACCTGAAAATACAACTGTCATGTTTGAATGCTCGTTGATGGGAATCCCTTCTCCTATTGTGTCATGGTTCAAAGGTAATATGAAGATCCCTCATAATAAGATAAAGTACATTCATAGCTCGGATGGAGACAATCACTTCTTGAAGATCCTAAAAGTGAACGCTCAGGACAGCGGCGTTTACACGTGTCGAGCCATTAATGTTGTGGGTGAGACCCTTTGTAGGGCAACACTTATGGTCTTGAACCCACAGGCTTGTTCAGGAAAGGCCAGGGGAAGAGAACTCACTGCTGTGTCTCTAGGCAGTGCCATAGTTCAGCCTCAGAAATTCGACTTAGTAGTTGGGAATTCATCGTTTGATGGCGATCAACCGTCCGAGATCGAGCTTGAGTTTGAGTTCCCACAGGAAGCTGACGAGTCTCAAAAAGCCGTTAGACTGGTAGCCATGACGGATAATGAAGTCGGTGAGCAGGGCGAGAAATATGTCAGCGTCAATTTTGATGTCTTTGCTGAACCCTCAAAAGAAGACAAAATAGAATTCAAAGGCAAATCGACCAACGTGTGTAGTTTTCATTTCCAGGTTATAGAAACACCCCCAAAATGTATAATACCCCTGCAAAATATCACTGCAGCAGTAGGGACACCTGTGATGCTTCAGTGTTTAGTGAGTGCAAAACCCAACCCTACAGCAGAGTGGTTCAAAGACAGTGCTCCAGTGACAAACCCTAGATATATCATTCAGGAGAAAGCATCAGGGCACTTCAATTTACTGATAACAAATGCAGTTCAAAGTGACGCAGGTGAATTCAAATGCATCATAAAAAATAAGGCAGGCAGCACTGAAACAATGGCCTTGCTCAAGGTAATTTAAGTTATTTAAGCAGTAATTAAGTTGATATATATATATATATATATACACTATATATGTGTGTGTGTGTGCGTGTGCGTGTGCGTGTGCGTGTGTGTGTGTGTGCCCACTGTGTAGATAAGGCACATGATGTATTGCTTGTTTGTGTGCCTGGCCCAGTGTGCGATTACATCACTGTCTTGTTGTTTGTGTCCATGTGGATTGCTGGATTGTATGTGTATCCTTCTGGTGTTTGGCAGATATTTAGCTAACATGCCTCCGATGAGTGCTGTTGTATGTGGATGACTTCTTGTTGAATCATAAAGCACTGCAGTTGAATTCAATGGGTTTTTTTTGGGGGTGGTTTGTTCGTTTTCATTTTGGGACAAATCCAGTTGGGGTTAAATGGTGAAGCAGAGCTAGTAGCAGATCTTCATGAGAATGTGGGTGGAACGTGGACAGAAACACAAATCTGAGACTACCGAACTGATTTTTAGGATCAGGATTCTAGTCTTGCTATTACTTGGGACTGGGTTGAAAAGAAAACCAGCAGCATCGCCCATCCTTATTGGTTAGCACCATGGTTTTTGTTGTAACTTAAAGCTAGGTGCACACACTGCATGAACTTTCACCTAGAGAGATCTGCTTTCTAATAGAAATAACTGCAAGAGTGGCTAGTGTGTGGCTTTGTTGCTTTGGGGTATGTCAACAGACAAAGAGGAGCTCTAAGGTATTATGGGAGATATAAATGTACAGGAAATTACAATTAATTGGAGTGTTGTGGGCATTGTCTCTTCTGCAAAGAGAACTGGAGAAACACTGCAAAAACCGTAGCGATACTGTGTGCCGCTAATTATTGCTGTTCATAACAATGATTTGGGGATGATGGCATGCCAAAAGATTTCTTATAGAAACAGTATTACTGTGCTGACAGTTTGACATTACAATTCCACACAAATAGATGGACGATAAACTGGATTCAGGGATCTGCTGCACACGACAGGCTTTTTTTTGGTTTCTCACTGGCTGTTTCTCATCACTGTACTCACTGAAAATGTATGAGTTTCCTCGGGAATGTGTAGCGAATGGTTGTTGAGGTTGTTGAAGGGGATGTAGTCGCTGAACCCCAGTAAGGTTATTCAGAAAATTTTGACCAAACAATTTTAATAAAAATTATGTATTTTTAGTTTCTTGCAGTTGGTATAAATTCATTAATAATACATAAGACATCATTCATTCGTCTTCATCAAGTGCTTTGTCTTAGTCAGTATAAGGGTGGATATAGGTAGTCTATCCCGGAAATACTGGTGATCGCAGGACACCATACACACACACACAGCACACACTCAGTGTTCACACCCACTTTAGTGTTATAGTTAGCTGTGTAGCTCACATGCTTGTATTCTTGTCTGTTTGGTCTGTTGGTGTCAGTGTGGCTCCATGCCCAATCTGGAGCAAATCACATGTGCTGCTTCTCTACCTGAACCTCCAGGTGAGCCTGTGGCTCCAGTTTCTGTTCCTGCATGGAGACAGGTACACACCAACCAGACTGTTAGACCAGGGTTCACCATTCTGCTCCTGGAAGAAACGAGACTGGCAAAGTGTACTACACTGCCTCTCCAGCTCCAGAATCTTGGAACATGGAATCGTGTATCTAGACCATAACTAGTGAAAGTCAGCGCCGTGATTCTAAGATTCTTAGAAAAGGGAAATGTTGTTGTTATAAATTATTACTATCGGGCACAGGCGTTGCCAACAAAAGACTTTTATATCTTTTCTAATATAATGTTAAATTATCTAGATTATTAAGCAAATTATACCTAATACTTTTTTTTCTGTGATATTAATAAATTTTCTCCCAGAAAATTATGCAACACAATACTCATAGCTTAATCTTGACCTTAATTTTGAACATTTCGAACACTGATAGTTAGTTAGGTAATGTTAGTCAAGTGAAAACGTTTTCATGTTTTGCTTTGTTTTTAATAAGTTTCATACAAAAGAACGTTATGCATGTTGTACGTCCATCTGATTCAAAGGGACCGTCTCACCTTCCCAGAATCCTTTGCTCCAAGTAGTGAGTAGCAAGGGGCAGTGGTAGCTCAGGGGTTAAGACATTGCACTACTGATCGGAAGGTCAAAAGTGGGGAAAATTCGAACCCATGCTCAGAACGGATTACGTTCGAGTACTGAGGTACCACTGTACGTATATCAAAAGTCAAGGAAAAACTTACCTCTGATACCTAAGTTTGTCTTCATGTGGTGTTTGTGTGTGAAGCCAGACCTCACTTTTTTCCTTACTTTGATTTGAAGTTACTGCACCACTGACCGGCCAGGAATGGGCACACTAACTTGTTTATCATTATGACGAGATGCTCGGTACTAGGACATTTAAAGTATCATGTTTTGTTCTTTAAAAAACAAAATCAGTATGTATTTGTAAGTGAAATTATTTGCCATTTTGTTTACTCCAGTACAATGCTTGCCCCAGTGTCCAGGTTCAGGCCAGACTCCTGCTCCGGGGTCTTTCTAGGATGACGTTTTCTTTCTTTATCGTGTGTGTCGATGTGCTCTGTGTAGAAAAAGCGCACGCAGCAGCAGGAGCTGATGAGTTTCCGCTATAAGGAGATGATCAGAGTGCACTCTAACAAGAGTGAGCAGGTGAACGCATGAGTGCTGTAGTAAAGTTTATTCGCTTCTAGACTAGTGGCCCCTCACGTCCCATTCCTGTCCCATACAAGAGGTTTATAGAAAAGTTGATTGTAAACTAGGAACCTAGAATGTGCTTGTGTGGTGTAATACCTAGATCTGTGGTCATTTTAAGTGTTAATAAGTTGGAAATAACAGAATAGTGTGTTCCTGTGTGAGTGTGCGCAGATCACTAACTGTTATTACTGACCTGTTTTAATTTTTACAGACAGTGCAAAAGAGCTGTGCAAATGCTGTGTGTGTGTGTGTATGTGTGTCTCTCTGTGTGTGTGTGTGTGTGTGTGTGTGTGTGTGTGTGTGTGTGTGTTGGGGGGGCCTGGAGTGTTTTAAATTCTGCAGACTAAGTGTATTTATTAATAACCCCAGGTCAGCGGGCATGTGATTTCTGTGTTTAACTGAAATCCTTCACAAACCAAATGACTGTATCAGTTAGGACCACAAAACAATTAATAAGCGTATGAAAGAATACACCAGTGTTTATTGACCTAAGCTCTATCCCCTACAGCTGTAGCATATGTGGGATTGCCACACACTGTTAGTTCTCTTTCCCTGTACTGAGAACAGATCAACAACAACAAAAATCTGCGAATTATAACTAACATATGTGATATATAACACAAATTCAAGACCGCAAAAGATATATTTGAACAATAAGGGTGTGAGTATGACACAGACCATTCATCTCCAGTAACCGCTATACTCTGGTCAGAGTTGTGGTGGATCTGGAACCTCAACCTCGCACACACATTCAAACATCTCATTCATTCACAGCTAAAGGTAATTTAGCATAGATGTTCCACCATTTGCATGTTTTGGAAAGCGTGAGGCAAGCAGACGCCCCAGAGGTAATGTTAGGCTAACATTAGAGTGAGTAACCCATGCTCATGATGAACCGGGGACCAGTTTTACACATTTCTTTCTTACATGCTAATATATATATATATATATGTGTGTGTGTGTGTGTGTGTGTGTGTATGTATATATATATATATATACACACGTGGACA
>JAQMCW010000034.1:23282557-23293822 GCA_030068335.1 Chrysichthys cranchii
CACACACACACACACACACACACACACACACACACACACACACATTTTATATATATATATATATATGGAAACAGTTCTCACTATGTTTGAAGTAAATGCATATTAATTTGGCAATTCAAATTAGCTTACATTTCACAATATGCATTAAAGCTTATTCTGTAGCTGCACACTCTGTCTCTTAATTAAACACCTTTTATTTACTTTAGCTGTAGGCGCAAACGTTTACTTGCAAAATCTGGCAGAATAGTGCAAATGTAATGTAATATCGTGTGTGCCCTAGTGTAAGAGACGTAGACGCTGAATGTGTCCTTAAATCGAATCCAATTTCAAGAAAGCAGGTTAAATATTCGTTTGTATTGTATGTATACAGCGCGATCTTCCGTATTAGAAATAAGATTCAGAATATTTTTCATATAATGAGTAAATGTCCTAATTTATAGGTTCTAGTGAATTGCATGTCTGCATTCTTTACTCTTGTTCTTTTTTTTCTTTACTTTATTATGAACGAATTAGGGGTTGAGATCTCAGAATAAATGCTAAATGTCATAAAATAAGATACAAAAATGTGAATATTATATAAAATATTTATTACTGTTTATCTTAGGGGAAAAAAGTGCAAGGCTAATTTCGATTTAAGAGTATCAAATTAATGATTCAGAAACATAATCTAATGTATATTTGTTTGTGTTGTATAGGTTGGCCTTTTATAAATGTAACAGACACATTCATGCAGCTGTAAATAGCAGCAAAATATATCGTTGCCAGGTGTAGTGACAGTAGGATAGTAGAATTCATTTGGATGCAAATGTACATTACTCAGTAGAATAAAAAGTGATTTATGAATGAAGTTGAAAGTTATTGTTCTTTTTATTATATATTTGTGTGTTTGTGGTGTGTGTATATGGTAAGTGTGTGTGTACATTGGGTTACATGAAAATAAAATGATAACAAAACAAAATATGTGTGACTTTTTTTTTTTTTTTTTTAACCTTTATTGGGGATTGACATCCGCTCTTTGTAATGAAATTGCTTTTTTAATGTGTGGATATTTTGGTGAATCTTTGCCTATTTTTATACAGAGTATTCTAGTTTGACTTGGAAGACTGAGGAAGAAGAAGAACAAGAAGAAGAAGAAACCTTCAGCACTTCTCTACAATTACCTGAAACAGCTAAAACACTTGAACTCAAGCCAGAACAAAAACATTACTCCAGTTCTTTGGAAATGAAAAAGAAAACGCCCAATTTTGTAACCAAGTTAACACCATCTGTGGTCACAGTTGGCAGTTCAGCTACGTTTACTGTCACTGTAGCTGGTTTTCCAAAACCTAAAGTTCAGTGGTTTCATAATGGAAAATCCATTACTTCTTCATCTGTGTACAAGTTTGTGGAGGAAAGAAATGAATACAGTCTAATTATCACTGAGGTTAAAAAAGAATTTGAAGGCGAGTATTCTTGCGTTGCCAGAAACAGATTTGGCCAGACTACCTGCACAACAACACTAAAAGTGGAACTTAGTGATTTATCTCCGGCAGAGAAATGGGTTGAACAAATGTTTAAAATTCCTGGAGAGCCACCTCGCTTTACTATGCAAATCCAACCAGTGCAGTGTGCTGAGGGATGTGAGGTTAAATTCCAGTACAAAGTTACAGGGATTCCCAATCCAGAGGTTAAATGGTTTAAGGGTAGTTCTCAAATTAAACCTAGCCCAAATTGTTGTGTAGTCGCAGACCCCGATGGCACTGGTTTTCTTATAATGATCGATGCGCAGCAAAAGGATAGTGGACTCTACACGTGCAGGGCTTCCAATTGCTTTGGAGAGGCAACTTGCAGTGCTGAGTTGGTTGTGTTTCGCAAAAGTTTCTCTGTGTCGCATCAACAGCAGGTAGTTCATGGACAAAAGGCTTATAAAGTGTCCACAACTGAAGAAGCAATCGAATCTCGATTGTACAGTGTAACTCTTCCTATTCAAGCCCGAACCCAAGTGCAGGAAGGACACCAGATGATTTATACCATTGGCACTGAAGATAAGCACACTGTAGCCAGTGAGCAAGTCAGTACTTTCAGTGAGATAGATGTTTCAGCTGCAACCATGCACAAGGAGCAGGTGACCCACCAAGCTGCAGTTCTGCAGTCTCACAAGATGCAGGAAAGAGTAACCGTAACTCCCACCCAGCCACAATCGGCTGTGGCAACACCTCTGAAACAGCTTCACATGGCTGCCATGACTTCTGCTGTTCAAGAAAGCCAAGGTTTCACAGAACAGCATTTTGACCGTATTAAAAGTCCTGAAGTCACAGAGCTTGAAATTGCAGTGGAGCAGCCTTCAAAATGTATGTCTGCTATAACCGAGAGTGTGACTCCTCTAATAGTAGTTGAAGCAGAGCCTCTAACCAGGCAAGAAGAAAAGCAGTTAAAAGCTACTTCTGAACCCAGGCACCAAATGTTATGTCACCAGGTAGAAACAACCCTCCCAACTGTTAAAGAGCAATCGCAGATCATACCACAGACAGAGGCGGAAAAAAGCTACCAAGTTAAAGAGGGTGTTAAAATAATGTATACAGCAGTTTCCACAGAAAAACAACAAATTACCGAAGGGCATGCAACAGATATCTCTGTTTTAGATTCAGCCATTCAGTCATCAGTAAAGACAGAGTCCTCAAAGCCAGTCGTTCTTTCAGCAAGTGAGACCAAGCAAATGCTAACGAAAGAGGGGAAATTATCTATGCATCGGCCAAATGAAGAGGTTGCATCTTTGGCAACGGATAGGGTCTTAAGGTCAGCTCTTGTTGCTGAGCAAACAAACGAACTTAAAGCTGATAGAACAAGTATAATTCCAGGTATTGACAGTGCTGTTTCAGTTGAGTCCCAGAATGAAGAGGAACAGGTACTTAACTTACAGATATTTACAGATCAGACCGTTCTTCCCTGTGAGGATAGATTCAGTAGCGAGAGGCCAAGGCCTGAGCAAGCAGAAGTTAGAAAATCTCCCACTCTTATGCACACAGTGTCAACAGATGATCAGGCGATTGTCACATGTGAACAGTCGACTCTGCTATCTGTTCAAGAGACACCACTTTCCATCGTACCTCGGAAAGAAATCCCTGCTCCCTTGCATCTACAGGCAATTCACCCAGATAGCATTCTGTCGAAAGAGGGGATACTCTCAATAGAGAAGCCAGATCACCAGATGGCAGCTCTGAGACAGGAAAAGGCCCGCAAACATGCAGCTACAACAGAAGCGAAAAGGGAGATAGCAGCAGACTATTCCAGTGCTCTTAATGTTTCTGTGGAAGGATTTCAATCTGAAATCCGGAAAGAGCCCAAACCACAAAACATTCTGCAAGTGTTCGCAGAGCCGATGCAACTACCGAAAGAAAGCCCGATTGCCAGTGACATTAAGCAACAGCGTGCATTAGTGCAAAAGGAGGATCAGTGGAATGTCTTGCATGCCGTGTCTGTTTCAGACAGACAAGATCTGGTGGAAGGGCATACAGAGGATTTAGGTGCAGTTGAGCGATCCACGTGCTTGACTACGACGGAGCCGAAAATGTCATCAGAATTTGTTCATGTTGAGGAGAAGGCAATCTCTACTGAGAGCACTATTTCTCTTGAGGCTGCAGAACAGGACTTTGCTGTTCAGATTCAAGAGGGACAGTCCATTAGGCAGTCAATATTAATGGAAGAGAAGCATGTTATAAGAGGCGAAGTATCTCAGGATATGACAAAATCAGAAACTACCACTGCAGTGGTTAGTCAGCAGAAGATGGGTGCTCTACTAGTGTCAGAATCCAGAGAAAGCCAAGTTCTTCCAAAGGAGCTTACTTTTGTCATCTCAAAACCAAAATCCCAAAGCTTAGACATAAAGCACCAGTTGAAAAACATGCTTGCATCTGCTGTAGCTAGAGATCAGCCATTAATCCTAGCAGATGTGGTTGAGCGATTAGAAGTCATTGAAGTGCAAGAAGTGAAAGTGCAGAAGGAGCCCAAGTATATCATGTTCACATATCTTATTACAACTACAGGCGCTCCCATTGAGATTACAATTGCTTTTGAGGGAGAGTATCCTCAGACCGCTGATCTCAAGAGTGAACTTCAGGCTGCATTTTATTCCATTGTATTCCGTGAGCATCGTGTTCTTACCTCTGACCAGCCAGGAACAATGCAAATTGATCGGCCGCAGAGATTACAAGTTAGCAGGGTTACCCCCAAAGAAAGGCTCTCACCAGTGGTAGAGACTGTGCGCTTAACTGAAAATGCAGAAGCCTTTTTAACACCTAAATCTCAATCAGCCGCTCTAAAAACTGAAGCCTCAGCCGCCTTCCAGTCTGTTAGTTTTCAGAAAGAAACGGTTGTGGAAGACTCTAGGAGTGAAATGATGCAGGTGTCCACAGAGTCAACAATGGAATTGAAGCAAACTGTTCATATTGAAAAACAGGAAATCAGATCAGTGACAGTAAAAAGCCAAGAGAGAGATGCAGGTGCAAAAGATATTACAACTAGTGTGACTTTTGGGCAAGTACCAGTTGGACCACCTGCTGAGGTTCTCATTAAGAGAGACGGAATGCAGAAATATCTGACGGAAGAAATGATCAAATTCCAAGAAGAAACGGTTAAGGACGACTATTCTGTTTTTGAAAGTACTTTACAGGACATTACTCTTGATGAACATTCTAAAGCAACCTTTTCTGTAACTCTAAGAAATGTTTCCAAAGTGAATTGGCTTTTTAACGGAAAACAAATTAAGTATGGCAAAGAGTTCAAGTGTTCAAAAGACAGGGACACCTATACACTAGAAATAGACAAGGTTATCAAGAAAAAACATGAAGGAGAATTCACGTGTGAGGCTGTGAGTGAAGCTGGCACAACAAGGACATCATCAAGGCTCACAGTAGTCACAAGAGGTTGGATTATGGGGATTATTCTACCATGTCATATCACCCATGACTAATCCTTACCATTCATTTTTTTTTTTTTTTGAGTTCTTCAGATTACTCTTAAAGATATATTAATATGCTCAACTAATTGAACAGGGCACAGCATTCTATGTGACAAATATCACTTTGATATCTCCTCTTTATAAATCCACACTTCATGCGTCTGATCTGGTCACATTATTCACAAATGTGCGCGCATGACTTCACTTTCTAGTCTTCATCACTTCTTAACAGTTGGATCCCTTTCAACATCATCCCATGCTTATCACCTTTTCATGGGGGGGGGGTCTTTCACACCCATGGCTTACTTGGACTTGGGTACCTGCAGCACCCAGGAAATATGCACAGTGTCTCCCCCATTCTTCACTGCGCACTTCTCTTTGCATGCTCTCCAGGACCTAAAGTCTTGGTTTTGTTCTTCATTGGTCACTTCTTCATTGATTTTGTTTCCCCCTCCCATAACCTGATCACAAATCTCTTTCCACAGTCACTCCTGGATTTATTTTTTTGCATCTCATCATTCATGTCATTTTTAATGTAATTGTCTTTGAAGTGAATTAAGTTCTGTCGGCTACGTCATAATGAATGTTCATATAAGGAGATGGGGTAAAATATCTACAGAACTGTGTTCATTTCAAATACAGTGCTTACGTATTCGTTTCATGGTTTAGTCGAAATTGCATTGATTCTACTAATTGTCTTTTTTTTTTTTTTTCTTCCTGTGCACAATTCAGTGCCACCTGTTTTCAGGCAAAAAATCCATGCTCTGGAGACTAATGTCAGCAGCCCTGCCAAATTCGAATGTGAGATTGAAGATGCCCCAAATGTTACCTTCAAATGGTTCAAATCTGGCTCTGAGATCAGACAGAGTGACAAGTACAGGATCATCAGCTACTCCACCACATCATCTCTGGAGCTCCTGAGTCCAACGATAGCTGATAGTGGAGAGTATATGTGCAGAGCAATAAACCAACATGGCAGCGACAGTTGCTCTGCTAGCCTGACAGTGACAGGTAAGAGACCTATACCTTTCCGTGCTCTCTGGATAGCATAGATATTACTGAAATCTTTAATTGTGAAATCTGTCTTCAAAGATGAAATTCACTATTAGATTTGTTATAAACCAATTCTCTTTTTTTCTTTTTGCTCAACTTTGTCTTTTATAGAGCTTTTCCCTCCAGAATTCGTGTCAAAGCCTGAACCAATGACACTGTTTGTAGGCAAACAAGCAAAATTTCAGTGTGCTATCACTGGTTCTGCACCAATGAATGTTGTCTGGTACAAGGACAACATTGCTATTTCGCCTGATGAGCACTACAGTGTGTCCTTTGTGAAAAACAAGCACTGTCTTGAGATCACGAAACTTGAGCAAAGTGATCAGGGAGCTTACCTTTGCAAAGCTTCAAACAGCGTCGGCATGGCTACATGCTGCACTGAAATGAGAGTTATAGACAAACCCAGTTTTGTCAAGACCTTTGAATCGACTTCTGTAGCTGTGGGTAACCCACTGCGGCTTGAGTGTCAGGTAAATGAAGACACAGGAGTGAGCATCAGTTGGACCAGGGATGGCAAGAAAATCCATAACACTATGGATAGCAAAATTTCTTTTGATGACAAAGTGGTCAGCCTTGATATCCCAAAGACCAAGATTAAAGATACAGGCACTTATGTCTGTACTGCTACTAATGATGCTGGAAGCAGCAGCTGCTCTTCTGTGGTGACGGTGAAAGGTAAGCTATTTGACCTTAATTTGCTTCGCTTTGTCCAAGAAAAGAAAGCTAAACCGATCCCTGTCATCTCTGGATGATGCAAAATGTTTCTTTCCCGCACTTCTTTATCTTCTTCTACATGTGTGTTCTTGAACTTTGTGAGCTTTCTTCCAGCATAGAGCTGATTTACTCTGAACTGAATTTCCTCAGAACCGCCAGTATTTGTTAAGAAACTGGAGCCTAAAATCCTGTGGAAACAAGGCATTTCTGCACGCTTAGCGTGCACCGTCAAAGGATCTCCTGAACTCCATGTCACTTGGTTTTTAAATGACAAACAGCTCAGTTCCAGTGAAAGACACAAAATCGCCTTCAAAGATGGCCAAGCTACACTTGAGATTATTGACCTTTGTGTGACTGACAGTGGAAATTATACTTGTGAAGTGATGAACGAGGCTGGCTGTGAAAGCTGTAGCACCAAATTGACTGTTAAAGGTTTGTGATAATAGGCACTTCATTTGATTTCGTATATAAACGATTTATTATTCATTGTTTAATACATTACATTTATGACGTAATATTACTCTTAGAACCCCCTGCCTTCAAAAAGGAGTTAGAGATGGTGGAAGTGGTCAAGGGGCATGCTGCAAAACTCCAGTGTGAAGTTACTGGCACTGCTCCATTTGATGTTACTTGGCTTAAGGATAAGAGACCAGTGACCACTGATAAAAAGCACAACATAGTAACAAAGGACACCATTTTATATTTGGAAATACAGTCATTTGACAGCGCGGATGTTGGGGACTACCAATGTGTAGTTTCCAATGATGTTGGCAAAATAACTTCTAAATCAGTAGCCAAACTAAAAGGTGTGTAAACGTACCCTTGTGGTCGTATGTACTAGTTGTAAGTTATGGGATGTATCTGTTTCTTTTCTCGTATCATTCTTGTGTATCAGAATGTGTTTACATTTTTCTTCTTTCATACAGACCCTCCGTCTTTTGTAAAGAGGATTGAAAACACAACGGCGGTTTTGGGCAGTGCCGTGAAACTGCTTGGTACTCTTAAAGGCTCGGCCCCTATCACTGTCACATGGCTAAAGGATTCTGAGCTACTCAGACCTGATGATCCGAATATTGCCATGACTTTTGAAAACAATGTTGCCAGTTTGGCAATTGCAAAAATAGCCATGAACCATGACGGAAAGTATACGTGCCAAGCTGAAAATGAGGCTGGCCAGCAAAAAAGTGAAGCCAAGTTATCAGTTCAAGGTTAGGAAAAAAAAAAAAAGTGGAATGAGAATATGCTCTTCAGGACCTTGGGGATTCTGGTAAAAACGAGAATATTTAAAACATTAATTCTCTCTCTCTCTCTTTTTTTTTTTAATATCTCAGAACCTGCTAGAATTGTTGATAAAGCACCATCCATCAGCGTGACAGCAGGAGACTCTGCAACTTTGGAATGCACTGTATCAGGAAGTCCGGATCTCAAAGTTAAATGGCTTCGCGATGGCAAGGAAGTGACAGGAGGCAGAAAATACAAAATCTCTTTCAAAGATAACGTAGCAAGCTTGAAAATCCTCTCGGCAGAGAGGGGAGATAGCTGCGAATACACGGTGGAAGTCTCTAATCGGGTTGGAAAAGACCACTGCTCTTGCTCAGTCACTGTTCTTGGTTAGTTTTTTTTTTTTTTTTTTTTTGCCATCTTCCAACTCTTGTGATATGTATTGTGCGTGTTTGGTTTTTTTATTTATCATTTTGAAAAATCTTTTTGAACAGATAAAATTATACCTCCGACCTTCACAAAAAGTCTTAAAAAGGTTGATGGCAACCTTGGAGGAAATATCCAGTTGGAATGTAAGGTGTCAGGGTCACAGCCCATGACAATATCTTGGTTCAAAGACGGAAAGGAGATTACAAGCGGGATAAAGTACCGAACGGAATTAAAAGAAAGCACTGCTTTATTGAAAATATCCCAGTTAGAGACTGCTGATGCCGGAGTATTCACATGCCATGCAACTAATGCTGCAGGGCACAGTGAGACCAGTGGAACAGTATCTGTTAAAGGTTAGAAAAACTGGTCCAGTGATTTATTTACCTCATCGGATTTTTTTTTTAAATAATCAAGGTATGTTTTTTCTTAATGCAAATTACGCATATAGTGACTTAACTGTGATGTTTTCCCTGGTAACTGAAAACAGAGCCACCAGTCTTCACATTGAAACCTGAATCTCAAGATGCTATACCAGGGTCGAATGTTGTTTTGAAAGCCGCTTACACTGGAACACCCAGTTTTACTATTAAGTGGTTTAAAGAAGAAAAAGAAATATTAACCGGAGGTACTTGTTTCATCAAGAAAGACGCCTCTTCAAGTACCTTGGCACTGCACTCTGTAAAGCCATCCCATTCTGCCAAATATACTTGCCAAGTTTCCAATGATGCAGGAACGGTTTCATGCACCGCAGTCTTATTTGTGAAAGGTGCCTCTTCTTATCCTCTTTGCTTCTTCATGTACTGTTCTTTTATATATGTATATATATGTATATCTTTTGAATATGATGTTCTTCTCTTTTTTTAGAGCCTCCAACGTTTGTGACGATACTCGATGCAACTAAATTAGCAGTGAATGGCAGTGTTGTGGTTTTGGAGTGTAAAGTAACGGGCAGTCCTGAAATTACTATTAAGTGGTATAAAAATAACGTAGAAATCAGTCCGAGCAATAGATATCAAATGACCTTCACCGACTCAGTTGCCACACTGCGGATATCAGACTGTAGTTTGGAAGAAAGTGGCGATTATATTTGCGTAGCATCCAGTGACGCTGGCAGTGACAAATGCAGTTGCTTGGTTACTGTCAAAGGTATGAAGGAGAATCCTCTTAAATCTTTTACTAGCTAAGTAGCAGCTACGTTATTGGCTTATTTTGTGTTCTTTTACCCCAGAACCCCCGGCGTTCATTAAGGTGCTCGAATCCAAAGAAGTTGTCAAAGGCAATGATGTTATGCTTGAGGGATCGGTCTCAGGAACACCTCCGTTTGAGGTTTCCTGTTTCAAAGACTCAAAGCAGATCAGAAATGATCGCCGGCATATCATTGGTACAAAGAATGATGTCGTTACTATTGAGATTCACAAGTTTGAACCTGGAGACGCGGGCAAATATACATGCACGGTAGCAAATGAAGTGGGCCAGGCGTCATGTGATTGTGAAGTTATATTGAAAGGTTGGTACGACAACGAAACCATTTCAGCCGACATTTTCATTAAGCAAAACTGCAGACGTACTTTTTCAGGTTCTAAGTTACATGTCTTACTTTTTCTTTTAATAGAGCCACCGTCATTCACACAGAAGCTAGATAACATGGATGCCTTACTAGGCACCGAGCTTACAATGCTATGTGTTCTGAAAGGCTCACTGCCTATGACAGTGTCATGGACAAAAGGTGACCATGAGGTTAAAGAAACTGAGGATGTCCAGATTTCTTTTGAGAACAGAACAGCAATGCTGCATTTCTCTAACGTAAAGTTAAAACATTCTGGAAAGTACACTTGTTATGCACAGAATGAGGCTGGAAGTCAGAAGTGTACAGCAACTTTGGTGGTCAAAGGTTTGGTTTGATTGTTATTTGAAGCAAACCTATTCTTAATGTGGATTACAGAGAGTCAACACATTGGTACAACAATATTTGTCACCCTTTACAGAGCCAGCAAATATTACCGAGCAGGCCAAGTCGATCAGTGTCACCGTAGGAGATCCTGCCACACTGGAGTGCAGGTTCTCAGGCACTAAAGCCCTGAAAGCCAAATGGCTGAAGGATGGAAAAGAACTAACATCTGGCAAAAAATACAAAATCCAAAGCACCGATACAAGCTCCATATTAAAGATCCTTTCTGCAGAGAGGCATGACGAAGGCGAATACACATTTGTGATCGCAAATGATGTTGGCAGTAGCACTTGTGAGGCGTTTGTTACAGTGCTAGGTTAGTTTGTTAAAAAAAAAAAAAAAAAAAAGGCATTTTTTTTAAAGAAAAAATATACATTATGTCTCAGTGCAATATACTCATTCACGTTGTTTTTCTTTTCGGAACAGATCAGATAATTAAGCCATCGTTCACCAGAAAATTAAAACGATTGGAAAGCATTAAAGGATCCTTTGCACACTTGGAATGTCTGGTCGCAGGATCTCTGCCTATAACAATCACTTGGTTTAAGGAGAACAAAGAGATAGAGACAAATGAAAAACACAAGTGCGTTTTCTTTGAGAACGCAGCGTCTTTGGAAATCAGTCGTCTTGATAGTTCGGACAGCGCCAATTATACCTGTATTGCTACAAACAAAGCAGGCAGTGCCCAGTGTTCTGGTGTACTAAAAGTTAAAGGTTTGCATTTTCCCATCATAAATAACTACCGTATTTTCCGGACTACAGAGCGCATCGGCATATACGCCGCACCCACTAAATTTTAAAAGAAAAAACAAAACAAAACATTTTTTACATATATTAGCCGCACCCGACTATAAGCCGCAGATATATACGTTGTGAAATGAGATATGTACACAAGAAAGTTTTTATAAATGTTTATTTACATACCTTAATGTGCGTGTCATGCTTCTTGCGTCAAGTGCCAAAA
>JAQMCW010000034.1:23298673-23310588 GCA_030068335.1 Chrysichthys cranchii
GTACAAAACTTTTCATATACTGTACAAAGAATTTTTTTTTATTTTTAAAGTAATGTCTGGACATCAAACTTTGTTTTCGTACTGACTCAGTAATGCAGAAATCGGAAAAATAAATACCTATAATAAAATTTGTTCTAAAAAAATTAGGGTGCCTAAAACTTTTGCACGGTACTGTATATATATATATATATATTACATTTACATAAGATCTGCTTTTGTAAAGTTATTTGTTGATCAACCAGTATTGGTTCAGACTTAATCTCAGTTCAAACAACAATTGTTGCATGCGCGTCGGCTAACCCTAATCCTAATTCTTATATATTTCTAGAACCACCAACTTTCCAGAAAGCGCCCTCACCTGTTGAAGGGCTGAAAGGCAAAGATGCCTGTCTTAGCTGTGAACTGAAGGGACATGCACCATTCGAGATAACCTGGTTTAAAGACAAAAATCAACTAAAGGAAAGCCGGAAGTACAAATTTGTGGCCGAGGGACACTCTGCTACTCTTCATATTCTTGGACTGGAGGTATCAGATGCTGGCGAATATGAATGCAAAGCCTTAAATAATGTAGGAAGTGATACCTGCCAAGGAACTGTGAAACTCAGAGGTTAGTAAACTTGAATCAGGTCAAACTATGAGATGAATATAGCTTCCTGGGTTTAGGTTTTCATAGATGAAGCTGTCATTCATATTTGATCCTTCCTTGCCATTTAGAGCCACCCGTTTTTGTCAAGAAACTGACCAATATGACAGCCATATCTGGTGAGGAAGTTACTCTTGTGGCAACGGTCAAAGGCTCTGTGCCAATCAGTGTGTCTTGGGTACAAGATAAGGACCATGTTCTTAGAGATGGCGACAACAGAAAAATTACCTTTGAAAATAACCAGATAACATTGAGGATCTTTAAAGCTGATTCAACCACTGCTGGAAAGTATACCTGCGAGATTAAAAACGATGCTGGTGTGGCACAAAGCGTGGCAAACCTAACTGTCCTAGGTTTGTAGAATTTTTAGATTGATCTCATTTTGCTTTTCTTCTTAAAACGAATTTTTCTAAAACCACATGGTTGTTTGGAATTTTCAGAACCCGCTGCTATTCTGGATAAAACCGAATCTGTAAGTGTCACAGCTGGTGAACCGGCAGTTTTAGAATGCACTTTATCTGGAACTCCTGAGCTTAAACCGAAATGGTATAAAGATGGAATGGAGCTGTCTTCTGGACAAAAATACAAAATCACAGTCTCCAAAAAGATATGCAGTCTTAAGGTGTTGTCCACAGCCAAAGGTGATACTGGAGATTACACCTTCGAGGTCTCAAATGAAGTTGGAAGTGATAGTTGCAAGATGCACCTTGGTGTTTTAGGTTAGTTGCCTAATATGATTTTTTTTTTTTTTTAATTTTATTTGCACAATAGTTTATACTACCCATTGACTTTCTTTGATTATTTTCTCTTGGGAGAAGTATACCTTCAGAAATATTTGCATTAGTCCTAACTAATCACCATGTTTGTTTGGTTTTTTTTAAACAGATAAAATTATCCCTCCCACATTCTCAAGAAAACTGAAGGATATGCACAGTATCATTGATAAACCCACTGAATTGGATTGCAAGGTCTCAGGATCTGCACCTCTTACTATTTCATGGTATCACAATGGCAAGGAGATTGAAAGTGGGCCAAACTATGAAATTAGTTTTGTCGACAACACCTGTACGCTCAAGCTGCCCATTGTAAAACTGTCCAATGCAGGTTCGTACAAGTGTAAAGCAATAAACAGTGCTGGAACTGCTGAGACTACTGCCTCACTTGAGGTTAAAGGTCAGTATTAAGGTTTTAATTTACCCTGTGAAAAGTCCTTTATGAGATTATGACAAGACTTTTGTATAATTTTCTTATTCGGCTTAGACAATGGGCTAACTTTCTCGAGTTCACAAACAACGTTGTTGTTTCTTTTTCCCTCGCACGTTTATTGCAGAACCTCCATCTTTTGTGATACCTCCTCAACCAGTTGAGGCACTCCCAGGATCAGATGTCACATTCACTGCAACTGTGAGAGGAAGTGCCCCATTAAAGCTGAAATGGTTTCGAGGCAGTAAAGAGATTATGTCTAGCAAAGCCTGTGAAATCGCTCTTAGAGGAGATGTAGCTACACTGGACCTATTAAAAATCGACAAATCTCATGCAGGGGAATACACCTGTCAAATTATTAATGATGTTGGGAAGGAAAACTTCCCTGTGACTCTTTTTGTCAAAGGTTAGTTGACATTGCCTGTCTGATCGTAACATGCACACAGTTGTGCTCCTCTTATAGTGAGCAGCTTTATGTATTATTGTCTTAACTGTTTTATTCAGAAGCTGCACGCTTTGTCAAAAAGCTGAAAAACATCTCCGTCGAAGTGGGCAAGTCAATGATACTCGAATGCACGTACACGGGAAGTCCTAAGATTCTGGTGAAGTGGCACAAAGATGGCCAGGAGATCTTCTCCTCCTATAGATACAATATAACGACTACTGAGAGCTCCTGCATCCTGGAGTGTCTCAACAGTGATAAAGAGGCAGGAGGCAAATACTCATGTGAAGTTTCCAATGAAGCTGGGCGTGACACCTGTGATGGGACAGTGTCCATTTTAGGTTTGTAATATTATTGTTCGTTAAAAATTACATTAGATTCTTATTAGACTAATGGGGGATCTATAGTTTGCGTGCTTTTTATTCCTGATGTACGTTGTGATGTTTTAGAGCCACCATTCTTTATTGAGAGTTTGGAACCGATGGAGGTGACTGCAGGTGATGCCGTCTGTCTGAAATGCCAGATTGGGGGCACTCCTGACATTAAAGTCTCCTGGTTCAAAGGGGATGGCAAAGTCCGATCTTCTCCAACCTGCAGAATTGAGTACTCCCGCGGTGTTGCTTGTTTGAAATTAGCCAAAGCCTCCAAAGCTGACATTGGAGAATATACTTGTAAGGCAGAAAACACCATTGGGTCTGCCTCATCCAGCTGCCACTTAACTGTACAAGGTGAACGTTATGTCTGAAACCAAGTCCTTTGGCTCTTTATTTTTTCCCGTTTATTTCTGAATTCACTTAAATGACGAATTATTTATGTAGTGACTTTAAATGTTATGTTTTGTTGAACCTTTTCCTTTCCAGAGGCCAAAACACCCCCATCTTTCCCCAAGAAAATTACTAGCATTCAGCAAACTGTAGGACACAGTGTCCAGTTTGAGTGTCGTGTTGCAGGATCGTCTCCGCTGGAGATTTCTTGGCTTAAAGATGGTGAAGCTCTGAAGAGTGATGCAGAGTACAGTATGACTTTTGATGATAACTCTGCTGTCCTGAGAATTGCAAAGGGAGAAATGAGACACTCGGGAGAATACACTTGTGTTGCAACAAATATTGTTGGGACTGCCTCTTGTAGAGCCAAGCTCACACTTCAAGGTCTGCTCACTGATATGTTAATGACTTAGCAATGTGTAGTTCTTAACCTGAAGCGTTAAATGGCGCTAATGTGTCTGAGGCTTTGGCTCATTTGTACTGTTTGACATTTCAGAGCCAAGATACCCACCTGTTTTTGATCGAAAGCTTTCACCCGTGGATGTTTCAGTTGGAAGTACCGTGGAACTGGAATGCCACGTGACCGGATCGGTGCCTATAAAAGTCACTTGGTCAAAGGATCACAAAGATATCCGCACAGGAGGCAACTATAAGATATCGTGTGTGGAAAACACCCCACAACTGACCATTCTGAAAGCAGATAAGGCCGATTCTGGCCGATATTCTTGCCATGCTAGTAATGATATGGGGAAGGACTCTTGTGCAACAGAGGTTACAGTGAAAGGTATTTGGCGACTACTTATGCATTTGGTTTTCTGCTCTTCACTTTTTCTATGTAAATTCAGCCTTTTCCCTCTCATAAGAAGAGCATGTCTCTTGTTAGCTTGTGCTAGTCAAAACGGTCCCTGGAAAACTGATTCTGCAAACTGCTAAACCTGTCCCTTTTTATGTTTGTGCTAATTTGGGATCCTATGGTGTGGTGTGAAAAATACATGACATTAAATGTACATGATTGTGTGCGATTGATAGAACAAAAGATTCCACCCAGCTTTACCAAAAAGCCTGCAGAAACACTTGAGGAAACTGAGGGCAAGCTGGTGAAGATTGAGGCACGTGTTGCTGGATCACAGCCTATGATTGTCAACTGGTATAAAGATGACAGTGAAATCTTCAGCTCTGGCAGATATGATATTACCTTCAAAAGCAACATGGCTGTGATGGTGATAAAGAGTTCATCCAGTTCAGACAGTGGTAGTTATACATGCAAAGTCACCAATGAGGCTGGATCTGCTTCTTGCCAGGTTTCAGCACGTATTACAGGTGCATTTTTTTGGACTGCATTTTTTATTTATTTATTTATTTATTTTTACAGCTTTTGCAAAACACTTCACTTTCTCTAATATGTAGCACATCTTATTTCTGCCTGCAAATTGCAGTAGATTATACTTTTAGTACATTCCATGAACTCAGCTTTTTTGATGTCTCATTATGGTTTGTGTTCTTCACTTTCATAATGCAGCGCGGAAGGTACCTCCAAGCTTTGATTCGCCTCTTAAACCTGTGACACTGAATGAGGGCGAGGCACTTTCACTTAGCTGCCATGTATGTGGCTCTCCTCCACTGAAAATTCAGTGGATGAAGGACAGGAGGGAGTTGACAGCTTCTGCCAGCACCAAGATCTCCTTTGTAGATGGCACTGCTAAGCTCGAAATGCTTAATGTGTCTAAAAATGATGCAGGAGATTACCTCTGTAAGGCAACCAATGAAGCTGGTAGTGAGTTCTGCAAATCCAGAGTTACAATCAAAGGTACTTCTATGCAAATCCAAGGTTGTTGGTTTTTTTTTAGCATCCACAGTATGTTAATTTACCATTTTATATATGCACGTTATGTCATTGTACATTCTACTAAGAGCTTTATCCTACTATTTAGTTTTTTTTTTTTTTTTGGGAACACTAATTCTGCATTTCTCTTAATTACTAATGGTCAATGTAAATATGATCAATTTTATGACCAAAGCAAGCAAAAGTATTCCTTATTTAGTAACACCAAAGATGCCAATTTATGGATTTCTTCTACTAGATCGATGCTATTCTTGGCTTGTTTACAGAGTAAGCCCACTTGGGTGTCTTTAAAGGATAGTTGTCTCTTTGAATCCTCTTACTGTATGTCCATCTAATACCTACAGGCCATATTATTATTTTTTTAGAAATATATATATATATATATTTTATGTAATCCTAATTAACAGAGAAGCCCAAAGGTCCTGCCGCTGCTCCTGCTACAGCTCCTGCAGCACCTGCAGCTGCTGAACCAGCTAAGAAATTGGACAATTTGTTCTTCATTGAAGAACCCAAGAGTGTCCATATCACTGAGAGTAAGTACTAAAACTTTTTTTTTTCTTTAGCCCATTGACATAATACCTTGATAGAGTGAGTGGTCACTCCTCGCTTATTCGGCCCTGATGCAAATCACCTACTAAATGTGGTATAGTCACATTTAAAAGATGTACTTTACAGAAATCAAACAAACCGCTTTATCTTTAATGTGTCCACAGAGGGCAAAGCGACCTTCATTGCCAAGGTTGGCGGTGATCCCATTCCTAGTGTGAAATGGATGAAGGGCAAATGGAGGCAGATGACTCACGGTGGACGCATTGCCATTGTGCAGAAAGACCAGGAAGCCAAGCTGGAAATCAGAGAAGTGATCAAATCTGATTCTGGACAGTACAGATGTGTAGCATCAAACAAACATGGAGAAATCGAATCTAGCACTGAGCTGACTGTTGAAGAGAAGAAAGAGATTACACCGGAAATGGTGACATTAAAGAAGTGAGCTGGTGTTTTATGTTGCTTTGAGGGTTTATTAAATAAACATGCATGTAGTTATTAAACAGAACAACGAATCGATCACTTTTTGATTTTAGGACACCGTCAAAACAGAAAAGCCCCAAAGAGGAGAAGGAAATTGATATTATTGAGCTGCTAAGAAATGTGGACCCCAAAGAGTATGAGAAATATGCACGCATGTATGGAATCACAGACTACCGAGGCCTTCTTCAAGCCATTGAACTGCTAAAGAAGGAGAAGGAAGAAGAACAAAGGGCAAGACCTGTGAGTGGTCTATTGTTAATTTCCTAACTTACTTGCAACTGTTGTTTGCATAATTTCCATCGTAGTTTTAAAGAATGTTTGCATCTTATTCTGTTAAGATTTTATTGGAATCTTAGCATGTTTGAGTGCTGGGGGTAGACAAGTACCTTCACATACTGGGAGTAATTGAGACCACAGAAACTGACACTGATTTTATTATGTTACCATGTCTTCCTTTTTGATGCTTTATTGTCTTGGGTTTAGGAACTGGAACACACAAGACGTGAGTCAGAAGAGGAGGATCTATCAAAACTTGTGGCTGATTTACAGAAGAGAATGGAGCAAACTGAGGTGTGACTTGGTGTTTATTTAAAAGCACAGTTTCATGAATGTTGTGCTGTACACATTACTCATTTTGATATCAACTATTCAGAAACATATATATATATTAGACATATTTTTTTTTATATAAAATAAATGATGGTAGGGTGGTGTGAATCTGCCCAGTTATGGATAATATCCTGAAGTTGATTTTTGATTATAGCATGTCCTGAGTGTTTTATATATCGTTTTATACTACAGAAATTTACAATTACAATTTTTAGATATTAACACATTTTTTTCCTTTTCATAATAATACTAGCTGACTGCCCAGTGGCTTCGTTCACTGAGTGCAAGGGGAAAAAAATAAATAAATAAAAGGCAGTATTTATAAAATAAGTATGTTAATTATCAATTGTATTTTTCAACAAATAAAGAGCATTTACAGGAACACAGAAATCAATATAAAGAACATTATTAACATCATTATTATACGAGAATATGGAGTAACACATAAGAAGCACATTGCATATAAATAGAAATTATTAAACAGTAAAACATTTTGATAAAAGAATTTGAATCCCAAGGTCTCTTTACATTGGGGTGGTGGTGGTGGTCGCGGGGGGGGGGTTAGGGTTAAGCAGTTGAAGGAAAGTGTTCCTAGAAGAGAAGCCTCTTTCTAAGATTTTTTAATAAATTTATGAAGACGGCGTTTTCGTGGTTACGTCACTCGCCATGTCCCATAATTTTTTTAAAAAGTCTTAGAAAGAAGCTTTGTTTACATTCGCCATTGATATTTAAATGAATGCGGTGCTCAATATCAACCAAACCTGACAGACTGAGCACAAACTGTATGGACCAATCAGAATCGAGTCCTCCACCATGTCAACCAATCAGCGCAATTGTTTTTCTTTTTGTTACCTAGTTTTATATACTTATTAAGATATGATTAAGGTTAAGATTATTAAGATTAAGAATAATAGTAAGTGCTAGTGACACTGTTTCCGGTCATATGCACGTATAATATGTTCTTTCGCCGGAAGACGCCGGGAATGACTGGAGCCAACAACAGGAAGTTGCAGGAACAATTCCCAATGCAACAGCTGGGAAGCTCTTTTTATTACGGAACTAGTTACAGGTGCAGTACAGCTCTGAAAAGAACTGCGCATGCGCACAACTAGGCACTCACCCATTCGCTGGTTCCGACATACACAGCTGCTGCAGGGCTGAGGTGGGCCAGATGCCACTTAGGCGAATCACCGTCTCATGAATGGTGGATCCCCAACACACACACAAAACACGCCCAACCGACACAACACGACAGGTAATAAAACAAGGAACAACTCACAAGGACGAACGCACACAATAAGACACTTAATCTAACTGAAATACCACTATTTACACAGTATGTGCCCAAGGGCACCATGGGAGCCCCGCCCACACCCGGAAGTGCCGCTACTATATATATATATATATATATATACATACACATACATACACATACATACACATATATATATACACAAGATATACAGTATATTTATTGTTGTAAAACATATATGCAACATCCTTTACATATATGTTTTACTTTGTCCTTAGAATTTCTCATGTAGGAAAAATCTCTGTTATAAAACTCTGCCTTGGAGACTTGCTTCGTAAATGTTAAATATATGTTTCCTCACAGAAAGCATCACCATTTTCTAATAACCGATACATTTAAAAACACGTATGCCTTTTAAAATCTGCTTATTATTATAATACAAACTTTATGTGAAATGTCTACCACACACACACCCAGGGAATGAATTACAAAAAGAAACAACAGTATATATATATACTGTGTATATACTTGTTACATTTATTTATTATTATTAATTATGCATCCCCATTACTTTCTTGTCCTTCACATGCAGCCCGTAACCTTGATCAGAGACATCACAGACCAGACTACAATTGCAAATAAAGAGGCTGTGTTTGAATGTGAGATCAAAATCAACTACCCAGAGATAACACTATCCTGGTACAAAGGCACCCAGAAACTTGATACAAGTGACAAGTATGAGATTAAAGTTGATGGTGACCGCCACATCTTAAAAATCAAGAATTGCCAGCGGCGGGATGAGGGCAGTTATCGCATTGTATGTGGACCACATATCTCCAGTGCCAAACTGACAGTGCTGGGTATGTACTATATCTCTGCTATGTGGTCATCATCCTTCAAATAAACAATGCTGTAGACCTATGCAAAAAAAAGAAGCTTAGATTTAGCACTAATTTCAACTTTTAACACTGTTCCTTTATGAAACATCTCTCCATTCAATGCTAAAAATGTGGGATTTTTTCTTTTTTTTTTTACAGAAGGTGAAGTGGAACGGCACATGGAGGATGTTGCTGGTAAGGAAGGCCAAACTTGTACACTCACATGCCAGTTCTCCATACCTAATGCAAAGGCCCAGTGGTTTAAAAGCGGAAAGCTCTTAGACCCTCATGGCCGGTACACATATTCTGTGGCCAATTATACTCAGAAGCTATCGATAAAAGACGTTAGGCCTGAAGACCAAGGAGAATATTCCTGCAAATATAAAAACCTTGAAACAACTGCAAATCTTTGGGTCGAAGGTGTGTATCCTGTCATTAAACTCACAATTTTATCATAAAAAAAATAAAATAAATAAAAATTAGACCATCTACTAACCTCTTCCATCTTCATGTGTGAAAGTCTTGTGTTGGACAAAGCACTCTTCTCTTGAATGTTTGAACCATCCCCATCTTCATTTTTTAAAATATTTTTTTTCCTTTGGATCTCACGGAGAACAGAGAACTGAAGAACATTTTTAATCTTTTTTTTTTTTTCCCATTAAAGATGACTTAATGAAAAAAAAAAAACCTTAATGAAAAGTCTTCATGTATGTGTATACATTAAGTCAAGCAGAACATTCTTCCTAACCATCAAACTTGCATCGTCTCTCTTCAGCGGAGCAAATACATTTCACTAAACGCATCCAGGACATTGTGGTTCGAGAACGACAGTCTGCAACTTTTGAATGCGAAGTGTCCTTCGACAATGCAATTGTAACATGGTACAAGGATATATGGGAGCTCAAAGAAAGCCCCAAGTACACATTCAGAAGCGAAGGCCGACGACACTTTATGATCATCCGCAATGTAACTTCGGAGGATGAAGGTTTGTCCAGCTGAAGTCCTGCTGGATTCTTTTTTTTTTTTTTTAATCTCTCTGAATTTTATCTTAACATTCGTCTGATTTCCAAATAGACCCAACTAATCTAATGAACAATTCTTTAGGCGTATATTCAGTGATTGTCAGACTGGAGCCCAGAGGTGAAGCTAAAAGCACAGCAGAGCTTTATCTGTCAGGGAAAGGTCTGTAAAACCTGTTAGCACCTGTTAGCATTCACGGAAAGTGTATATTTCAGTGCATTTATGCCAATAATAATATTTTACTGCACCTCCTTTTACAGACATTGATGTAGGAAGGGTACCTTATGGTAAGTATTTTCGTTTAAAGAGCCCATTATATAGTAAACTCAATTACGCAATCATCTAATCATATAAGAATCCGTTATATTCCAGTCATTTTGTAAAAATTCATTTAATATGTAAAACCCTGCAGATATTCCTGATTCGTCCATACAAGTCCCTGAAGCACCAACTGAATTCGCTGTTGAAGGTAAGAAAGGGACTTGAATATAAATTTAGGGCCAAATAGCCAAAATTTTGATGAACGCACCCTCACTAATTTCCTACTTTATTTCTGAAAGCTGAGTCATCTGTCGAATACTATCATTACGAAGAAAAGATGGAAATTCAAGGTATACCATATACTCGCGCATTCTTCACGATCTCACAAGAATCATCCACTAAAATGGACCGCATAAATATTAACAAAAATCACCCTAATCTTCTTGTCCACTAAATTAATATTCATACAAATGATTAGTGAATGTATGTGTTGTCTACAAATAACCGATTAACTTGAGGTTTTACCTGGTTCCTCGGTATTTTAAACATTTCCAATGAACTGTCATCCTTCACCAGAGTATGAGTACAGAACAGAAGAAAGGATAGTAGAGGAAATCTCTTTCACAGGTATTATTGAGAACTTTTCATTCTCTTCCATTCGTTTTAAATTCAAAGGACAAACTAACCCTCTTTGATGTTCACCAACAAGTATGTGTTTGGTCCATAAAATTTCCTTACTCACTGAATTCACACTTGTGTCTAATCATCTTCAGTCGTGTCTTCGCACAAAAAAATTCACACCAGACCCGTTTCTAGATGTGTATTTGTCCTCGGTATGTGGCTATTCACTAAAATTCATGTAATGTGTTTGTGGTATCTGTGTAACATCATAAAGATGTTCCTCTTGATCTTAGCCCTATGTCATTTGTGTGTCTCATTGCGTACATGTTTGTCTTATTTCATGTTATCTAACTCCTATTCTTATCTAAATGTCTGATCAAAAACATTGGGATTTCACATTATTCTAAGTGCGTTTTCTGTGCCAACAGCCCAAAGATTTCCTGTGGAAGAGATTATTGAGAGGAAGGCGGCTTCAGAAAGAGAAGGAGTACCAACCAAAGGTACCTCGTAATAAAAGAATGCTGATTGCTATGTGTTTTGCATACATCAGGGATGTCTCAATGCTTGGGTTTTTTTTTTTTTTCCTCAAACTGAGAGCAATATTTTTTTCATACCAACATAAATAATGATTTTAAACGTACTTAGTATTGAACAATTATGTACATCACAGAACATTTTATTTAGCTATGTTTGTGTTAGTTGCTGCCTTGTGCTGTTAGCTGTGAACTATTTCTGCTGTGGGTTTTTTTTTTTTTTCGTGTTGAGTGCTGGCCGACCTGAATACACAGAGCAGTCTCAGTGAATGTGGTGATTAAAAATGAGCACAATGTGCCATGAATTGAACCTTGACTCACAAGCAAAGTGCAAAAGCTTTCGAAAGTGTTCATAGACCTAAAGTGCTCTCATGTGCACCGGTTTCTCTGCATGAATGCTTCAGTGCTGCACCCTTGTGAATATGTCTGTGTGTGCGCAATTCAGAAGACCTCGCACTCAATTTAAAATGCACTTTAAAAGCCATAGGATGCTTTTTTTTCTTTCTGCAGCTTACTTGTTCACCTCTTGATATTTTCACGGAACACAGTTTGGAATCGGCTTTGCTTTCATTATTAGTCATGAAATGTGTCCATATTGCTGTCATGTCGTCTATTCATGAGTGTTGTAAATGTATACAACCTGAATTCCAGAAAATTTGGGACGTTGGGGCATTCATAGTTTGTTCCAAAATATACAAGCTGCCCATACCGTATGCACTTATGCCCCCCATACCATCAGAGATGCGGGCTTCTGAACTGAACGCTCAGAACACGCTGGAAGGTCTCCCTCCTCTTTAGCCCGGAGGACACGGCGTCC
>JAQMCW010000034.1:23346822-23365799 GCA_030068335.1 Chrysichthys cranchii
CCCGACCAATGTCAAGAGCAAACCTACGCCCTTGCCAATTCCCAGACTTTTAAGTTGTCCTCAGTTGAATTATACGTTCCAGCTGTCCTGATTTTTTATTTTTTTATTTTATTTGAAATTTACACATTAGGTCATTAGTGGTGTGCAAGATCAGGAGTACACTATCACAGATGTGATCGAGGGCAAGGAGTACTTGTTTAGAGTTATTGCCTGCAACAAGTGTGGCCTGGGAGAGCCTGCATACATTGATGATCCTGTAAACGTGTCTTCACCAGCCAGTAAGTATACATGAGAAAATTACTGTAACCAAATACTTGCAGCAAGTACAACAAATTCCATTCTTACTTTTTTATGCAGCTGTTCCAGATCCACCAGAGAATCTTAAATGGAGAGACAAGTCTTCCAGCAAAATCTTCCTTTCTTGGGAACCTCCGAAATGGGATGGCGGCGCTCCAATAAAAGGCTACACTGTTGACAAATGCCAGCGAGGCACTGACAAGTGGGAGCCCTGTGGAGACCCAATGCCTGAGCTCAAGTAAGTGAACAAACACTTGATTATCTGCCATGTTGTTTTGATAAACCGACACAAAACATAGTCCTTACAGTCATTTTTATTCTGCCCCAGGCTTGAGGTTACTGGTCTAATAGAGGGACAGTGGTACGCTTATCGTGTGAGGGCACTGAACAGATTGGGCTCAGGTAGACCTAGTAAGGTAACAGATGAGATCTTGGCTGTTGATCCTAAAGGTATGAGAACAGAACAGTTTTTCTTTTTTCTTTAAAATCTCTGTGTATTATATTTATGTGTAAGATCACCAGTGTCTGGAACCTTCCTTACTTCCTGTTACAGAGCCTCCGGAAATTCACTTGGATGCTAAACTCCTGGCAGGCTTAACTGCAAAGGCTGGCACAAAGATTGAACTTCCTGCTGACATCACAGGCAAACCAGAACCTAAAGTCAAATGGACCAAGGCTGACCTCATCCTTAAGGAAGATGACAGAATAGCTATCGATACTAAGCCTGGTCACTCCACGGTGTCAATTGCTAAGACCAAAAGGGATGACTCGGCAACATACATTATTGAAGCAGTTAACAGCAGTGGGCGTGCAACCGCAACTGTTGACGTCAACATTCTAGGTACTGTAGTTATTCTTTATGACATAAGAGCAATTAGGTTTTTAAAACTGGGGATCATAACACTGTCCTTTGAAAAATCTCCTCTTTGAAACACTTTAGTTCCACTTCTAATGACAAACAAGCTGTTTTTTCAAAAGTAAAAATAATCTATTGTTGCTATACTAATATACTCATTATTTACTCATTAATTATACTCATTTACATTTATATAGATAAACCTGGCCCTCCAGCTGCCTTTGATATCTCTGAAATCACCAACGAATCCTGTTTACTGGCATGGAATCCACCCAGAGATGATGGTGGCTCAAAAGTGACAAACTACATTGTTGAACGAAGGGCGACAGACAGTGAAATTTGGTACAAGCTGTCTTCTACTGTAAAGCTGACCAACTACAAAGCCACCAAGCTTGTGACTTTTAAAGAATATATCTTTAGAGTCTATGCTGAGAATCAATTTGGGATTGGTCCACCAGCTGAACACACTCCAATTGTTGCCAGATATTCCTTTGGTATGTGAAATTACTCTTTACAGGAATTAAAAAAAAAAATAAAAGAAACATTGCTTCTCACCCTAAATATATAATAATGAATATATGTTACTGACATTTTCTCTAGATCCACCTGGACCTCCATACAAACTGGAGCCATCAGATATTACGAAGGATGCTGTAACTCTGACCTGGTATGAGCCTGATGAAGATGGAGGAAGTCCCATTACTGGCTACTGGGTTGAGAGATTCGAGCCAGATGCTGATAAGTGGATAAGATGCAATAAATTACCAGTCACAGACACTAATTTGCGGTAAGAATTTAGTATGCACAAAATTAAGATGTGGGAACAGGTTTATTGCAAAAGGTACCACTTTCATATTCATCCTCTTTTGGTGAAATTAGGGTAAAAGGA
The DNA here is from genome assembly GCA_030068335.1 of Chrysichthys cranchii. NCBI lineage: Eukaryota > Metazoa > Chordata > Actinopteri > Siluriformes > Claroteidae > Chrysichthys > Chrysichthys cranchii. Next base: position 23,348,865 of record JAQMCW010000034.1, read on the forward strand.
TTGCCCACGAGGAAGAAATATAAGTTCCGTGTCTTTGCTGAAAATCTTGCTGGACCGGGCAAACCGAGCAAAGAGACAGACCATATTATGATCAAGGATCCTATTGGTAAAATATAGCATTTGATGGTTGAGCTTTTTTCAACACTTTGAACCACAAAGACTATACTATACTATACACACACTAAATGACCAAAGGTTTGTGGACACTTGTCCATCACACCCATATGTGAGCCTTTCCCATACTCTTGTTTGCAATGCTGAAAGCACAATATTGTCTAGGATGTCTTTGTCTGCTATAGCGTTACAATTTTCCCTTAATCTCCATGAGTACAAATCCCCAAAGCCTTTATTAAAAATCTTGTGGGGGCTTTATCTGGAATGGAATGTTCAGCAAATACAGTACATATAGGTGTGATGGTCAAGTGATCGAAATTTTGGCCATATAGTGTATGTGTGGGAAAGCGAGGCTGAATTATGTGTGCCTTTTTTTTTTTTTTTAGATCCTCCATGGCCTCCTGGCAAGCCAACTGTTAAGGATGTTGCAAAGACATCTGCTTTCCTGCAATGGACAAAGCCTGAGCATGATGGTGGAGCTAAGATTGAGTCCTACATTATTGAGCTTCTCAAGAGTGGAACTGATGAATGGGTTCGTGTGGCAGATGGTATACCTTCTCTTGAATATTTTCTGAAGGGATTAATGGAGAAGCAGGAATACTCCTTCCGTATCAGAGCTGTCAATGCAGCAGGAGAGAGCGAACCTAGTGAGCCTAGCAATCCTGTTCTTTGCAAGGAGAGGCTCAGTAAGTTTTTGTTTTTTGTTTTTTTTTGCATAATAATAATAATGTTTGTAATCATTGGATTATACTTTCATACCTATGATGCTTTTCCCCTTTATTTTTGTAACTAGTGTAATGGGTTTTCATTGTATGCTCACTTTGACTATGACAATTTGCTCTATGTGGCTATTCAAACAAACCGTTTGCATTTGAATTACTTTATAGTACCAGTTTGTACTAACGTTGTTTTTCTTTATCAGACCCTCCATCGCCACCAAGATGGCTAGAGGTGGTTAGTATTTCCAGAAACAATGCCGAACTAAAGTGGACAGCCCCAGAGAGAGATGGTGGTTCTCCAATTACCAATTATATTGTGGAAAAGAGAGACGTGAGACGTAAAGGCTGGCAGGCTGTAGATACCACAGTGAAGGAGCTGCAATATACTGTCACGCCCCTGAATGATGGTTCTCTCTATGTATTCCGTGTGGCAGCTGAAAATGCTGTCGGACCTAGTGAATATTGTGAACTAGTAGACTCAGTCCTGGCCAAAGACACATTCAGTAAGCCTAAAAGCATTGGCAAAATTTATTTTACATTCTTCAAATGATAGCTGGTGGTTTTGATAGCTACTGATTGTATTCAACCTTTCAACTCTTCTAGCTACTCCTGGACCGCCTTATGCTTTAACTGTCACAGATGTGTCAAAGACACATGTTGATCTTAAATGGGAGGCGCCTAAAAATGATGGCGGCAGACCCATCTTGCGGTACGCAAATCCTGAAAATGCCTTAAGTATATTTGTGTTGATCAGGGTTTCCCTACAGTGCCAATGATTTCTGTATGTATTAAAACCTTTAGGTATGTCATTGAGAAGAAAGAGAAACTGGGAACTCGCTGGGTGAAATCTGCAAAGACAGCCGGGCCTGACTGCAGTTACAGGGTCACTGATGTTATTGAAGGCACCGAGGTACAGTTCCAGGTTCTTGCTGAGAATGAGGCCGGGGTTGGTCACCCAAGTGAACCTACAGACATTGTGGTAATTGAGGACCCAACAGGTAAATTGATAAGGATATTATATTACATTTCTGTGGACATTTCAATAAATGTATTAACCCATTAGCTTCCATGGTCCCCATTTGGGGATCATATAATGAATGGCATAAAAAATAGATGGCATGTGCCATGATCCCCATTTGGGACTTTGACTAGAAATTGAAATTTCAGAAAAATTTCTTGAAAGTAGATGTTTTTGTTGCTATTTGGATGTAAATGAATAGAAACACACGAACATTTTCAGAAGAAAAATTTGGCAGTTAACAGGTTGAATATCCAATTTCAAGATAAATGTCATTTTTAAATAAAAAAAAATATATATATATATAAATAATCTGCATTTTTCCAGGTCCACCGTCTCCTCCTCAGGATCTCCATGTTACTGAAGCAGCCAGGGACCATATCTCCATTGCTTGGAAAGCTCCAGAAAGAAATGGAGGAAGTCCAGTCACTGGATACCACATTGAACTCTGTGAAGCTGGAACAGAAAAGTGGATGAGAGTTAATTCTCGCCCAGTTAAAGAGCTGAAATACAGGGCTGGGGAGGAGGAAGGCATTGTTCCTGAGAAGCAGTACATTTTCAGAGTCCGTGCTGTCAATTCCATTGGTGCTAGTGAGCCTTCGGACATCTCTGAAAGTGTATATGCTAAAGACTCTGACTGTAAGCTCAATCCTTTTCACATTTTCATCCATTATACATTATCGTCAGTACTCTTAACAGCTTAATCTGACTTTATTGAATGTGGTATTAATTGACTGGTTCTTGGCAATCCGTGTAGGCAACCCTACTATTGACTTCCATACCAAGGATGTTGTTGTTGTAGAGGGTGAGAAGATGCACCTCCCAATTCCCTTTAAGGCTGTTCCATCACCTAGGATCACATGGCACAAAGATGGCAAGGAGATGAAAGCTGATGATAGAATCTCATTCAGATCAGATTACACTTCCTGCCACTTGGAAATTCCAAGCTCTCTGCATGCTGATGCTGGCCAATACAAAGTTACACTGGAGAACAGCCTTGGAGCCATCAGTGGAACCATTAATGTTAAAGTTATTGGTATGATCATGCACACCATTGTGAACAGTTAACATTATTCCCCAAATATTTCAGAAAACAGCTATGACAGTCATACATGCACTCAACTTTTTTCTTTGCGCACTATATTTTCAATATTTATCCTGTCTCTAGGTCTTCCTGGACCATGCAAAGAAATTGTCGCTAGTGATATCACCAAGAACTCCTGCAAAGTGACATGGGAGCCTCCAGACTATGATGGTGGCAGTCCTATCCTGCATTATGTCCTGCAGCGCAGAGAAGCAGGCAGGAGAACATATGTGAATGTCATGTCTGGGGAGAACAAACTGAGCTGGCCTGTTAAAGACCTCATCCAAAATGGAGAGTACTATTTCCGTGTCAGAGCGGTGAATAAAATCGGCGGTGGCGAGTTTATTGAGCTTCGCAATCCTGTAATTGCTGAGGATCAGAAGCGTGAGTAATATCAGAGAAATCTTATTCTGAAAATGTCAATTTGACAACATAATTGCTCACTTGTGGTTTGGTCTATATATCCAGATCCACCTGACCCACCTGTTGATCTCGAGACTCACAACCCTTCTTCTGAATCTGTGACCCTTACTTGGAAGCCACCCATGTATGATGGTGGATGCAAGATAATGGGTTACATTTTAGAAAAGATGATGAAAGGTGAAGAAAAATTTGAGAGATGCAATGACTTCCTTGTGCCAGTATTGTCCTACACGGTTAAGGGCTTGAAGCCAGGAAAAGAATATCAATTCCGCGTGCGTGCGGAGAATGCAGCAGGAATTAGTGAGCCTTCTCGTAACTCTCCTATGATCAGAGCGACTGATGCAGTTGGTACGTACAAAAAATTGTCTCAATACTGTAATAATTTGTCAACTATATTTTCAGTATAATTGTCTGTTTAATCTAATTGCTCTCAATTTCAGATCGCCCCAAAGTGTTCCTAAGTGGAAGTTTGCAATCAGGCTTAAATGTCAGGAGAGGTGAGGAGATCCGACTGACTGCCTACATTTCTGGTTTCCCTTACCCGGAGATAACATGGATGAGGAACAATTCAACCATCAGGCCAGAGGCACTGAAGAAGCGACCAGAAAAGCCTATTAGAAAGAAGAAGGAAAAGAAGGCAGATGAAGAAAAAATAGAAGAAGATAAGGAGAAAAAGGAGGAGAAGACAAAGGAAGAGGAGGAAAAGAAGAAGGAAGAGGAGAAGAAGGAGAAAGAAAAGGAGGTAGAGGAACCAGAAGAGCCAGAAGAGGAATACCACCCATCTCTAAATGAACGTCTTACCATTGACAACTCTAGGATGGGTGAATCCGACGTCCTTGTGAAAGATGTTATCAGAAGCGATCATGGTGTTTTCACCATCAAGGTGGAGAATGATCATGGTATTGCCTCTGCCACCTGTGAAGTTAATGTTCTTGGTAAATTAAATTCATCTGATTTCTATCTGGTTTTACATGGAATTATATATTGGATTATTTTATTCTTATTAATGTACTGGGTTGCAGGCTCACGGGGTATTTATTATATGTTCTAGATACTCCTGGACCTCCAGTCAATTTCAAATTTGAGGACGTCAGAAAGGATTCTATCCTTTGCAAGTGGGAACCTCCTCTAGATGATGGGGGCAGTGAGGTCCTAAATTACGTATTGGAGAAGAAAGACAACTCCAAGGTTGAGACTGGATGGGTTACTGTGACATCAACTCTCAGAGGTTGCAAGTACCCAGTAACAAAGCTTATTGAAGGAAAGGAGTATATTTTCCGAGTTACTGCCGAAAACAGATTTGGTCCTGGAAAGCCATGCATCTCCAAACCCGTCATTGCCAGGAATCCATTTGGTAGCCAACATTATTTGAATTTTTCACTACATTTTTTGCATCTACTGATGCCTTTTGAAGTTTGTTGGTTTATACATGATATTTTTTTTTATATTTCAGATCCCCCAGACGCACCTGACAAACCTGAAATTAAGGACATTACAGCTAACAGCATGGTTGTAACTTGGAATGAACCCAATGACAATGGGAGCCCAATCCAAGGATACTGGGTGGAAAAACGAGAAATTAATAGTACACACTGGGCACGAGTTAATCGCAACATCATTGATGCCCTGGAATTAAACGTAGAAGGCCTTCTGGAAGGATTGACGTATATTTTTAGGGTCTGTGCAGAAAATGTAGCTGGATGTGGAAGGTTCAGTCCACCATCTGAACCAAAAACAGCCCAGGCTCCTATATGTAAGAAGATTACATCACATTGGTCTGATGCGTAATACATGTACTGTCTTAAATCATTAAAATTAAATCTTTAACTGTTTTTCTTTTTTTTCAGTGCCACCGGGTCCACCAATTCCACGCGTTGTTGACACCACAGACCATTCAATAACAGTTGAATGGGAACCTCCAGCAGACAATGGTGGTGCAGAAATTTTTGGTTACCATGTTGACAAGTTAATCGCTGGCACTAAGGACTGGTCACGAGCCACAGAGAGACCATGGAAGAACCACACGTTCACTGTGTATGGTGTCAGAGAAGGGGCTAAGTATATTGTCCGCGTGGTGGCAGTCAACTCTGCTGGGGAAGGTGCTCCTGGTATGACAGATGCTGTCATTGTGAGGAATCCAGCAGGTATAAAATCGTAAACCAAAGTTTTTGAGATGGAAAATCATGGGAGACATTATGAGGTGAGATTTTTAAGGCTGAGCTTATAACTGTGTTACTTTCCCCCAACAGAGATGCCTGTAATTGAACTTGATATCTCTGTGAAGCATGGTCTTGTTGTAAGAGCTGGAGAGATGCTGAAGATCCCTGCACATGTAAAAGGTAGACCAAAACCATCACTTACATGGACAAAAGATGATGGAGCTCTTGACAAAAAGCATGCGGAGGTAGAAGAAGTAGGACAGGACAGTACGGTTATCATCAAGACCTCAAAAAGAAGTGACAGTGGCAAATACCAGATCACTGCAGCAAACCCAAGTGGCATCAAGTCTGCATGGACCACAGCTGAAGTTGTGGGTGAGAAGAATTACATTCTTCTGAGCTCTTACCTACCCAACGGTGCACTGTTTGGGCAGGTATTGCTGTTATATTGGTTGCTAACAATAATATACATTTTTTTTAAAAAAAATGTTGAAATTGTTTTTTTCAGATGTTCCTGGGCCTGTCCTTGACCTCAAGCCTGTTGTAGTAACCAGAAAGTTAATGATTCTGAACTGGTCTGATCCTGACGATGATGGTGGCAGTGATTTGACTGGTTTCATTGTTGAAAGAAGAGAGCCAAAGATGCACACATGGAGACAACCCATTGAAACAGCTGCATCCAAATGTGAAATTGTAGGTATTATTGAAGGACAGGAATACATCTTCCGGGTTGTGGCCAAGAACAAATATGGCTGTGGACCACCAGTTGATCTTGGACCTATTTGTGCAGCTGATCCACAGGGTAATGTGACTTTTACCCAGATTAAAATGTACCGGTAATTGCTTTAAACTAAAACTATGCTAATTAAATGTGCTTTTATTTAATATCAGGTCCACCAACCTCTCCTGAGAAGTTCCACTACACAGAAAGAACTAAGTCATCCATTACCCTCACATGGAAGCCACCTCGCAATGATGGTGGTAGTCCAATCATTGGTTACATCATTGAAAAGAAGCGTCAAGATCATCCTGCTTTCCAACCTGTCTCCAAAGACTTGTGCACTGCCCTGACACTGACTGTAGAGAATCTGGATGAGCTCCACATGTATGAGTTCCGTGCCAAGGCTGTTAATAGCATTGGTGAAAGTGATCCTTCTATACCTTTGACTGTTGTGATTCAGGATGATGAAGGTTTGTCCGGTCATGGGTTGTCTATTCTTCCAAAACAAGACATTTTTCCTACTCTTTGTAACAGGGCTGGGCGATATATCGATAAATTATCGTTATCACGATATGACCATTCATATCGTCAGCCAGCTGAATATCGAGAGTACCGTGATTTCGCAGAAATATCAGCTTTCTTGAAATGAGCAGGTAGCTGCAGTGTTTTTACCCCCCATGAATGCATCAGTGAAGAGTCTGTGTAAAATAGCATGATGTGTACAATTCGCTTAATAAACATTAGGCCTGTTATATTACATTCTTACTGTCTGCGCCAGACCTTGTGAGATGTATGTCCTGCATCTTCTTTTTGTCTCCGAACATTATTTTCATAACATAATATATATCGTGATTAAATATCGTTATCGTGAAAATGTCAGAAAATATCGTGATACAATTTTTCGGTCGTATCGCCCAGCCCTACTATGTAATGTACTTTACTATATGCTGTGTTTTTTTTTTTTTTTTTTTTTTTTACAGTTGCTCCAACTCTGCACATGATGAAGCACTTCAAAGGTGACTTGATTACAGTGAGGAAGAATGAACCAGTTGAGATTCCTGCTGAAATCACAGGTCTCCCAATGCCAAAGGTGGAATGGTTGAAAGATGACGTTGTTATTGAAAAGCCCACTGAGAAAGTCCTTTTTGAGACCAAAGTGATTGACAGACTCACAGAACACACCAAACTCACTATCCCAGCTATTACAAGGCATGAACAGGGAACATACACTGTGACTGCCTCAAATCGCCTTGGGTCAGCCAGCCATTCAATCACAGTGGAGGTGCTTGGTAAGTTTGCTAAAATCATCTCTGTGATATTTAAATTTAACGCGTGCTGTTGCATAATTGTTGCTTAATGTTTTATTAGATCGACCAACACCACCAAGAAATGTTGCGGTTTCAAATATCCGAGCCAAGTCTTGCCAGCTGACCTGGGATGCGCCACTGGGTACTGGCGGCAGTCCGCTGACCAACTACATTGTTGAGAAGAAAGACCTTAATGTCGAGGATGTTGAGAAAGCTGAATGGACTCAGGTTACTAACACCATCATAGAGAAAAAATACGGGGTAAGTAAATGAAAAGATAAATTGTCATTAATTAACTGGAATATTGTCATTGATCACTTGGATTATTAAATTAAGCCCGCTACCTTATATTATTGTAGGTATGGGACCTCGTAACTGGTGGAAACTATATGTTCAGAGTTAAAGCTGAGAATAAGTATGGAATAAGTGATGGCTGTGAAACAGAAGAAGTTCAAATAAAGGATCCATTTGCCCTACCTGGTCCCCCAGAAAAAGTCGCTATAGCAGAACATTCTAAAGCCCATATGTTAGTAACATGGGAACCTCCTATGGATTGTGGTGGATCTATGATCACTGGCTATTGGCTGGAGAAGCGTGAAAAAGGCACCACCTACTGGGCCAAAGCAAATAAGACCCTGGTATCAAAACGTGGCATGAAAGGCTGGGAATTTCAGGTCACGCGTCTCGGCGAGGGAACTGAGTATGAATTCCGAGTGATGGCTTGCAATGCTGCAGGAGTTGGCCCCCCAAGCGCTGTCTCTGAATCAGCCTTTGCTACTGATCCTCTCAGTAAGATGATTTACAACACAATTTGTGTAACACTCTCTCTATGTACTGCATGATTATGTATGTAACATATGTACGTTCCTTGTGTGTCTGTGTATTGTAGCTCCACCTGGCATGCCAGCAGCTCCCGTAGTTGCTGACAAAACAAAGCGCAGTGTCACTCTGTCATGGACCCCACCAGCCAAAGATGGTGGCAGACCAATCAAAGGTTACATCATTGAGATCCAGGATGAGGGCACATCTGAATGGGCAAGAGTGAATGATGCGGACAATCTGCATCCCACTACTGTATTTACTATTCCAAATCTCCAAGAACTCAAGAAATATAGATTTAGAATCATTGCAGTAAATGATATTGGCGAGTCTGAGCCAAGTCCTAGAACCACAGAGGTTCTCATGGAGGATATTCACAGTAAGATTTCCACGAAAAAAACAAAAACAAAAAACAAACCTGATTTCAGTCTGAATTCAAATGCTTTCGTTTTATGTTCTAACAGAATATTTTATTCCCCAGCTGAGCCAAAGATATTTTTGGACATCAGTGCTGAAGAATTATTATGTATCCGTGCTGGATCGCCAATCAAAATCCCAGTAACTATCACTGGGCGTCCTGTTCCCAAGGTTACTTGGGAATTCGATGGCAAAGCAAAGACAGAGAAGAAAGATCGTCTTCATACCCTGCCGGTTGATTCACAGGTATTCCAACTGATTGTTTGACAATTGTTGTGAGCCTTGACTAGAATTGTTTTTTTTTTCTCTTTTTTTTTTCCGGAAATAATTTAACTAGGGATTTACGAGTAGTGTTGGCAGAGTGATTAAAGCTTTCGCTACTGTTTACAAGGCTGAGAGATCAATATGGGTATTACCAAGCTGTAGCTACTGGGTCCGTAAAATCTTTCCTACTAGGACACGGTATTATGGCTGACCATGTGATCTGACCCCTGCTTCCCTCCTTGTACGCATATGATGATAATAAATGTTTTCTTTTCCCCCTCTGTCTCTATTGTGATTAGGTGGAATCTACTGATACTACCTCTGTTGTAACAATTCCTGTGAGCTTGAGAGTTCATTCTGGCAGATATACTGTCACGGCAAAGAACAAAACAGGACAGAAACATATTAATATCAGAGTGATTGTTCTTGGTGCGTTTGCTCTTTTCATCAAATCCTACAAATGCCAAAATTCTATTTGCATAAGAAATGTTAATTACTAGAATGTGTATGATTTTTTTTTTTAACAGATGTTCCTGGAGCACCCAAGGATCTCAAAGTTACTGACCTCACCAGATCTACAGCCCGGATTATCTGGAAGCTCCCAGACACTGATGGTGGAGAGAGAATTAAGAGCTACTTTATTGAAAAGAAGGCCGTCCATGGAAAGGCCTGGACAACGGTAAATGCAGCCTGTGCCAGTATGGCCTTTGTTGTGCCTGACCTTCTCGAAGGTCAGGAATATCTGTTCCGGGTTCGTGCTGAGAACCGTCTTGGAATGGGACCATTCACCGAGACCACAGAACCAGCAAGAGCAAGAGATCCCATTTGTAAGTTAGAAATAAAAAAAAAAAATCAGATGGTCTCCCTGGATAAAAAAATACACCAGAAAGTATTTCTGATTTACCATTATTACATTGTACCTTCTGCATGTTTTTTTTTTTTTTTAGATCCTCCTGATCCTCCAACTAAGGTCAAGATAAACCTTGTCACCAAGAACACAGTGACTCTAACATGGATGCCTCCCAAAAATAATGGTGGTGCACCAGTAACACATTATATTATTGAAAGGCTGAGCTGGGACACCAGTGGTCCACAAAAGGAGACCTGGAAACAGTGCAATAAAAGGGATGTTGAAGAGACAACCTTTATTGTTGAAGACCTTAAAGAGGGTGGTGAATATGAGTTCCGGATCAAAGCAGTGAACGAAGCGGGTCCAAGCAGACCCTCTGTAACTGTTGGGCCATTGGTCATCAAGGACCAGACCTGTGAGTATTGGTGTCGATTACATAAAAGGGTTTCCAGTTGTATCTGAATTTAACGTATGCAACATTTATATTTATTCTTACAGGTGCTCCAACCATCGAACTTAGAGAATCTCTGGAGAGTGCAGAAACATTTGATGTCAACATACTTGCCAGGATACAGGGCTGTCCATTCCCATCACTGGTTTGGCAAAAAGCCACATTTGACAAGCCTGATGAAAAGTGTGATGTACAATATGATCAACATATCAATAAACTTGTCTCCGATGACAAATGCAGTCTGGTAATTCAGCAATCCAAGAGAGATGACAGTGGAATTTATACACTCACAGCCACTAACAGTCTTGGGAAGGATTCCAAGGATATCAAACTTACCATTTTGGGTTTGTGTATTTTGTTACTTTTTTTTTTTTTTTTCCTAGCTCTCTTTATGGATCACTTTAACATACTAGTTTAATACACATACTGACTTGTGACTTATGGGACTAAAATATTACTTTGTTTATCTGTAGGACGACCCGGGCCACCAGTTGGACCAGTTAAAATTGAGGAAGTTTTTGCTGAAAGGATTGGACTCTCCTGGAAGCCACCTACAGATGATGGTGGTTCCAAAATCACAAACTATGTCATTGAGAAGCGTGAGGACAACAGGAAGTCATGGGTGCATGTATCTCATGATCCTAAGGAATGTGCTTATACAGTTCAGAGGCTAACAGAAGGTCATGAATACGAGTTCCGTATTATGGCTCAGAACAAATACGGTGTTGGACCACCACTCTATAGTGAGCCTGAGAAAGCAAGAAACCTATTCAGTAAGTATTTTAGTTTTGTGCACTGTTTTGCTTACACAGTCTTTTGTTAAATGACCCCAAGTTCACAAATATCAGTGTCAAGCTGCTCATTTTACTTGCTGTTTTTCAACACTTTACTTAACTCACTGTTTCTCTCTATATGTCTGGTACAAATATTGTAATCAATTTTTAACCCACTTCCTGTTAACCTATCGACTTGAAACTTGGTAGACATGTTTTACTCCGATGACGATGCATTTTAAGCAAAAAAATTTTTTGGGAAAAATTCAAATTTTAATAAAAATCTGAGAAAACTATTTGAGCCATCATGTCCGGTTGCGCAGATAACGGACATTTAGTTATGTATTACGTCATTGAAATGTAACTTTCGCCATATATATCTTCATAAAGAAATGTTCTCGGTGGTGGAATGGTATGAGCCTTGCCTTTCACGCCTTTGACCTCCCGAGTTCAAGTCTCGGCACGGTCATTAAAAAAATTCTTTTTTACTTGAAATAGAAAGTGTGTATATAATTAGCATGGGAAGTCATTAAAATATCGGTATATGTCCAAGTGTTATTAAAAACGTAAAAAAAAAAAAAAAAGATTACAAGAAGCTGGGCTGTAACTTTCACTACCCAGCGAGGAAAGTGTTGTTTTTAAATTTCATAGAAATGAAATTTTTACAAAGATTATTCCCTTGTGTGCATGTTACCAAAATATATAGCCTACATCCACTATACACTTTAATTTTGATTTCTATGTTACATGCTTGGCTTTGCACCAACTGTGTTAGGAGATTAGCAAAGCAAGCTGAATTGGGAAGCTGTCTTTCACAAGTTGCTATTTTGTTGTTTGCAACTGTCTCGGTGGTTGTGTACATGCATAGAAAAGGAATGCTCATTTGTTAGTTGCTAGTGTGAATGTAGCATTAAAGGCACTTTTTGAAAGACACTCTTTTATGTAATTACATTTCAATGTGCGCACCTACAACAGCTGTCCCCGGCCAATGTAACAAGCCAACTGTCTCAGAAGTCACTAGTGAATCCATGACTGTTGAATGGGAGGAGCCAGAATATGATGGTGGCTCTCCAGTTACTGGCTATTGGCTGGAGAAGAAGGAAACTACATCAAAACGCTGGATTAAAGTGAACCGTGACCCCATTAGAATCAGGCCCCTTGGTGTTTCCCATGTTGTGACTGGTCTTATGGAAGGAGCTACCTACCAGTTCCGTGTTACCGCCATTAACGCTGCTGGATGTGGACTTCCAAGTCTGCCGTCAGATCCTGTCGTTGCAAGAGATCCAATTGGTATGTTCAAATTTCTGTATTAATCACAGGTTCCGATAATTGACCGCAAAAATGGATTCTTATGAGATATCATTTTTCTTACAGCTCCTCCAGGACCCCCGATACCCAAGGTAACAGACTGCACTAAGTCAACTGTAGATCTTGAATGGATTCCTCCATTGATCGATGGTGGATCTAAGATCACAGGATACTTTGTTGAATACAAAGAAGAAGGAAAAGAGGAATGGGAGAAGGTACTTCACTGCACATGTCGAGCATATAATATGAATACAATTCTTACAAAGTATTTATTGAAAGTCTGTATACATTTCTACTTTGTTTTTTTTTTTTGTTTTTTTTTTTAATAAAATTCTGTTTGTTTCTTTGTAGGCTAAAGACAAGGAGATTAGAGGCACTAAGTTTGTTGTTCCTGGACTCAAAGAGCTTGGACTTTACAGATTCAGAGTAAGAGCAGTGAACGCTGCAGGAGTTGGTGAACCTGGTGAAGTCACAGAAGTGATTGAGGTCAAGGATAGAACAAGTAAGAACAAATTGTTACTATTAGTTTGTATTCCAGCCATGGAACAATAAGAGGAGAGAAAAAAAAAAGATCTTTCATGGTAGTACAGTAGCATTCTGTATACGAACCTTTATAGCTAACTAAAATAAACCTAAATGGCTTTGTTTTATTTACAGCAATGTTTTAGGCTTCCGTTGTACTTCTGGCATTTTGAAATCTTATTTCTATGTCTAGCAGAAATTAAATAAAACATTTGCTGTCTTTAGTTCCCCCTGAAGTGGACCTGGATGCAACTGTAAAGGAGAAGATCACTGTTCATGCTGGTGGCGTAATCCGTATTATTGCTTATGTATCTGGCAAACCTGCACCAGAAATTATCTGGAACAAAGATGATGGCAATATGCCTAAAGAGGCTGTGGTTGAGACTACTTCTATCAGCTCTTCACTGGTCATCAAAAATTGCAAAAGACATCAACAAGGTATTTACACCCTGACTGCTAAGAATGAAGGAGGAGAAAGAAGGAAGGCAGTAATTGTGGAAGTGCTCGGTGAGTATTCTTTTCATGATGAAAAGAATTATGGGCTTAAATAACTGATTGATGTGATTTTTAGCACACAAGAGTGTAAAGCTTTTTTTTTTTTCTTTTTTAAAAGATGTTCCTGGACCTGTCGGTCAGCCTTTCTCTGGGATAAATCTGACTACTGACTCTTGCAAGCTGACATGGTCATCACCTGAGGATGATGGTGGCTCAGCCATCACCAATTACATAATAGAGAAAAGAGAATCTGACCGCCGAGGCTGGACTTCAGTAACGTACACCGTGACCAGATATAATGCTGTGGTTCAGGGTCTTATTGATGGCAAGGGATACTTTTTCAGAATTGCTGCTGAAAATATAATTGGAAGGGGTCCATTTATTGAGACGCCATCAGAAGTTCTTATTAAGGATCCTATTTGTAAGTCTGTGGATAAAAAAAAAACACATCATTCATATGAATACAAATCCATCAATACTTACATAGAATTTCACACTTAGATTTATGTTTTCACATATTTGCTTTGCTTTTCTATAGCTGTCCCAGAGCGTCCAGAGGATCTGGAAGTAACGGCTGTCACAAAAGATTCAATTAGCTTAGCATGGAGACCACCAAAGTATGATGGTGGCGCAGAAGTGACAAGCTATGTTCTTGAGGTCCGGCAGATAGGAAAGGACGAATTTACCCGTGTTGCAACTGACAACAAGCTGATGGATCGTAAATTTGTTCATGAGGGTCTCAAACAAGGCTGTACATATGAATTCCGTGTCAGTGCTGTAAATCAGATTGGCCAAGGCAAGCCGTCATTCAGCACGAAACCTATTACGTGCAAAGAGGAGCTTGGTAAGTTCCAAACAATAATATGAATGTAAAATAATGTGACATTACAGTTGTAAAGCATAAAGCATGTAAAGATTAACATGATTTAATTTTTTTTTTTTTTTTTTTTTTTTTATAAATCAATTTTAGCGCCACCTGTTCTTGATCTGGACTTCCGTGACGCACTTTTAGTACGTGTTGGGCAGCCTTGCAATCTCCAAGGTCGTTACACAGGAAAACCAACACCAACAATCAAATGGTTTAAAAATGATGAGGAACTTCAAGCAAATGACGAGATTATGCTCACCAGCACTAAGAAGACCTTGTCTTTGTCTATTGAAAAGGCTAAGCGTGATCACAGTGGTAAATACACTGTGGTTGTGGAAAACCCGATTGGCATACAGAAGGGCATCTGCACTGTTACTGTTGTTGGTGAGTTTTGGATCTGCGGTCTTATTAGCCAGATTTCATTACAACACTTTACTTAACTCACTGTTTCTGTCTATTTGTCTGGTACAAATTTTGTAATCAATTTTTAACCCACTTCCCGTTAACCTATCGACTTGAAACTTGGTAGACGTGTTCTACTCCGATGACGATGCATTTTAAGCAAAATAAATTTTTGGAAAAATTCAAATTTTGATAAAAATCTGAAAAAAATATTTGAGCTATCGTGTCCGGTTGTGGAGATAATGGACATTTTGTTATGTATTACGTCATTTAAATATAACTTTCGCCATATATAATTTTATAATGAAATGTTCTCGGCGGTGGGATGGTATGAGCTTTGCCTTTCACGCCTGATGTCCCAAGTTCAAGTCTCGGCACGGGCATTAAAAAAAAAAATTCTTTTTTAATTGAAACAAAAAGTGTGCATATAATTAGCACGTGAAGTCATTAAAATATCAGTATATGTCCAAGTGTTATTAAAAACTTTTTTAAAAATTTGATTACAAGAAGCTGGGCTGTAACTTTCATTACCCAGTGAGGAAAGTGTTGTTTTTAAATTTCATAGAAATGAAATTTTTATGAAGATGATTTAGCTTTTATAATGTAAAATCCAATCCATTTTAGGAATGTTAAGTCATGTATATGTGTTCTAATATTTGCAGATCGACCACAGCCTCCAGAGGGCCCTGTTATCTTTGAAGAAATCTTTAGGGATCACATGGTCATTTCTTGGAAACCACCACTGGATGATGGTGGATGCGCTGTATCCAATTACATTGTTGAAAAGCGAGATAGCAACAGGGATCTCTGGATGCCTGTCACAGAGTCCTGCACTAGAACAACATGTAGAGTACCCAAACTTATTGAGGGCAGAGACTACATTATTCGAATCTGTGCTCAGAATATTCATGGCATAAGTGACCCATTGCTGTCTGCTGAAACAAAAGCAAAGGATGTTTTCAGTAAGTAGATGTTTTTCCTCAACAGTTGACACTTACTTTGACTTAGTGATCTTACTAACAGAGATTTGTACTCCATCCCACCATGTCTACCAACAACAGAGGTGCCTGATGCTCCTAAGCAACCACTGGTGAAAGAAGTCTACAAAGACACAGCCCTGATTTCCTGGGAACCACCAGCTGATGGTGGAAAACCAATCACAAACTACATTGTGGAGAAGAGAGAAACGATGTCAAACAGATGGGTTCGTGCTGGAACTGACCGCATCTTCCCTGGTACAGAATACTGGGTTCCGGATCTTCTCAAAGGTTGTGAATATGAGTTCCGTGTCATGGCAGAGAATGTCATTGGTGTTGGTGATCCGAGCCCACCCTCAAAGCCTGTCTTTGCTAAAGATCCCATTGGTATGTGGTTAGGATATTTCTCTTAACTTTAAGGGGCAATATTATAACATAATATACATCAAATTGCAATTCTTCATTCCATACAGTGATTCCAAGCCCACCAGTAAGGCCTATGGCAATTGACAAAACAAAGAACTCGGTCACTCTATCTTGGGAGCCACCAAAGGACTGTGGCAGAGGCAAAATCTTGGGCTACCTTCTCGAGTACCAGAAAGCTGGGGATGAAGAATGGACACAAGTTAATCAGACACCTGAGTCCTGCCCAGAAACATCATTCAAAATAATCAACCTTGAAGATGGATTGTTGTACCGGTTTAGAGTGAAAGCAGTCAATGCAGCTGGGGAATCTGATCCTGCAAATGTCCCTGAGCCCATTAAGGCACAAGACAGACTTGGTTAGTCTGAACATCTTGCTAATAATGAAACATAAATTGAATTGTGTGAAATGTTAAATATGTTAAACCACTTGTTTTATTTTTTTCTTATCCAGAGCCTCCAGAGCTTCTGCTGGAAATGGGCATGCCTCGGGAACTTAAAGCCATGGCAGGAACGCATATAAGAATTGCTGCTGGAATCAAGGGTATGCCTTTCCCCAAGGTCACATGGAAGAAAAATGATGCTGAGGTACCTCCAAGAGCAGACATTGAGACTTCTGGAGTAAGAAGCAAGCTTGAGATGCGCTACTGTAACCGAGGGGATTGTGGAGACTACACACTCACTGTAGAAAACCCAGCTGGATCCAAGACAGCAACATGCACTGTGCTTGTTTTAGGTAAGCATTTTCTTAATAACACAAAGGAGGAGAAGGCAAAACTTCAAAAACTATATCTTTTGCATGCTGTTCATATACATACATA
>JAQMCW010000034.1:23376110-23402398 GCA_030068335.1 Chrysichthys cranchii
GCCGAACCCGGGGCTCGAACCCAGGACCTTCTCGCTGTGAGGCGACAGTGCTAACCACTCAGCCACTGTGCCGCCCTTAAAATAACCTTAATTATAGAAAAATAAACCTAAATGAAATAGATGATTCACACCATAAGTGCTTGACCGGAAACTTAAGGTTTGTGCCGCGCAACATGGGTTGGCTGTCTGTATGTCAGTCAAGGATTTGTTTGTCGGCCGGTACAAAATCTGTACGGGAATTTAGTTCGTACCTTGATTTATTTGCCATCCAATGCCTTCGTGAGCCGAGGGTGCACTGTAAATCTAAAACTACAGTGTAATGTAAATGCCTTTCTTTCCTTCTCAATAAAGTTACTCTTTTAATATTGGGTTAAATTTTGCCCCTGTTCTTCTTTGGTGCAGTGCTCTTCTAATTTTAATAAAAAAAAATATGAGTGGGATTAAAATCTCTTTTTAATGTTGTTCTCACAGATAAACCTGGACCACCAGCATCAGTAAAGATCAGCCATGTCTTTGCTGATCGGGTCAAACTGCGGTGGGAGCCACCTCGTTCAGATGGTGGTGCTGAAATAACCAACTACATCGTAGATAAACGTGAAACAAGCAGAGCTAACTGGGCTCAGGTTACTTCCAACATTAATGGGCAGATTACAAACTGCTCAGTAGAAAAATTGATTGAGGGTCATGAATATGAGTTCCGCATCAGTGCTGAAAACAAGTATGGTGTTGGTGACCCAATTGTCACTGCCTCTGTTATTGCGAAGAATCCATTTGGTAAGTATCTTCGCATTAATATGTTATCCTTAAGGATCACAACTCAAATATATAAACTATCCATTCATGTTCACAATGTTATCCCCAAAACCAGATGTTCCTGGACCTTGTGACCCACCTGTTATTACCAATGTTACCAAAGACCACATGACTGTGAGCTGGAAGGCCCCTGCTGATGATGGCAAATCCCCAATCCTTGGATATATGGTTGAAAAACGCGAAGTTCCGGAACTCAGTTGGTCAAAAATAAATAGGAAACCAGTCATTGATAGAACCATTAAAGCTGGAGGTCTCACCGAGGGTTCAGAGTATGAGTTCAGAGTTATTGCTTTCAATAAGGCTGGTCTTGGCAAACCAAGTGATCCCTCTCAAGCTGCTCTTGCAGTGGACCCACTATGTAAGTCAAGTTTCCTATTTGCAAGGCAGTTTCCTTAGACTATTTTTTTTTATTGTTTTGAGATTGTTTAATTGTTTGGACAATTTCATTAATCTTCTGTTACTATAGATCCCCCAGGGCCACCTGCTTTCCCCAAGGTTGTCGACTCTACACACAGTTCAATTAGTCTATCCTGGACCAAGCCTGCCTATGATGGTGGCTGCGAAATCTTGGGCTACCTGGTTGAGGTCAAGAGGGCAGATTCAGAGGACTGGTTAAAGTGCAATATTCCAAAAAATCTCCAGGATACAAAGTTCCTTGTCAGCGGGCTCCTTGATAACACGGAGTATCAATTCCGTGTGACTGCTGTAAATAGGATTGGATTTAGTGAGCCAAGTGAAGTTCCTGGGAAGCATATGGCAAAAGATATTTTAAGTATGTAAAATATCTGTTTTTTGTGATAACAATTTAAATATTCTGTATTTAAATGCTTGACCATCTACATTTTTCTATTTTTATTTTCTTATAGTTGCTCCTGAGGCAGAACTCGATGCAGATCTTAGGAAAGCACTTGTATTGCGTGCTGGAGTTACATTAAGACTCTATGTGCCAATTAGAGGCCGTCCTGCACCAAAAGCAACATGGAGCAAGGTCAACGCTAACTTGAAAGAGAGGCAAGGTCTTATGATCAACACAACGGAATGGGATACTTTTGTGTACTGTGAAAACATCAACAGATACGATGCCGGCAAATATGTGCTAACCCTTGAAAACAGCAGTGGATCCAAGTCCTATACCATTATTGTCAAAGTCCTAGGTATTATTTTAATAAGTTTAAGTTTTTTAGATATTATTTTAACCTTAATATAGCTTGGTCATAAAGTATTAATTAACTGCATTGGTTATAATATTCACTCCATATTATTTATTTAATCTTACTCAGATACACCTGGACCACCACTCAACCTGACTGTAAAAGAAACATCAAGAAGTCATGCGTGCATCACTTGGGATCCTCCACTAATTGATGGTGGAAGTCCAGTAAAGAGCTATGTTGTGGAAAAACGTCTGGCAGAACGGAAAGCATGGACCTGTGTTGCTTCTGAGTGCCCCAAAACATCTTTCAGAATTACTAACCTGGATGCCGGAAAATCCTACTGTTTCAGAGTCTCAGCTGAAAATGTGTATGGTATTGGAGAAGGCTGTGAGACAGCTGGACCAGTTAAAGCCTCAGGTTAGAATTGTTTTACAGTACCAGTCAAAAAGTTTGGACACAGCTTCTAATTCATTGGTTTTCATTATTTTTTTTATTTAAAAGTGGCTCTATGCCTTAAAGGAACAATGGGCTGTCATTTCTTTTTACTTAGTTGAGCAGTTCTTGACATAATATGGAATACTAGAGTTGTCGACTAGGGTTATTTACTGTACATCAACACTACCTTGACAAAACACAACTGATGGTCTTAAATCCATTAAGAAGGCAAGAACATTTACTAACTAGAATGCATTTCCGCCGAGAAAATGCGAAGTGTGCTTGCTCAATGGTGCCATGTGCACTAATGAGTCAGACTGTAAGAGAAACCTCATGTGTGTAAACCTGCCAAGCCTTTATTATTGTCTGCGTTCACTTCCCGGTCTTGACCCTTTTGGCCAGTCACTCGGTAAGACAGGATGCACCTCAATCGCCTTTCTACTAAACAAGCAGCCTCCTCTCTCACCCTAGGTAGTGCGCAGGTAGGGAGTACAGAGCAATTTGAGACGCGGCGGTTTTTGAAGACTAGCGTGTTTCTTTTTAAACAACAACAACACGGAGCGCATTTCAGCTCTGCGCTGAGAGTACATCCGGATTAAAGTGACTTTATGAATCCGAGGACCAATATTTAAGACTCGGAAACCTGTTAAGCCCAACATGGCCACATAGACATGCAACTCCAAAGCGTGCAGCATCGACTCTGAGCTGAAAATACATCCAGATTAAACCTGTAAAGCACAAAATGGCCGCTCGGCTCGCCTACCTATAATATTGTCTCCAACAAGTAACTAACCCAGTACACAATACCACGACAATAATGTAAAGACACAGACACAACACCACATTCATCTAAAAATAGTTTCGAAGTTTATATTTGTTCAAACACACACCACCAAAGCGCACTGCATAAATACAGCACAAACTCCAACAAACAGACGGGCGAGCTCGCCGCCATCTTGTCGGCGCTTGGAGAAACCGTAAGCACCGCCCCAGTCCGACAGCTGATTGGCCGGCGAGGCTGCCAGTCATCATTCTCCGGCGAATCATAACTCCTCGACAGGGGAGACAGCGCCGAGACAGGGAAAAAGGCTCCTCAAGGTCATAGAACCGGCCGGATTTTGCCTGGAATTTCGCGGAAAACCGGGAATATCGGACGAACGACGAGGAATTTCAAAACCATTTGAACAAGCCATCATCACTGGATCGGCACAGACGTATCCGAGTTGGAACGGTGTCTCTAGCTCAAAAGTCCTAGGAGGAATAGGGGGCCGAAAAAATGGGTGAAAAGGTTAAAAATCGAAGAACAATAGTGTGCTTTACATAGCAAGCACACTAATGAACTTTTTGACAAGGCACACCTGTTAATTGAAAAGCATTCTAGGTGACTACCTCATGAAGCTGGTTAAGATAATGCCAATAAAGTGCGAGGCTGTGATCACGGTAAACAGTGGCTATTTTGAAGAATCAAAAAATATGAAACATATTTTGTATTTTAAACACCTTTTTGCTTACCACATAATTCCTTACATATTCCATAAATGTTATTTCAAAGATTTGATGTCTTTAGTATTGTTATGCAATGTACAAAATCGCCAAAATAAAGGGCAGGTGTGTCTAAACTGTTGACTGATACTTTTTTTTTTACTCACTTAATGATGTAATAGGATTATGTTGAATAATGTGCCACAATTAAATCAAATCCTAATCATGTTCAATTGCAGAACAACCTGGACCAGTTACAGACTTCAAACCTGCACTAGTCACCAAGGATTCTTGCACTCTTATTTGGAAAAAGCCCATCAGTGATGGTGGAAGCCACATTGTTGCATATGCATTAGAAATCAGTGAAGGCGAAGACAAATGGAAGCAGCTTATGAAAGCCAAACAACTGCAATACACAGTAACTGACCTACTGGAAGGAAAACAATACTCTTTTAGAGTTAAGGCTTTTAATGAATCTGCTGAAGGACCCATCACTGAACTGTCTGTGGTGGCTAAGGATCAAATTGGTATGTGTTTGTTTCTACTGTTCACATTAGAAAACGCAAAATATAATTTTTTTAAAACAACATTCTTGGAGTTGTCTCATATATTTATATTTGCACATTTACTTTGTAGTTCCCCCAGACTGTGACCTTAAGGGGTTGCCAGACTCTTGTTATGTGGCAAAGGAGGGAAGCACAGTTCGCCTCATAATACCAATTTCTGGCATTCCTGCTCCAGCGGTCATGTGGAAGAAGAGTGGTGTTACATTGGGAGATGGTGGAAGAGTCTCTGTTGAATCCACAGTAACAAACACAACCTTGCTGATACGTGACTGTCAGAGAGGTGATGCAGATAAGTACTGTCTCATTTTGAAAAATGCTGCAGGAACTAAGGAGGCCACTATCGATATCAAGGTGGTTGGCAAGCCTGGAATTTGTACGGCGCCCATCAAATTTGATGAAATTACAGCTGATGGAATTACTTTGGAATGGGGTCCACCCAAAGATGACGGTGGATCAGAAATTTCCAACTACATCATAGAGAAGAGGCAGTCCACAAATAACAAGTGGGTCACTGTTGCTTCAGCCATTCAGAAGAACACCATGAGAGTCACTAGACTCCATGATGGGACAGAGTACCTATTCAGAGTATGTGCTGAAAACAAATATGGTGTTGGAGAATTCCTGAGATCTGATCCAGTGGTGGCTAAACATCCATTCAGTGAGTGTTAATACAGACTTTACATAAAACAAAATGTTGCGTAAAATTAAGACACTATTTCAAGCAAAAGATTTTCTTTAAACCTCATCTCTCTTAAAATAATAAAAGTAACTTAAAATCTATTGGGATAAAAAAAAAAAAAATCAGGAAATCACCTGACATTTGATTTCCTCACAGAAATCCTTAGCTTTAGCTGACTTCCATTTACTTCCAATTTTAATTTGAAATTGCAATACTATGTTAAATTATTTATAAAAAAAAAAGTAAATAAATTAAATAACTCATGTAATGAAATATAAAGCTTAAATATTTAGATAAAAAATAGTGCTGCAGGTAGGTGAGCTGGAGTTATGAACAAAATTATGTTAAATGATTTTTTTCTTCTTCAAAAGATGCACCAGAGGCTCCTCAGCCCCCACAGGTCTTGGCTATTCGCCATGAGTCTGCTATCTTGTCATGGTCAGATCCAAGGGATACCGGAGGCTCTCCTATCACAGGTTTGTTTTCCTTCCTACAGTTTCTAATTTATTTGTATGTTATGATCATATAAAAACATTTACCATGTTTTAAATTTGGATTTTAGGATACCATGTGGAATTTAAAGATAGGAACAGCTTATTATGGAAGAGAGCCAGCAAGACACCTCTGAGAGTAAAGGAGTGCAGAGTGACTGGTTTAGATGAAGGTCTAGAATATGAATTCAGAGTCATGGCTATAAACATGGCTGGACTGGGGAAACCAAGCAAACCAACTGAAGCATTTGTTGCCCTTGATCCAATTGGTAAATTTGTGGTCTTTAACATTTATTTATTTATTTATTTATTTATTTATTTACATTTTCCATGAAATAACACATAATGAAATGATTATACATCTAATGTCCTATTGCTGTTCTTTAGATCCTCCTGGCAAACCTGATGTAATCAGCATTACAAGGAACAGTGTAACACTCATTTGGACAGCGCCTAAATATGATGGAGGTCACAAACTGACTGGCTATATTGTTGAAAAACTAGAGCATCCAGGAAAGGTCTGGATGAAGGCCAATCATGTCAATGTACATAGTTGTGCTTTCACGGTAACAGATTTGCAAGAAGGCTGCATGTATGATTTTAGAATTAGGGCGAAGAATGCAGCTGGTGCCATCAGTGCTCCCTCAGAGCAAACTGACACCCTTGTTTGCAAAGATGAATATGGTACGTTTTCCTAACTGAGCTTGATTTATATTACTTAGTTATAGAATTTATAGAACAATTTGAAACAAAAACCTATAACCATTATCTTATCTTTTTACAGAGCCACCAACTATTACAATTGACCCTGAAATCAAGGATGGTGTCACTGTCAGGGCTGGAGAAACAATTGTGATTTCTGCATCAAGTATCCTTGGAAAACCTCCACCTACATCTGTATGGTCTAAGGAAGGAAGGGAATTCAAGCCATCAGATGTTGTCCAGATTACAAGCACTCCCACATCTTCAACTCTGTCAATTAAATATGCCAGCAGAAAGAACACCGGGGAGTATACAATTACTGCCAGCAACCCATTTGGTATTAAGGAGGAAAAAGTAAAAGTTAAAGTCCTTGATGTGCCTGGTCCACCCGGCCCGATTGAGGTCAGCAGTGTATCTGCTGAAAAATGTACATTGACATGGTTACCACCAGAAGAGGATGGAGGCTGTGCTATCAAATCATATTTCCTCGAAAAGAGAGAAACAAGCCGCCTACTTTGGACAAAGCTTGCTGAAAATGTAATGGATTGCCGTTATGTTGCCTGCAAGTTGATTAAAGGCAATGAATATATCTTCCGTGTTTCAGCGGTCAATCAGTACGGTACAGGTGATTGTATCCAGTCTGGTCCAGTCAAAATGGTTGACAGCTATGGTAAGTTGAATTTCATATGTGCCTGTATTAGTTTCTTCTCATGATATGCTGTGATATGATACATCATGTTATTTTTCTCAGGACCCCCGGGGCCACCATCAAAACCAGAGATTGATAATATCAGCAGAACTGCTGTAACTATATCCTGGAAGAGACCAGTGGTGGACGGAGGAAGTGATATAACTGGGTATACTGTTGAGAGAAAGGAGAGGAGGGGTCTGAGGTGGGTTAGAGCTTCAAAGAAGACCATCTCCGATTTACGTTACAAAGTAGCAGGCCTTACAGAAGGAGTCGAATATGAATTTCGAGTAACTGCTGAGAACAAAGCTGGTTTTGGAGAGCCCAGTGAGCCATCCCAACCAGTGCTGACAAAGGACATTGCATGTAAGTAGACAAACATTTCTAAAATAATTCCCTGTAGTTTGAAATGTCTCACCATTGCATTTACCTCTTAATACTCTTTTATCATATTCAGACCCACCAGGACCTCCTTCCAACCCAAGAATAAGTGATACCACCAAAACTACAGCAACATTTAACTGGGGAAGACCCTTTTATGATGGTGGCCTTGATATAACAGGATATATTGTTGAGCACAAAAAGGAAGGAGAAGATGACTGGATTCAGGACACAACCTCTCCCTTGAGAATCACTGAGTTTGTTGTTGCACACCTACAACCAGGGGGCAAGTATAATTTCAGGGTCTGTGCAATTAATTCAGAAGGATGTGGGGAACCCGCTGAAGTTGAGAAAATTGTGGAACTTGTTGACCGTGAAGAGATTCCCGACTTTGAACTTGATGCAGAACTGAGAAGGACACTTGTTGTCCGATCAGGTGGCTCCATCCGCATATTTGTACCAATTAAGGGCCGTCCAACTCCCGAAGTTACATGGATGAAAGATAATGTTGCTCTCAAAGGTAGAGCTCACATTGACAGTACTGAGTCATACACTCTATTGGTCATCCCAGAGTGTACAAGATATGACGCTGGAAAATATATTTTGACTTTAGAAAATGTTGCTGGGAAAAAGACAGGATTTGTCAATGTCCGCGTCATGGACACACCTGGGCCTCCAGTAAATTTGAAACCAAGGGAAATCACCAAAAACAGCATCACATTTCAATGGGAAATTCCAATTATCGATGGTGGATCAAAGATCATAAATTACATCATTGAGAAACGTGATGCCACCAGAAAGGCCTTCACAACAATCACTACCAATTGGCAGAAATGCACATACAAGGTTAAAGATTTGGAAGAGGGTGCTGAATATTACTTCAGGGTTTCGGCTGAAAATGAGCAAGGTATTGGTGAGGCAGCAGAGACGCCTGAACCTATCAGAGCTTCTCAGGCTCCATCGATACCAGACAATTTAGTAGTTACAGATGTGACAAAGGATACAGCAACTCTTGCATGGACAAAACCAACTTTTGATGGTGGCAGCAGAATCACTGGCTATGTAATTGAGGTTCAGAAGAAGGATTCTGATCAGTGGCTTCATGTTACAACAATAAAAGCTTTGGACTATACTGTAACAGACTTAACACCAAATGCAGAATATGTATTCCGTATCTTTGCTGTGAACAGCTCAGGCAGGAGTGACCCCCGTGAAAGCCGGCCCGTTGAAATCAAGGAGCATACCACAGCACCGGGATTTGACCTCAGATCTGTCTATCAAAAAATGGTTGTAGCCAAAGCAGGTGATAATGTGAAGGTTGAGATCCCCATTTTTGGTTGCCCAAGACCATCTGTTGTCTGGAAGAAAGAAGATCAGGACCTTAAACAGACACAAAGGATCAACACTGAAAACACAACAACCTCAACAATTCTTAACATACGAGAAATCAAAAGAAAAGATGAAGGGCAGTATTCAATGATAGGAAAGAATATATTGGGAACAGTGACAGAAACCATTACTGTACAAGTACATGATATCCCAGGACCTCCAACTGGACCAATTAAAGTGGATGAAGTGTCATGTGACTATGTAGTCATATCATGGGATGCACCACAGAATGATGGAGGAGTTCCTATCAACAATTACATTGTTGAAATGAGAGAGACAACTGGCACATCTTGGATTGAGTTAGCAGCTACTGTCATTCGCACGACGTTCAAAGCTGCTCGGCTTACAACAGGGATTGAATATCAGTTCCGTGTAAAAGCTCAGAACAGATATGGTTCTGGTCCCTACATAACATCTGAACCAGTTGTTGCTGCTTATCCATTTGAGGTACCAGGCCAACCAGGTATTCCACAAGTTGTTGCCTTCACAAAAGATTCTATCACAATTAGCTGGAATGAACCTTCCACAGATGGAGGAAGCCCGATTTTGGGATATCATATTGAGAGGAAAGAGAAAAACAGCATCCTCTGGCAGCGGATCAGCAAAGCCCTTGTCATTGGGAACATTTTTAAGTCATCTGGTCTGGTGGATGCTATTGCGTACGAATTTCGTGTTATTGCTGAAAACATGGCTGGCCTTAGCAAGCCAAGCAAGGCTTCTGAGATGACATTTGCACTTGATCCAGTGGACCCTCCCAGTCAACCAGTGGCACTCAATATAACTAGACATGAGGTTACCCTTCAATGGACAAAGCCACAGAGTGATGGCGGTTTCCCAATCACTGGGTACACTGTGGAAAAAAGGGAACTGCCAAATGGTCGCTGGCTCAAAGCAAACTTTAGCAATATCCACGAAACAAGCTTCACTGTAAGTGGCCTGACAGAAAATTCTTCATATGAATTTCGTGTGTTGGCGAGAAATTCTGCTGGATCTGTCAGCAAGCCTTCAAAACCCTCAGAAGTCATCATCTGCAGAGATGATATTGAGGAGCCAAAGCTTGATGTCGATGCAAGCTTTAGCAGCATTGTTGTAGTTAAGGCAGGCGATGTCTTCAAATTAGATGCAAATGTTACTGGTAGACCAATCCCATCTTTGGTATGGACAAAAGATGGGAAAGAAATTGAAGACACTGCAAAACTAGAGATCAAATCAGTAGACTTCTATACATGTTTAATCAACAAAGATTCATCACGAAGAGATGGTGGTGCATTTACTCTAACTGCGAGCAACCCTGGAGGATTTGCCAAGTTTGTTTTTAATGTTAAGGTCCTTGATAAGCCTGGGCCTCCTGAAGGACCCCTTCAAGTTTCAGACATGACAACAGAGAAATGTATTCTGTCTTGGCTGCCACCACTTGAAGATGGAGGAGCAAAGATTGAATATTATATAATTCAGAGACGCGAAACAAGCAGACTTGCATGGACAAATGTAGCCACAGATTTACAAGTGAACCGTTATAAAGTTACTAAATTGCTGAAAGGAAATGAATATGTCTTCAGAGTTATGGCTGTTAATAAATATGGAGTTGGTGAGCCCCTCGAGTCAGAACCTGCAGTTGCCACCAATCCATATGTACCCTCTGATCCACCACAAGCTCCTGAAGTAACAACAATTACAAAGGACTCCATGGTTGTTTGCTGGGGACATCCTGAACACAATGGAGGAAGTGCCATAAATACTTACATAATAGAAAGAAGGGACAAAACTGGCCTCCGATGGGTCAAATGCAATAAGAGGTCAGTAACTGATTTGCGCTTTAAAGTGTCTGGACTTACACCAGGGCATGAATATGAATTCAGAATCCTTGCCGAAAACGCTGCTGGTTTAAGTGCTCCAAGCCCTTTGAGTCCATTTTATAAAGCATGTGACACAATATTCCAGCCTGGACCTCCAGGAAATCCAAGAGTTTTGGATACAACCAAGACATCCATTACTGTTGCATGGAACAAACCAGTTTATGATGGTGGTTCAGACATTACAGGATATATTGTAGAAACCTGCCTACCAGAAGAAGATGAATGGACAGTTGTCACTCCAAAGGAGGGTCATAAAGGAACATCATTTACTATAACTAATTTAAAAGAAAACCAAGAATATAAGATCAATATTTCTGCCCTAAACTGTGAGGGAGTTGGAGAACCCGCATCAGTACCTGGCTCACCAAAAGCAGAGGACAGATATATTGTACCTGAAATTGAGCTTGATTCAGATCTTCGAAAAGTGGTAAACATTAGAGCTTGCTGCACACTAAGACTGTTTGTACCAATTAAAGGAAGACCTGCACCAGAAGCTAAATGGTCAAGGGAGAATGGGGAACCTCTTGATAAAGCAGTTATTGAGACAACAACATCATTCACATCACTTGTTATTGAGAACGTTAACAGGTTTGACAGTGGAAAGTATTTGCTAACAGTGGAAAACAGCTCTGGGAGTAAAACAGCATTCGTAAATGTCAGGGTGCTCGACACTCCGGGGGCACCACAAAATCTTGCCATTAAGGAAATCACAAAAGATTCTGTGTCACTGATCTGGGATCCTCCGATTATTGATGGCGGATCAAGAGTCAGGCATTACCTTGTAGAAAAGCGCGAATCTACAAGAAAGGCATATTCTGTTGTAAACACTTCCTGTCCCAAAACAAGCTGGAGAATTGGAGATCTTCAGGAAGGAAGTTTGTATTTCTTTAGAATTCTGGCTGAAAATGAATATGGTGTTGGCCTCCCAGTGGAAACTGCGGAACCAGTCAAGATTTCTGAAAAGCCTTTACCTCCTGGTAAGGTGACACTTAAAGAAGTAACTGGCAGCAGTGTAACCCTATCCTGGGAGAAGCCAGATCATGATGGAGGAAGCAGGATCACAGGATACATTGTGGAAATGCAAGGAAAGGGCAGTGACAAATGGACTCAGGTTATGATTGTTAAGGTAACAGAGGCAGTTATTGCTGGTCTGATTCAAGGTGAAGAGTACTCCTTCCGTATATCAGCTACAAATGAAAAAGGGACTAGTGATCCACGTCTGCTCAATGTGCCTGTTGTGGCAAAGGATCTTGTCATCACGCCTGCATTCAGACTTTTATTCAACACATTCAGTGTGCTGGCAGGTGATGACCTGAAGATAGATGTCCCTTATGTTGCTCAGCCCAAGGCAGCAGTTACTTGGCTTAAAGATGGCACTGTTCTAAAAGAGACGACACGGGTAAATTCTGAAGTTACTGACCATCATCTATATCTTGTAATCAAGGAAGCAACACGTGATGATGTGGGTAAATATACTATAAAGATCACAAACTCAGCTGGAGAAGCTACAACTGACATCAGTGTTGTTGTACTTGATAAACCTGGTCCTCCTATTGGACCTATCAAAATAGATGAGGTAACGGCAGACAGTGCGACATTGTCATGGCAACCACCAGAGTACGAAGGTGGTTGTGCAATTAATAATTATATTGTGGAAAAGAGAGACACGTCCACCACAAACTGGCAGATTGTGTCAGCTACAGTTGCAAGGACAACGACCAAAGCTGCAAGACTGAAAACTGGTTGTGAGTATCAATTCAGGATTGCAGCTGAAAACAGATATGGTAAGAGCTCGTTTCTTCTGTCCGAGCCTGTAATTGCACAGTATCCATTTGAGGTGCCGAGTGCACCAGGGACTCCCACTGTTCAGTCTGCTACCAAAGACACCATGGCCATTGTTTGGAACAGGCCTGCCAGTGATGGTGGAAGCAAGATTATTGGCTATCATCTTGAGAGTAAGGAAAGAAATAGCCTCTTGTGGGTGAAACAAAACAAAACCATTATTCCAGATACAAGATTCAAGGTTAGTAGCCTTGAAGAAGGCATTGAATATGAGTTCAGGGTTTACGCTGAGAATATTGTTGGACTAAGCAAAGCCAGCAAAGTATCAGAAATACAGGTAGCAAGAGATCCCTGTGACCCTCCAGGCAAACCAGAAGCAGTAATTGTCACTAGAAGCTCTATAACATTACGATGGACAGCGCCAGAGTTTGATGGTGGTAGCCGAATAACTGGGTATGTAGTTGAGAAAAAGGAATTGCCTAACACTCGCTGGATGAAGGCTAGTTTCGCTAATATCATCGAAACTGAATTTGTTGTCAGTGGCTTGGTGGAAGAACAACAATATGAGTTCCGAGTCATTGCCAAAAATGCAGCTGGTGTATATAGTGCACCGTCTGCCAGTACAGGTGCAATAACTGCAAAGGATGAAGTAGAGCCACCTATGATTGATTTGGATGCTAAATATTCTCAAACCATTATTGTTAATGCTGGAGAATCATTTAAGATTGATGCAGGAATATCTGGCAAGCCTATACCATCAGTCCATTGGATAAAAAACAGTGAGGAACTTGTTAATACAGCTAGACTGGAGATTAAAAATACGGACTTCACAGCCTCTTTAAGTGTAAAAGAAGCTATTCGTGTTGATGGAGGCCAGTACACACTTCTGTTGAAAAATGTTGGTGGTGAGAAATCCATAATCATCAACACAAAAGTTCTAGACAGGCCTGGGCCACCAGGCGGGCCTATATCTATATATGGGGTTACAAGTGAGAAATGTTGCATAGCATGGAAAACACCTTTACATGATGGAGGTGCTGAGGTATCTCATTATATCGTTGAAAGAAGGGAGACTAGCCGATTAGTTTGGACTGTTGTGGAATCTAAGGTGCAAACCCTTAATCTGAAAATTACCAAGCTCCTTCCTGGAAATGAGTACATTTTCAGAGTGATTCCCGTCAACAAATATGGAATTGGTGAGCCTCTGGAATCTGATCCAGTCATTGCCCAAAATCCATTTGTCACACCCGATCCACCAACTGGGGTGGAAATCTCCAATATAACAAAGGACTCCATGGTTGTTACTTGGAATAGACCCACTAATGATGGAGGTAATCCAATTACAGGATATGTAATTGAAAAGAGAGACAAAGAAGGTGTCAGATGGACAAGATGCAATAAGCGTGTAGTTAGTGAGCTGCGCTTTAGAGTGACAGGTCTTCTTGAAAACCGCAGTTATGAATTCCGTGTCTTGGCTGAAAATGCTGCTGGAATTGGTAAACCAAGTGCCCCTACTGTATACTTCAAGGCTTTGGATCCAATCTTCAGGCCAGGTCCACCAAACAATCCTAGGGTTTTTGATATCTCAAGGTCATCTGTTGTGCTACACTGGAGCAAACCTATTTATGATGGTGGATGTGAGATTCAAGGTTATATCGTTGAACTCTGCGAAGGCATATCTGATGAGTGGACAATGTGCACACCTCCCACCGGAATCACAGAAACAAGATTTGAAGTTCAAAAACTGCTTGAAAAGCATGAATATAAATTCAGAATTTGTGCAATAAATAAGGCCGGAGTTGGAGAACATGCAGATATCAAAGAATCTATTCTCACTGAGGACAAACTGGAGGCACCAGATATTGATCTTGATGCCGACCTAAGAAAGATGATCACTGTTCGAGCTGGAGGAGCCCTTAGATTGTTTGTTCCGATCAGAGGACGACCAGCTCCTGAGGTCAAATGGGGAAAAGCTGAAGGTGAACTTAACGAGACAGCACAAATTGACGTCACAAGCAGTTATACTTCCCTTGTGATTGAAAACATTAACAGATTTGATTGTGGAAAATACACTCTGTTTTTGGAAAATGCAAGTGGCACCAAATCTGCATTCATTAGTGTCAGAGTACTTGACACCCCTGATGCACCTGCAAATTTCCATGTGAAGGAAATAACCAAGAATTCAGTTACCCTCACTTGGGAGCCACCTTTGCTGGACGGTGGAGCAAAAGTTAAAAATTATATTGTTGAAAAGCGTGAGAGTACAAGGAAGGCATACTCTACTGTTGCTACCTGCAACAAGATGACATATAAGATCGAGCAGCTCCAAGAAGGCAGCAACTACTTCTTTAGAGTTCTCGCTGAAAATGAATATGGAGTTGGATTACCTGCAGAAACACTAGAACCTCTAAAAGTCTCAGAAGTGCCACAACCTCCTGGAAAAATCTCTGTAGTGGATGTTACACGCAAGAGTATCTCTCTGTCCTGGGAAAAACCGGAACATGATGGGGGTAGTAGAATCACTCACTATGAAGTTGAGATGCAAGCAAAAGACAGTGAAAAGTGGTCTCTGTGTGCACAAGTTAAATCGCTCGACACCATTATTACCAATTTAGCCCAAGGTGCTGAGTATAATTTTAGGGTAATAGCAGTTAATGACAAAGGGAAAAGTGATCCCAGAAATCTAGCACACCCTGTTCTTGCAAAAGACCTTGTAATTGAGCCATCCGTAAGGACAAAACTTAGCACATACATGGTACAGTTTGGCCATGACTTGAAAATTGAAGCACGCATCGCTGGTCATCCAAAGCCAACCATTACATGGACTAAAGATGGTACAGAGCTCAAACAGACCACAAGAGTTAATGTTGCAGACACTGCCCACCATACAACATTATCGATTAAAGACGCAACACGAGATGATGGTGGCATGTACAACATTACAGTAGCTAATCTATTAGGAAAAAAGGAGGCCACTGTTGAAATTGTTATCCTTGACAAACCTGGTCCACCTACAGGGCCAGTGAGGATAGATGAAATAAGTGCAGAAAGCATAACACTATCATGGGATCCTCCAACCTACACCGGAGGATGCCAAATTTCCAATTACATCGTGCAAAAGAGAGATACAACCACAACTAACTGGGCGGTTGTTTCAGCTACAATAGCAAGGACTACACTCAAAGTTGGAAATTTGAAAACTGGAACTGAGTACCAGTTCAGAATCTTTGCAGAAAATAGATATGGGAAAAGCTACGCTATTGACTCTGAGCCAGTTGTTGCTCAG
Organism: Chrysichthys cranchii; assembly: GCA_030068335.1. Classification (NCBI taxonomy): domain Eukaryota; kingdom Metazoa; phylum Chordata; class Actinopteri; order Siluriformes; family Claroteidae; genus Chrysichthys; species Chrysichthys cranchii. Next base: position 23,391,815 of record JAQMCW010000034.1, read on the forward strand.
TATCCTTTCAAAGAGCCAGGGCCCCCTGGAACACCATTTGTGTCTGCCTTTACAAAAGAATCTATGGTAGTTGAATGGCACAAACCAGTTTCTGATGGCGGCAGTGCTATTCTTGGATATCATCTTGAAAGAAAAGAAAAGAACAGTATTCTCTGGACAAAAATCAATAAAATGCTTATTCAAGACACCCGATTTAAAACCTCTCCTTTGGAGGAAGGCATAGAATATGAGTTCAGAGTTTCTGCTGAAAATATTGTTGGAATTGGTAAATGCAGCAAGATTTCTGAAGGTTGTGTGGCCCGTGATCCATGTGATCCTCCTGGTACGCCTGTGCCAGTAATTGTAACAAGACACTCGGTGATGCTGAAATGGACACCACCAGAATATGATGGAGGCAGTCTGGTCACTGGATACGTTGTGGAGAAGCGGGACCTCCCAGATGGCCGTTGGATGAAAGCAAGCTTTACGAACATACTTGAAACTGAATTTTTAGTCACAGGTCTGACAGAGGATTCAAAATATGACTTCAGGGTCATTGCTAAAAATGGTGCTGGATCAATCAGCAAGCCTTCTGCATGCACAGGGCCAATCACAGCTAAAGATGAGGTTGAGCCACCAAACTATGAGATTGATTCACAATACAGTCAAGTAATGGTTGTAAATGCTGGAGATACATTTGTACTGCAAGCATCTGTATTAGGCAAGCCAGTTCCAACAATGCAGTGGTTTAAAGGTGATGTGGAAGTTGAAAATTCTGCAAGAGCTGAGACCAAGAACACAGATTTCAAAGCAGTCCTTGTAATCAAAGATGCTATTAGAGTTGATGGAGGACAGTACACTTTGCAGCTTACCAATGTTGGGGGAACTAAATCTGTGCCCTTTAATGTAAGAGTGCTCGATAGACCTGGACCCCCAGCAGGACCTATGACAGTTTCAAATGTAACAAGTGAAAAGTGCTCGTTGTCATGGCTTCCTCCTGTACATGATGGCGGAAGCAGTATTTCTCATTACATCATTGAAAAACGGGAAACCAGCCGTCTTACTTGGACCTTAGTGTCTAGTGACTGTGGAGCAACCATGTTCAAAGTCACTAAGCTTCTACAAGGAAATGAATACATCTTTCGTGTCATGGCTGTTAACAAATATGGTGTTGGTGAACCTTTAGAGTCTGTACCAGTAATAATGAGAAATCCATTTGTTCCCCCTGGACCACCTAGAGAACTAGAAATAACAAATATTTCAAGGGATTCTATGACTGTATGCTGGACTCGCCCAGAGACTGATGGTGGAAGTGAAATTGTTGGGTACATTGTAGAAAAGAGAGACAGAGCTGGAGTCAGATGGACAAAATGTAACAAACGAAGAATTACAGATCTGCGCTTCAGAGTGACTGGGCTCACAGAGGAACATGAATATGAATTCAGATTATCTGCAGAAAATGCTGCGGGAGTTGGTCAAGCAAGTCCACCAACTCTGTACTACAAAGCCTGTGATCCAACATTTAAACCTGCTCCACCAACGAATGCACACCTTACTGACACCACAAAGGACTCCGTGACTATTGCATGGAGTAGACCAATCTATGATGGTGGCTTAGATATCCAGGGCTACATTGTAGAGATCTGCAAGGCTGATGAAGAGGAATGGCTAACATGTACTCCACCTACTGGGTTGAATAATACTAGATTCACTATTACTAAACTCATAGAACATCAAGAATACAAGGTTCGAATATGTGCTTTTAATAAGCTAGGTGTTGGTGAGCCAGTCACCATTCCTGATACTGTAAAGCCTGTTGATAAAATGGAACCTCCTGAAATTGAACTTGATTCTGAATTAAGAAAGGGCATCGTTGTCCGTGCTGGAGGAAGCATGAGAATTAGCATTCCTTTTAAAGGCCGCCCCACTCCAGAGATAAACTGGAGTAAGGACGATGGTGATCTTCCAAGTAAAACTCAAATTGAAAAGGGTCTAGACTATACCCAGCTCTCAATCGACATATGTGATAGGAATGATGCAGGAAAATATACTCTGACTCTAGAAAACAGCAGTGGTACAAAGTCAGCGTTTGTTTCAGTGAAAGTACTGGATACACCAGGTGCTCCTCTAAACCTAACTGTTAAAGATGTCACAAGAAATTACGTGACTCTTGTTTGGGAGCCTCCACTTATCGATGGTGGGTCAAAAATAAAGAATTATATTGTGGACAAACGTGAATCAACTAGACCTGCCTTCTCAAATATTACCACAAAATGCACCAAGACTAGCTTACGTGTTGGCGATCTCAATGACGGTGGCATTTATTACTTCAGAGTCATGGCAGAGAATGAGTTTGGAGTTGGTCTACCTATAGAAACAGAAGAATCTGTGAAGACAGCAGATCCACCTCTGCCTGTGGGTAAGGTTACACTCACTGATGTGACTAAAACTTCTGCATCACTGTCATGGGAGAAACCAGACCATGATGGTGGTAGTAGGATTCTAGGATATTATATTGAAATGCAGCCAAAGGGCTCAGAAGACTGGGTAGTGGCAACTACTAGCAAAACCTGTGAGGGAACAGTCACAGGACTTAGCGCTGGCCGAGAGTACCTCTTCAGAGTGTTGGCCTACAATGATAAAGGAAAGAGTGATCCAAGGCCACTAGCAGCTCCAGTCATAGCTAATGATATAACAATACAACCAGCTCTCAAACTGACTTACAACACATACAGTGTACAATGTGGTGGAGAGCTAAAAGTCGAAATTCCAGTAAGAGGTCGTCCAACACCAAAAGTATCATGGGCTAAAGATGGCCACCCATTAAAAGAGACAACTAGACTAAATGTCTCAAGAACAGCAACATCAACAGTTCTTACTATCAAAGATGCCAATAGAGAGGATTCTGGCAAGTATACAGTAACAGCTGTAAACAATATAGCGTCCGTCTCAGAGGAAATTGGTGTAATCATCTTAGACAAGCCTGGTCCACCTGTTGGCCCACTTAAAATTGTTGAAGTAAGTGCCAACTATGTAATAATTTCATGGGAGCCACCGGTGTACACTGGTGGTTGCCAGATAAACAATTACATTGTGGAGAAACGAGACACAACTACAACTGCCTGGCAGATTGTTTCAGCAACCATTGCACGTACAACTATCAAAATATCTAAGCTGAAGACTGGCTCAGAATATCAGTTTAGAGTGTTTGCCGAAAACAGATATGGAAAGAGTTCATCTTTAGACTCAGTACCTGTTGTTGTTCGCTATCCTTTCAGTGAACCTGCAGCACCTGGTACACCATTTGTTTCCTCAGTAACAAAAGATCACATGACAGTTGAATGGAAGCCACCAATTAATAACGGAGGTAGCCCTATTCTTGGGTATCACATTGAACGCAAAGAGAAGAACAGCATTCTCTGGACCAAACTTAACAAGCTTCTTGTTACTGATACTCGATTCAAAACAAATGGTCTTGAGGAGGGCATTGAGTATGAATATAGAGTGTTTGCTGAAAATATTGCAGGAATAAGTCCGTCTAGCAAAGTTTCTGAAAGTGTTGTGGCACATGATCCATGTGATCCACCTGGAACTCCAGAGGCTATTGTTATCACTAGAAACCTTATCACACTTCAGTGGACAAAGCCTCAGTATGACGGAGGCAGTGTAGTCACAGGTTATATCGTTGAGAGGAAAAAGCTACCTGATGGTCGTTGGATGAAGGCTAGCTTTACGAATATAATTGACACTCAATTTACAATTGCAGAATTGACAGAAGGAGACCGTTATGAATTCAGAATAATTGCAAGAAATGCAGCTGGTATTTTAAGTGAGCCTTCTGAAAGCACTGGACCAATTACTGCACAGGATGAGATTGAAGCACCTTCAGTTTCCATGGACTCAAAGTTCAAGGATGCCATTGTTGTGAATGCTGGTGAGACTTTTATTATTGATGCAGATATTGCAGGCAAACCTCTTCCAGACATAAAGTGGCTAAAGGATGGAAAAGAAATTGACAGTGCTACTCCAAGGATGGAAATTAAGTCCACCATTACACGTACAGTCTTAACTGTTAAAGATTGCATAAGAGTAGATGGTGGACATTTTGTCCTAAGCCTCAGCAATGTGGGAGGAACTAAACTGGTCCCTGTAAATGTCAAGGTTCTGGATAGACCTGGTCCACCGGACGGGCCTCTGAAGGTAACTGGTGTCAAAGCAGAGAAATGTTATCTACACTGGAGCCATCCAACACATGATGGTGGAGCCGGTATCTCACATTACATTATTGAAAAGAGGGAAACAAGTAGACTGTCTTGGACTATGGTAGAGCCCAAAATTCAAGCTATCAGTTATAAAGTCACCAAACTCTTGCCAGGTAATGAGTACATCTTTAGAGTCATGGCAGTCAACAAGTATGGTGTAGGCGAACCACTTGAATCTGAACCAGTTATTGCCAGAAATCCTTTTAAGGCTCCTGGCCCACCTTCAACTCCAGAAGCAAGTGCAATTACTAGAGACTCAATGGTGCTCACATGGGACCGTCCAGAAGATGATGGTGGTTCACAAATTGAGGGTTATGTCCTGGAGAAACGTGATAAAGAAGGTATCAGATGGACAAAGTGCAACAAGAAAAGACTAAGTGATCTGCGTTTCAGAGTCACTGGATTAACAGATGGACACTCTTATGAATTCAGAGTATCTGCCGAAAATGCTGCAGGTGTTGGCACACCAAGTGAGCCATCTGAATATTACAAGGCATGTGACGCAACCTATCCACCTGGCCCACCAAACAATCCCAAAGTGACAGACCATTCCAGTACAACCGTTTCCCTTGCATGGAGTAGGCCTATTTATGATGGAGGTGCACCAATCTCTGGATATATTGTTGAGATGAAAGAAGCCTCTGATGATGAATGGACACTATGTACACCAAACACTGGTGTGCAAACAACTCACTTTACAGTGAAAAACCTGAAGGAAAATGCAGAATACAACTTTCGTATTTGTGCCATTAATATCGAAGGCGCTGGAGATCATGTTGAGGTTCAAGGCTCTGTAATTGCTGCTGAGAAACTTGAAGCCCCAGAAATAGAGTTAGGGGCTGATCTGAGGAAAATTGTGACTGTTCGTGCAAGTGCAACACTACGCTTGTTTGTTCCCATCAGAGGAAGGCCTGAGCCAGAAGTTAAATGGACAAAGGCTGAGGGTACCCTAACAGAGCGTGCCCAAATTGAAGTCACAAGCTCTTACACCATGCTTGTCATTGACAATGTTGACAGATTTGACACTGGCAAATATGTTTTAACTCTCGAAAATAACAGTGGCACCAAAGCCGCATTCATAAACGTCAGAGTCCTTGACTCCCCAAGTGCTCCCGTGAACTTTGTTGTCAAAGATATCAAGAGAGACTCAGTCCAGCTGCAGTGGGACCCTCCACTTATTGATGGTGGTGCCAAGATTAGTCATTACATTGTGGAGAAACGTGAATCTAAAAGAATGGCATTTACATCTGTGACAAATAACTGTGTCAGGAATTCATTCAGGGTTGATGATCTCCAAGAGGGAGGTGTTTATCATTTCCGTGTACTTGCAGTGAATGAACTTGGTGTTGGCCTCCCAGCAACCACAACCGAGCCAGTCAAAGTGTCCCAAGCACCTCAACCACCAGGTAAAGTCACACTTGTTGATGTAACTCGGCATAGTGTTAGTCTTTCTTGGGAAAAACCAGACCATGATGGTGGTAGCAAGATAACAGGTTACATCATAGAGATGTTGACTAAAGGATCAGATAAATGGACTGTATGTGCAACAGTACGAATACCTGAAGCTACAATTGAAGGACTTACAACAGGGGAGGAATATGCATTCAGAATTTCTGCCATGAATGACAAAGGAAAGAGTGATCCTAAACCACTGGGAGCACCTGTGGTTGCCAAGGATATAACAATCGAACCTGTTATTGACTTGCTATTTAACACGTACAGTGTTAAATCTGGAGATGATCTTAAAATTGATGTTCCCTTTAGAGGTAGACCTCACCCAGAAGTGACATGGAAGAAGGATGGCCACAGCCTAAAGCAAACAACCAGAGTAAATGTTCTCACTTCTAAAATGTCTTCAAAGATTGTTATCAAAGATGCCACAATGGAAGATGCTGGAAAATATGAAATCACGCTTACTAATTCAGTTGGTGTGAAATCAGCAGAAATAACAGTTATCATTCTTGACAGACCAGGTCCGCCAAGTGCAATCAGAGTAGATGAAGTAAGTGCAGATTACATTTCATTATCATGGGATCCTCCAGTTTATGATGGTGGGTGTCAGATAAATAATTATGTTGTTGAGAAGAGAGATACTACCACTACAACGTGGCAAATTGTTTCAGCTACAGTCGCAAGGACATCAATTAAAGTGTCCCATTTGACACAGGGAACTGAATATCAATTCCGTATTGCTGCTGAAAATCGTTATGGCAAGAGCCATGCTGTTGACACTGCACCAATTATTGCGCAATACGCCTTCACACCACCTGGCCCTCCACATGATCTTCAAGTTGCTCATGCTACAAAGTCAGGAATGTTAGTGACATGGAAAAAACCAGCCAGTGATGGTGGAAGTCCAGTCATTGGATATCACTTGGAATGCAAGAGCCAAAGCAGCCTTCTTTGGACTAAGATCACTAGGGGTCTTGTTTCTGATACACAGTTTAAAGTAACTGGCCTTGAAGAGGGTCTTCTCTATCAGTACAGAGTGTATGCGGAGAATATTGCAGGAATTGGACCTTGCACAAAAGCCTGTGAGCCTGTTGCTGCAAGAGATCCATGCGATCCTCCAGGTCAGCCAATTGTTACTAACATAACAAGAACTTCTGTTTCTCTCTCCTGGGCAATACCTGAAAATGATGGTGGTGCCAAGGTGACTGGTTACATTGTAGAGAGAAGAGAACTACCAGATGGCCGTTGGCTGAAGTGTAATTTTACCAGTCTCCAAGAAACATTCTTTGATGTGACTGGCCTGATTGAAGATCAAAGATACGATTTCCATGTAATTGCAAAGAATGCAGCTGGTTTATTCAGTCAGCCCTCAGAGTGTACAGGCCCTGTTACAGTGAAAGATGATGTTGATCCACCATGCATTACCATTGAGGAAAAACTCAGACAACTCGTTGTAGTCAAAGCAGGAGATATACTAAGAATTGATGCTGAAATTTCTGGCCGCCCAGCTCCTGTGATCTCATGGGCAAAGGATGGAAAAGAAATTGACTCGAAAGCAAGAGTTGAAATTTCCTCAACATTTACAACCGCCACAGTAATTGTTAGAGACACCATCAGGAGAGACTCTGGACAGTATGTTCTCACATTACAGAATGTTGCTGGTACCAGATCTTTAGCAGTGAACTGTAAAGTCCTTGATAGACCTGGCCCATCATCTGGACCATTGGAAGTAACTGGTGTGACAGCAGAAAAATGCACATTATCTTGGGGACCACCCCAGGAAAATGGTGGTGCTGAAATTCAACACTACATTGTTGAGAAGCGTGAAACGAGCCGTCTTGCCTGGACATTAATCTATGCTGACATGAAGGCCACAACATGCAAAGCTACAAAACTGCTTAAGGGCAATGAATACATTTTCAGAGTTCGAGGAGTAAACAAATATGGAACAGGGGAAGCTCTGGAGAGTGATCCCATCAAGGCCCTAGATCGATTTACAGTGCCGGCTGCACCAACAAATGTTGAAATCACAAGTATTACAGGTGAATCTATGACAATCTGCTGGGAAAGACCTGTTTCTGATGGTGGCAGTAGTATTAGTGGCTATGTAATTGAAAAACGTGAAAAATTAGGTCTTCGTTGGGTCCGTGTCAACAAAAAGCCTGTTTATGATTTGAGGGTCAAAGCCTCCAATCTCCGTGAAGGATGTGAATATGAATACCGTGTATATGCAGAGAACGCAGCAGGATTGAGTGCACCAAGCCTTCCTTGCCCATTGACAAAGGCAGAGGATCCGTTATTCTTGCCATCTCCACCAGTGAAACCAAAGGTAATCGATTCGACCAAGTCCACAATAACCCTCTCTTGGAACAAGCCATTGTTTGATGGTGGTTCTCCAGTCACGGGGTACTCAGTTGAATACAGGAAAACCAACGATGATGACTGGATTGTTGGGGTGCAGCACACTACAAACACTGAGTTCACAGTTATAGGTCTGACATCAGGAGCAGAATATGTCTTCGTGGTTAGGTCAGTTAATAAAATTGGATCAAGCGATCCAAGCCCCGAGACTGATCCACAGGTAGCAAAGGACAGAGAAGATGAGCCTGTTTTCCTTATCAGTAATGAAATGCGAAAAACACTGATAGTCAAAGATGGAAGTTCATTCACCTTAAGAGTCCCTTTCAAGGGGAAGCCTGTTCCAAATGTCATGTGGAACAAACCTGATGTTGATCTTAGAGTTCGGGCAACAATTGATACCACGGATACTTGCACATCTGTCACAATTGAGCAAGCTACAAGAAATGACTCAGGGAAATACACTGTGACTCTACAAAATGTTGCCGGAACAGCAACACTAACACTTAATGTAAAAGTGCTTGATTCACCTGGACCACCTGCCAGTCTTTCAGTTAAGGAAGTGACCAAGAATACCGCAACAATAACATGGGACACACCAGAAAATGAAGGTGGTGCTCCTGTCAAAAATTACCTTATTGATCTGCGTGAGGCAAGCAAAAAAGGATGGACAAGAGTTACAGAAAACTGTCCCAGACTTACCTTCAAAGTAACTGACCTCCAAGAGGGAGGAGTTTATTATTTCAGAGTCACTGGTGAAAATGAATATGGAATTGGAGTACCACTTGAAACTAAAGATGGAACTAAGATTACAGGTATGATATAATTACCGTTTGAATCATAACTAGCTAGAATATTTGTGTTGTATTTGAATTTGATTTATCATTTCTGATGTAAAAAAAAAATAACTATTGCACGAATATTCATTTCAGAAAAACCAAGTCCACCAGCAAAGCTTGGAGTAACTGATGTTACAAAAGACACTGTCTCTTTAGCTTGGAGTAAACCTGAGCATGATGGAGGTAGTCGGATTATCAGTTACCAGGTGGAAGCCCTGGAGAAAGGCCAACAGAAGTGGATAAAATGTGGTGTTACCAAGTCAACTCATTTTGTGGTCTATGGGTTAAGAGAGAATGGTGAATACTTCTTTAGAGTTCGTGCTGAAAATCATGCTGGTTTCAGTGACCCTAAAGACATGGTTTTGCCTGTTGTTGTTAAAGATCAACTAGGTAAGTAACTTAACTTGATAATTAATATGTTGATGCACCTTAACATTTTATGGCAATGCATTATGATAATTAACCTGATATTTTTACATTATTCTGTCAACAGAGGCACCTGAAATTAGCATGAAGGATTTTCAACATAATACAGCCTATGTGAAGGCAGGTTCAAATCTTAAAGTAGAGATCCCACTTACTGGTACACCTTTACCAAAAGTGACACTCTCGAAGGACGATCAGGTTCTGAAATCAACCATGAGGTTCAATTCTGAAGTAACACCTGACTGCCTTATCATCACTCTGCGTGACAGTGTTGCTCATGATGCAGGCAGATATGATATTACAGCCTCAAACTCAAGTGGAACCACCAAATCCTTCATCAATATTGTTGTCCTGGACAGACCAAGTCCACCTGTTGGTCCAGTTGAGCTGTGTGATATCACAGAGGACAGTGTAAATCTGAAATGGCTCCCTTCTGCATATGATGGTGGCAGCCCAATCACCAACTACATTGTTCTAAAACGTGAAACAACAACAGCGAACTGGGTTGAAGTTTCATCTGCGGTCGCAAGATGCATGATTAAGATTATCAAGCTTACTACTGGAGTTGAGTATCAATTCAGAATCAGGGCTGAAAATCGCTTTGGCATTAGTGATCACATCGATTCTCCAACTGTCACAGTCAGTCTACCATACAGTAAGTAATATACCATTTGCGCTAGTGTTATTCATTTTGTATTGATTAAATGACAAAAATCAACGTTGCTTTCACTCTGTTTCAGCAATACCTGAGGCACCTTCAGCACCATGGATATCTGCAGTCACTAGAGAAAGTATTAATGTCAACTGGAAAGAACCTTCTGATGGAGGAAGTCGTATTTTTGGATACCACCTTCAGATGAAAGACAAAAACAGCATTTTGTGGAAGAAAGTCAACAAAACTGTTATCCGTGCCACACGTTTCAAAGTTTCAGACATCAGTCCAGGCCTTGTCTACGAGTTCAAGGTTGCAGCAGAAAATGCCGCTGGCATTGGTCCTTTCAGCAAAATTTCAGATGCTGTACTGGCAATTGATGCTTGTGGTAAGAAAATTACAGACTGTGAATTGTTTGGGGAAAATCTGTCTGTGAGTAATTCTTAGGGTTGCACCAATACCAATACCAGTATCGGGTATCGGGCCGATACTTTGCTAAAATACTCGTACTCGTCCATAAAGTGCCGATACCATGAACTGATACTCCTATTTCACTGATCGCTTTACTAGGCAGGTGTGATTTGTTGTCCTACCTGACTTCAATCGCTAGGGGGAG
>JAQMCW010000034.1:23402498-23413137 GCA_030068335.1 Chrysichthys cranchii
CCTCCAAATTGATTACACTTTCATGGAAATCCAGTTTAAGAAGTATCGGTATCGGCGAGTACACAAATAAAAATACTCGTACTCGTATCGGTTTGGAAAAAAGTGATATCGGTGCAACCCTAGTAATTCTGATTTTTATTTTTGGCACTGTTTTGCAGAACCTCCAACTGACATCCGTGTCACAGATATCACAAAGAGTTCAATAAGCCTTGCGTGGAGTAAACCTTCCTATGATGGTGGAAGCAAAGTAACAGGGTATATAATTGAGAAGAAAGATTGTCCAAATGGCAGATGGCTCAAAGCTAGTTTATCAAGTATTTCTGACACCAAATTCACTGTATCAGGCCTCATTCAAGATGCATCTTATGAATTTAGAGTCTTAGCCAAAAATGCAGTCGGCTCTGTCAGTAACCCGTCTGTTACTGTTGGACCAGTTACATGTGTCGATACCTTTGGTGCTCCTGAAATTGAACTTCCTCAGGAATACCTGGATGTTGTAAAATACAGAGCAGAAGAAACTGTCCATCTTAGAGTTGGTATTATTGCTAAACCACTGCCAACAATCGAATGGTACAAAGATGGAAAAGAGCTGGAATCTGGAGCTCAGGTCACGATTTCAAACACCCCTGATTCTGCATGCATCTCAATAAAGGATGCTACACGGATAAACACCGGAACATATGAGCTCAAAATCAAGAACTCTCTGGGCTCAGCATATGCTGCTATCAGAGTACTCATTCAAGGTATGCTACAAATTATTGTCACATTATTCATTTAAATACATATTTATGCCTTATTTATTGTATTCATTACTTGCTCGTCTCTCTCAGACAAACCTGGGCCCCCTGCGGGAGAGATTCAGTTCAAGAAGATCACAGCAGATACTATAACCATCATGTGGGATCCCCCAGCAGATGAGGGTGGTGCGATGGTTACCCATTACATTGTGGAGAAGCGCGAAAGTAGCAGAATCATGTGGTCCATAATATCTGAAAAACTGGAAGAGTGCATCGTCTCTGTTTCAAGGCTGATCAAAGGAAATGAGTACATCTTCCGTGTTCGTGGAGTGAACAAATATGGAGTTGGAGATCCTTTAGAATCTGAGCCTGTAATTGCACAGAACTCATTTGGTAAAGATGTTTTCAATCATAGTTTAACTATGTTCATATTTTTGTTACACATGTGAAGTATACTCACTACTGATATTTTGTTTAATGCAGTACCTCCGAGTCAACCTTCCAAACCTCAGGTCACCATGATTACTAAATCAACAATGACTGTCATATGGGAAAGACCAAGTCTCGATGGTGGCAGTGATATTGATGGATATTATTTGGAGAAACGAGAAAAGAAGAGCCTACAGTGGTTCAAGGTCATCAAAGATCCAATACGTGATACTAGGCAAAAAGTCAGTAATCTCACAGAGGGAAATGAGTACCAATATCGTGCTTGTGCAATTAATAAAGCTGGTGCAGGTCAATACTCTGATGCATCCATCTTCTATAAAGCATATGATCCTATTGGTAAGATATTTTTAATAATAATAATTTTATGTTATTTATGATATTCTTCATTGTTATATGAAAAATGCCCATATCTATGATGATGTGATGTTGCTGAAAAATGACGTTTTATACAAAAATTATGATACAACATTTTCTTCATATATTTTCAGATCCACCAAGTGAGCCAACGAAACTTAAAGTTGTTGATTCAACCAAGACTTCGATTACACTTGGATGGGTAAAGCCTGTGTATGATGGTGGAAGTGAAATCACAAGCTACGTAGTTGAGCAAAAGACATCGGATGAAAAGGAGTGGGTCACTATTAGCTCCAAGGGTGAAGTAAGAACCACAGAGTATGTGGTGTCACATTTGAAGCCTGGATTGTACTATTACTTCCGCATCTCTGCTGTTAACTGTGCTGGAGTTGGACGCCCAATTGAAATAATTCAGCCAGTACAAGCAAAGGACATTCTGGGTTTGTGTTTTCTCTGTGCCTAAAGAACTGAATTTCCATAGAGTATTTTCATGCTTGTTTTTTTTTTTTTAAATCCTGTCATTGTATTTCTCTTTTATCCCAACAGAGGAGGCTGATGTTGATCTTGATATTTCAATGTCAACTCAGTATACAGCAAAGGCTGGAAGAGATGTGGAAATCATGATTCCTCTAAAAGGCAGACCTGCACCAAATGTCACATGGCGAAGAGGAGATAGAAATATTGGTGGAGATGCAAAATACACCATTAATAACACAGAGTATTCAACAACGCTTATCATTCCAAAGGTCACTCGAGATGATTCAGGCAAATATCTCCTTGAGATTGAAAATGGAGTTGGGGAACCAAAGAATATTACTATCTCGGTAAGAGTATTAGACTCACCATCTGCTTGTAGTAAACTGGTAGTGAAAAATGTTACTCGTGGTAGACTCACTCTGAGCTGGGATCCTCCTCTTATTGATGGTGGATCTCCAATTACAAATTACATCATTGAGAAGAAGGATGCTAAACTCAAGGCTTACTCCATGGTTACAACCGAATGTGCCAACACGTCATACAAGGTTGAAGGCCTGTCAGAAGAAATTGCCTATTTCTTCCGTGTGTCTGCTGAAAATGAAAATGGCATTGGTGATACTTGTGAGACTGTAGAACCTGTTAGAGCAACTGAGACTCCTGGTCCTGTAAAGAACCTTGTCATGGTTGACTCGACTAATACGTCTGTACTTCTGGAATGGACCAAGCCTGATCATGATGGTGGCAGTCATATTTCTGAGTACATCATAGAAAAGAAGGCAGATGATGCTGTCACATGGAGCCTCGGTGGTTCATGCAGACCTTGCAAGTATGAGGTAACAAATCTTAAAGAATTCTCAGAGGTTTTCTTCAGAGTGTATGCCAAGAATGAGAAGGGTCGCAGTGACTTCTCTCAAATTGGGCCCATTATTGTGCAAGAATTCTCTATTCCACCCGAAGCAAATCTTATTGACTATCCCAATGGGGAACTATTTGTCCGAATTGGACAAAACGTGAGCATTGAATTGCCATACAAGGGTAAACCCAAACCTACAATTCAGTGGATGAAAGATGATGTTCCGCTGAAGGAAAGTGAAAAGGTTCGCTTCAGAAAAACAGAGAACAAAGCTAGTCTGATTGTGAGAAACGCAAGAAAGGAGAATGCAGGAAAATACACTCTAGTCCTTGACAATAGACATGTCAAGAACTTCTTTGACATCAAAGTCATCACTCTTGGACCACCCTCTGCACCAGTGGGGCCTATACAGTTCGATGAAATTAAAGCACAGAGTATTATTATCTCATGGAAAGAGCCACAGGAAGATGGTGGTGGAGAAATCACCTGTTACAGTGTGGAAAAAAGAGAGACTTCTCAAGCAGCTTGGAAAATTGTTTGTTCAAGTGTGATCAGGACCACATTCAAGATACCCAATCTGGTCAAAGGCACTGAATACCAATTCAGGGTGCGTGCTGAAAACAAATATGGAGTAAGCGATCCTCTCAACTCAGTGAATGTTGTTGCCCAACACCAATATAAGCCACCGGGTCCCCCAGGAAAACCTGTTGTATTTAATGTTACAAGTGATGGCATGACCGTTTCGTGGGATGCACCCAGCTTTGATGGTGGGTCTCCTATTACTGGGTACCATCTTGAGAAGAAAGATAGAAACAGCCTCCTGTGGATGAAAGTGAATTCCAGTGTGATCTCTGGAAGAGAATATAGGGTCATTGGTCTCCTCGAAGGGCTGGAATATTCATTCCGAGTGTATGCTCAGAATAATGCTGGCATGAGTCCAGTCAGTGAGCAAAGCAAGCACAAACTTGCTATTTCTCCTGTTGGTAAGTCTCATTTTTCATGTTCACAGGCAATTTCCATCAGCACATTAGGAGGACAATGACAGTGACAGTTTATCATTTCTTTCATACATTTAGATCCTCCTGGCACACCCAAGTGTATTGATGTTACCAGAGATTCTGTCACGCTTCAGTGGGAGCCACCTAAACGTGATGGAGGCAGTAGGATTGTGGCGTACAGTGTTGAGAGGCGTCAAGGAAGAGCACGCTGGCTGAGATGCAATTTTGTTGATATCAGTGAATGCCAGTTTACAGTGACAGGACTTGCTTGTGGTGACCGCTTTGAATTTAGAGTGATTGCCAGAAATGCTGTTGGAACAGTGAGTCCACCATCACAGTCATCTGGCTATATCATGACCAAGGATGAAAGTGGTATGTATTTTACTTACAGGCAAGAAAAACAGACTCCAGAAATATTGGCATCCTCAGTGAAAAAGCTTAAAATTAATGTATGGGGAAGTTTTCTTTTGCGCAAGCTTCGCAAAGAGCTTGTTTTTATGATTAAGCGTGGTTTGTTGTCGTGTTAAGCATGGTATTTAAGCATTCAACTAAACTGCGCTTTACTTTTGTACCGTGGAAAACTTTTCCAAACTTCACAAGCTTTTTCATTATGGCACTTTAAATGAGTATAAGACTGCTGCTATTCTTAGTCTATGTCCTAGTGAACCAGTTTCAGGGTGTATTTATTCATAGCAATGTCAAAGCACTTCTGGATTAGGGAATTTGCCAAATGGCTTAAATTGTAACTTAAGTGTTACCTGATTGTGCAGTTCAACATCATCCTTCTTTTATGTGCTAAAAGCCCTTTAATAAAAATAAAATAAATAAAAAATAAAAAAATGAAAGTAATTCGGCTATTAGAGTGAAAAGATTAAAAACTGTAAATAAAGTGATACATTATTGTGCATTGCCTATAAAGCAGTCAATATAACTTGTATTAGTCTATATATTTTCCAGTGTAATCAAATAAACAGTGCAATATTTGGTGTTATATTTCAGTTATCCCTGAGATTCAGTTTGGTGCTGAAAAGACTCTGACAATCAAGGCTGGAGAAAACATCAAACTGAGTTGCACTATTAGTGGGCGTCCTGTGCCTCAGGTTACATGGTATAAGGATGGAAAACCACTTGACAAAATGCTTGTTGATATCACAACAAATATTGGCTCAAGCTCACTGTTCATTAGAGACGCTGATCGAAGTGACCGTGGAATCTACACTGTTGAAGCCAAAAACAGCTCTGGAACAACGAGGGAGGATGTTCTTGTCAGAGTACAAGGTGCATTAGAAAATTCTATATTTATATATATATTTTTTACCTGAGTAGACTTGACTTCACATGAGTTTTAAATACTTTTAACTATTTGTATTTGATTTAGATACTCCTGGACAACCTGAGGGCCCACTTCGCTTCACAAATATCTCTGCTGAGAAAGCGTCATTGTGGTGGAGTCCACCAGAAAATGATGGCTGTGCAGCTATCACTCATTATGTGATTGAAAAGCGTGAGACCTCCCGTATTACTTGGGCACTTGTTGCATCTAAGTGTGAAGCCTGCTCATTTAGCGCCACCAAATTGATCAAGGGCAACGAGTATCAGTTCCGTGTTTCTGCTGTCAATGCTTTTGGTGTTGGCAAGCCACTTGAATCAGACCCATTTGTTGCAAAAATGCAGTACAGTAAGTAATATTTAGCCACTTATCCAAAAATGTCCAACAATATTTTGGCTGAATTGTGATCTAAATTGGGCTTTTATACATTTCTAGCTGTACCAGATGCTCCAGGAACGCCTGACTGCACTCACGTGACAGGAAACAGTCTTACACTTTGCTGGACAAGACCAAGACATGATGGTGGAAATGAGATAAAGCACTATGTCCTTGAAAGGAGAGAAAAGAAAAGTTTACAGTGGGTAAAGGTTTCAGCAAAAAGACCTATCACCGAGCTCAGACACAGAGTTACAAACTTGACTGAAGGAAACGAATATGAATTCCGTGTTATGGCTGAAAATGGGGCTGGTGTAGGACCACCAAGTGGAGTATCAAGACTATTTAAATGCAGAGAACCTACAAGTCCTCCTAGTGCACCAACAGTAGTAAAAGTTATTGACTCAACAAAGACCTCTGTGACCCTGGAATGGACCAAACCAGTCTTTGATGGTGGTATGGAGATCATTGGTTACGTTATTGAGATGTGCAAAGCAAGCCTTGAAGAATGGTACAGAGTCAACAGCCAGACTTGTATTCATACCTCATACACAGTTACAGATTTAGAGCCAGGTGAGGAGTACAAATTCCGTGTGTGTGCTGTTAATGGTGCTGGAAAGGGAGAAGCATCTGAGATTCCAACTGCAGTGCAGGCATTTGACAGACTGACATCCCCAGAGATTGACATTGATGCAGATTTCAAACAGACGCATATTGTGAGAAGTGGAGGAACAGTTACTCTTAATGTCCCTTTCCGTGGAAAACCTACACCCCTGGCTACATGGACAAAAGCAAATGGAGAACTTGGTGTGATGGTAGATATTAATACTACAGAAACCTACAGCACATTAACAATTGAAAACTGTACTCGATGTGATGCTGGCAAATACACACTTTCTCTTGAGAACAACAGTGGTCGTAAATCCATTACCTTAACGGTAAAAGTACTGGACACACCTGGGCCACCAGGTCCAATTTCATTCAAGGATGTGACAAGAGGAGCGTTGACTCTTATGTGGGATGCTCCATCCAATGACGGGGGTGCTCGTATTCATCATTATATTATTGAAAAACGTGAAGCAACTCGCTTGAGCTGGGAAGAGGTCAGTCCCAAGTGTACACGCCAAATTCTCAGAGTGGGCAGTCTTGAAGTTGGGGTAGCATACGTCTTCAGGGTGACAGCTGAAAATCAGTATGGTATAGGTGAGCCTTATGAAATGTCAGAACCTATTATTGCCACCGAGGAGCCTGCACCACCCAAGAGGCTTGATATTATTGACACCACATCTTCATCAGCCACTTTATTGTGGATGAAGCCTGAGCATGACGGTGGAAGTCGCATCACAGGATACATTGTTGAGACAAGAAAGAAAGGGTCTGATCACTGGGTCGTTGGTGGTCAAACGAAATCACTGAAGATGGTCCTGGAGGGCTTGGTTGAGAACACAGAATATGAATTCCGGGTCAAAGCGCAAAATGATACTGGAGTCAGTTATCCAAGAGACGCACTCACATCTGTTATAATCAAAGAACCTCGCATCGAGCCAACTGCAGACCTTAGTGGCATCAGTAAGCAGATTATTACCTGTAAGACTGGCAATTCCTTTGCCATTGATATCCCCATTAGTGGCAGACCAGCTCCAAAAGTAACGTGGAAGCTTGAGGAAATAAAACTAAAGGAAACAGACAGAGTCTCTATCAAGACGTCTAATGTGAAAACCACCCTACTTGTAAAGGACGCCAAGAGAGGGGACAGTGGAAAATATTACCTTACTCTAGAGAATGCGGCTGGGGCAAAGACATTCAGCATTACTGTGATTGTCTATGGCAGACCAAGTCCACCCACTGGCCCAATAGAGATCTCAGGAATCACATCAGAATCCTGTGTGTTGACATGGGCTGAACCTACAGATGATGGTGGATCAGATGTAACTAACTATATAGTTGAGAAACGTGAATCTGGTCAAACGTCTTGGCAGGTTGTGAACTCAAGTGTGAAACGACCAACCATTAAAGTCACCCATTTGACAAAATACATGGAGTACACATTCCGTGTCTGTGCAGAGAACAAGTTTGGTGTCAGCAAACCAGTTGAGTCTCAAGCTATTGTGGCAGAACATCCATTTGGTAAGAACACTTACATTTGTTGAATTCTTATCAAATATGCTCCTTAATTATTCCATAAATTATAATCATTTTCATGTTCCAGTACCACCAAGCCCACCAACACGTCCAGACGTGGTATTGGTGTCTGCTAATGCCATTTCCATTAAGTGGGATGTTCCATACCATGATGGTGGAAGCCAGGTGACAGGATACTGGATTGAGAAGAAAGAACGCAACACCATTTTATGGACACGGGAAAATAAAATCCCATGCATCGAGTGTCATTATAAGGTCTCCAATCTCATTGAAGGCCTTGAATACCAGTTCCGTGTATATGCCATGAACATTGCAGGTCTAAGTAAAGCCAGTGAAGCTTCAAGGCCAGTGCTGGCTTTGAATCCAGTTGGTATGTATTTGGTAAACCTTTTTTTAATACCTCTCCTTATTGTTGTCTATTAGTGACATAGAACTTATAGGGTAATCATTTTTCATTTAGATCCACCTGGCAAACCAGAAGTATACGACATTACAAGATCTTCAGTTTCTATGAAATGGTCTGTACCATTTAACGATGGTGGCAGCAAGCTTGTTGGATATGTAGTTGAACGCAAGGTATGCGCTGATGAGGATGAAACTCGTTGGTTG
Organism: Chrysichthys cranchii; assembly: GCA_030068335.1. Taxonomy (NCBI): domain Eukaryota; kingdom Metazoa; phylum Chordata; class Actinopteri; order Siluriformes; family Claroteidae; genus Chrysichthys; species Chrysichthys cranchii. The sequence continues at coordinate 23,410,824 of JAQMCW010000034.1, forward strand.
AAGTGCAACTACACTACCATCACAGACAATTGCTTCACTGTAACATCTCTTGAAGAAGGATCAGTTTATGAATTCCATGTCATTGCTAAAAATTGTGCAGGAGTACACAGTATGCCATCAGAATCAACAGGCCCCATCACATGCAAGGATGAATACTGTAAGATTATTTTTTGATGAATATCCGAGTGTGTATGCATACTGTGATTGTATAAGTTGGTACTAAGCTAATATTCTCGATTTACTTTTTTCAGCACCACCAAAAGCAGAGTTAGACAGCAAACTTGTTGGTGAGACAGTAACTATTAGGGCTGGATCAGACCTTGTTCTGGATGCTGCAATAGGTGGTAAACCTGAACCCAAAGTATATTGGTCTAAGGGTGATAAGGAGTTGGAGCTTGGTGATAAGTACTCCTTGACATACACCAACACAAGAGCTATGGCAATCATCAAGTCATGTAACAGGAATGATACTGGAAAATATATATTAACTGTTAAGAACGCCAGTGGAACCAAAACTGCAGCTGTCATTGTTAAAGTTCTTGGTAAGGAAATATTAAATTAAAACATATCTCACTGACATAGATTTATAAAATATCGGGCTAATAATGCAAAACTCCTTTTCTACATAGATACACCTGGTCCTCCAGATGGTAAAGTCGCAATCAGTAGGGTCACAGAAGAAAAATGCACAGTTTCTTGGAAAATACCTCCTGAGGATGGGGGAGCTTCTATATCGCATTACATCGTTGACAGACGTGAGACCAGTAGGCTCAACTGGGTTGTCATGGAAACTGAATGCAAGACACTTTCTTGTGTGAGCACAAAACTGATCAAGAACAATGAATATATATTCCGTGTCAGAGCTGTTAACAAATATGGAGCTGGTGTACCACTGGAGTCTGAACCAGTTATTGCTCGAAATGCATATAGTAAGTCCTTTGTATCATTTTTTTTTTTTTTAGCAATTCACAGATTCACTGAGCTTCAGGAACAAACATAAACATTTTGTCTTGTGTATTACAGCTGTTCCAACACCTCCTGGAGCTCCAGAAATTATGGCTGTCGGCAAGCAACATGTCATTATTGAATGGCTGAAGCCAGAGAATGATGGTGGTAGTGAAATAAAGAATTACCTTGTAGATAAACGTGAGAAGAGCAGTGTGAGGTGGACTAGGGTAAACAAAACTTTCACCATCTATGATACAAGACTCAAGATAACAGGTCTATTTGAGGGAAGCGAATACCAATTCCGTGTCGCAGCTGTAAATTCTGCTGGCACAAGCGTACCAAGTGAAGCCTCTGAATACGCTCTTTGCAGAGACCCAACATGTGAGTAACTATACAGTAACTTCTTTTGCCTAGCCAAATCATCCTGCCACATATTTAATTATTTTAACATTACAATTTTCAATTATTAACATTCTAATCAAATTTATTTCAATGGTAAAAAAATAACTTTGTATTTTATTTTATTTTTTTTTATATCACAGATACCCCAGCTCCTCCATCAACTCCCCGCATAATAGATACTACCAAACACAGTATCGCGATGACATGGACCAGACCTATGTATGATGGTGGTTCGGATGTCACTGGTTATGTTCTTGAGATTTTAGAAGAGGGAACCGAACAGTGGTATAGAGCCACCCAAAAGGTGCTGACTTCTAATGAATATACTGCAGCTGGTTTAACAAGCAACAAAAAGTACAGTTTCAGAGTGGCTGCAGTGAATGCAATGGGCACCGGAGAGTTCAGTGAAGGCAGTGTGGAGACTGCACCCATAGAAAAAGTTGGTAAGTTTTTCCTAGGTCTGCCATGCATCATGGGTATGCTGAGAATCAGTTAGGAATGACTAGTCCAGGATGACTAACTAGACAAATGTAGCTTTATTTAGAGTTGGGTTGTGCATATCAGAGCAATTTATTGTATTTCATAGACACTTGAGCACTATTCACAAGCTATGTGAGAGTTATGCAACTGGGGTGGAGATTGAGTAAAACAGAGGTGTGTCTCAGTGACATGTGATTCTGACATTAGACTTAAGCCCACTTCTCTTGTGTGATATCAAGTCCAACATAAAACAGCATTAAGTCTGTCTTCACAAATTAGACAGTTCACAGATAAGACACTATTTTGTTGAACTAATGGTCCCTTTAAAATCAACAAAAACATTAGGTTTCCTGCACAGAGGACATTGCATAATAATGCTTAATTGGAGACACTGATTAGCTTGAGGATAGGGTTGCACCGATACCGATACCAGTATCGGGTATCGGGCCGATACTTTGCTAAAATACTCGTACTCGTACTCGTC